>CAFUXE010000249.1:61822-72307 GCA_903364295.1 Serranus cabrilla
GATCAACACTGTTAAAGACAGACCCCAAACCAAAAGTGACATTTTATTTAGATTCATTCCCATTAAGAAGTTCCAATTTCCAGTATACGCTCTCTCTGTCACACACACTGGCCTGTGTGCATTTCCTCTCTCATACACACACACACCTGCTCCAGCAGTAAGTTCCATTAATCTTCTCGCAGGCCCTGTCCTCTGCGGGCTGACCCAGGTGAGGGAGGGGGAGGCTGGGGTCAGAGGCTAGAGGGGTGCCCCTGTCTGGATGGGGGCCTGGTGAACATTAGCCCCTGGCCAGTGGAGTGGGGGGCAGTGGAGGGACCACCCCATACTGACTATGAGAGGTTAGCGATTAGAGAAAGAAAAGTGATTTTGGAGAGAATCTAAAGGTGGAAGTCACTAATGGACAAATGGAATAAAACTAAAAAAGAAAAAAAATAGAGACCACATTATCCAGAAGAGGAAAAGAGAGAGGAAAATAGCAGACTTAAAATTGGTTACCAGCCCAGTTTTTTTTTTTTTTTTATCTTATTACTGCTTAGTGCACCATGCACCAATATACACCAAATGTAGTAAAACTGCATCCTGTTCATTACTTTTACTTTATTCATGCCATAAGACTGAGGCTGCCAGGCTTCCTGGCAGTGTAAGGGGTAGAGGTCACAATTATGCTTTTTTTGTGGCCAATTTCCCACATTTACCAATGAAAATCTGCTAATACGTAGTCCAATATATTTCTGTTTTACTCCATAATACAGCTGCATGACAGATTCAGAGTTCAAAGTTTATCAAGCTTTAAAAAGTCAACATGTTTAATATCTTCCAGCCATAGATGCTGTTGGTGTTATCCAGTCACCTGTGTTCAAGCAGTTATTAAAAGATGTTCTGATTGGTCAGTTTGGGACAATCCTCATATGTTCAACATGGTTAAGATTCGGTAACAACCGAAAGTCTGGGTACACAGACAAAGTCAATCATTGCCAACGAAACAAACTTATGACAACAAAATATGTGGTTGTGTCTCCAACAGATCCAGTTTGTGCCGCTGTGCAGGTCAACCAAGAGCTGACCTCATCCCAGCCTGAGAACAGAGTCCCAGCCCCAGGGGTGATCCTGCCTCTTTGTGGCTCTGCTCCCCATCTCCTCTCCAGGGTAAAGACCCCAAACAAGCAGCCTCTCTGTCTGGAGCACCTACCAAGAACAGAGCCTCGACTCTTCCCCTTGCATTATCAAACAGCTCAATGAACAGGGAGGACAAACAAAAGTTTCAGAAAGTGAGTGAGCAGAGAGAGAGACGGGGAGAGGGAAAAGAGCCCGAAGAAAGAACTCTCATCTGTATTAGCATCCTTACACAAGCCCACACATGCATGGAGAGGACGAGTGGACATCAACAAGTACTTTACACTCCTTCCTTCCTTCCTTTCTTTCTGCCATCCTGCAACCTCATATTCACTGCAAGCGGTTGATGATGGTAATGACAGTGACGATGATGATGATGATGATGACTGCATGTGGCTTGTGTTCACTGTCATCCTCTGAGCAGCACAGTGCCATGCTGAGACTCTGACTTCATCCAGAGTTAAACTCAGAAGTAAGATATGAGACAATATTATGAAAAAGAGCACATGAAAACTTAAAAACACACACTCATCTATTCCTAACTACTACATCGCCTCCCACCTTCCCTCTCACATACACACACACACACAGACTTGAAAGTGTCTGATATGCGAGGCATGTTGATCCTGTTTATAATGGCGAGTTTCCTGGTGTAAGCTGTTGGTCTCCCCTGGCGTTGGTCTCCCTCTTCTCTCCAGCCCCTCATCTCTAATGCATGAGCCAGCCAGAGAGACCGCGGAGGCCAAAGAACGAGCGAAGGGGAGAGCGAGGGAGCGAGAGCGGACAGAGGGAGAGGCTAACCCTGGCACTGCGGCGCAACACTTTCATATTCTAATAAACCCAACATGAATACACCCATATACAGAAAGGGAGAAAATTGCATTTCTAAAACTCTCTCTGTATCAAAGGGCATTCCGCTGAACATCTCTCATACACACACACACACACACATACACAGACACACATAAACATGCAGTCCGGCATTTTCCAAACCAGGAAAAAAATGAACTAACACAAACATACACACACACGCACACACGGGGAAGGCTCAGAGGGATTACAGTCTGCTGACGACAGCAGTTGAATGCACACACACAGGCATAAAAACAGAGAAAACTTCTTAAGAGAAGTTCTGTTTGAGGAAGTTCTAACTAGATGTCAGATGCATGGGAACAGTGCAAAACTATTTCGATGATTATATCATAGACTGTGTAAAAGTGGAGGTAGCCAACATTATGTCACCCATTGGTTTGTGGACTACCGTTTTGAAGCATCCAGTTTTTTGGCATTTGGGCTATTTTATAAATGTCTTTTAATCAGCACATGTGCAAAACAGATATGGCACCTGGAAGAACACGTATGTTAGCTTGGTAAACAAGATGCATCTGTAATTAAAAATGATATGTATTGGAGTGTCTTTTAGTACAACAGAAGGCTGAGCAAGACATTTTTAGGTGATCAAAATGTTACAGTTAACTTTCATGGACTCGAAACACCCTGTGAAAGAGTAAACATTTGACTTGTAAATCACAACATAGCCCCGCCCTAAAGTGTACTCAGCTTTATCATCTATTTTACTCTGAATGGGACCATCATTTACAAAATAAACATTATGATGTATTAGAGAAGACTGTAAACTAGTGATTGGGACAATCAACTCTGGAAGAGGAAAATGTTTACTGATGTTCAAGTGATTCTAAAAAAAAGTTCAGACACTTCAGAGTGTGGATATTTTAGAGAAAAATAAAGTTTTGCAGTCTGAGCAACAGATATCTCATTGTTGCACTGTATTCAGTTGAATGTATTGTAGTTTGCAAAGGATTTGCAAGTCATGGCATTCTGTTTTTTTGGACCCGGGTTAAAATAAATCAAGTGCGGAGTAGGGTCATTTTCTTATAGATGTCTATAAAATCTGACTTTTTTTGCAAGCAGTGGATTTGCCCCCAGCTGGCATTTAGAGGAGATGCAGGTTTAAGGCACGTCCACATTGGCTTCACTTTTCAGAGCTGTAGATTGCTGCCTGGGTAATATCAATGCATCACTGAGAGCGTAGGGAAAAACAAATGATAGGTAACAGAAAGAGAGGGTGAGAGAAAGAACAGATCAGAGGGCACAGATCGAGAACAGAGAGGCAAATATTGTGCAAAACACGTACAACCACCTCCAACTCAAGGCGGGTGCCTCATTTCTGGCCCCATCTCCTTTAGAGCAAGCCATTTAATTTCAGGCCGCTGATACCCATCCCTCCTTTCACAAGAGTTAATATCCCATTCTCCCTCCTCCTCTCTGCTGGGGTGTGATGGAGTCTCAGTGACAGCCTGTAATGCAGGCCTGTATGCATTGATTATATGACACCCTCCATTCAGGTGTGCTATTAAAGTTCCCCTCCTCTCTTCCTTTCTGCTCTGCCAGTGGAATAATGTCCAATAATAAGAGGAGCAGGTGACTGGAGCCGAGGCGAGAGCCAGGCTGGCCCAGACAGAAACACTCGTTCCCTGGGCAGGACTAGATGAAGATACGCCCATGTTGTTCACCCCAGCACCGTGAGCCATACAGGAACAAGATGGGGAAATGCATAATTGCATTTAAATTACATGAAGGATGCTTTGACTACCCCCTTGTCTGGCTGACACTCCCCCTGCATATCTGCACCCATGTAAAATCAACCCGTCCCACCTCCTGTAGCTCCCCTCCCCCCGCACTCCGTAAGGACGCACTCATGTCCGTCCCACACATGCAGCATTACAGGACACTGAGAATATGCCTTTAATTGGTGTTCAGTAATGAGGCGGTCTCTGTGTACACTGTGTACCTGCTACTTTTTGGTTGCAGCTGGGACTCCAAAACTATTTATTTTTGGTGGAAATGCTCCCAATCGGTTCAAAATGAAGTGCGCGAACCGGAACGGAACCAGTTCCATGTGAGTGGAAAAGGGTTTTATTAAGCAAGAGAGACTGCCGACCTGCAGCTCGTCTCACAAGGTGAAAGAAGCCTGGGTCATGATGGTGGCACAGGAACCAGTAGACCAGGTTTACCTTGGAGACAGAACCAGTAGACAGACAAGAGGACCAACAGAGGCCAAGATATCGCATGTTATCACTACAGTGCACCGAGAATATAACTACAACAAACAACATCTATGAACATTTTAACTTATTTTAAAAAATGACAATATATAATCACATCACACCTTATTTGTTAGCAATTTTGCATTAAAATAAATGTAATATTCCCACATTTTATGTTTAAACAAGTGACTTATGTTACTAAAATCAACAAACACTGAACCATATTCATAGAAAAAACGAAAAAAGAATCATATTCTCTACAAATTCAAAAACTGTATTATCATCATATGACTTCCCCCACAACTACGGAAAAATTGGACATGACTGAATAAAAGTTTTGATGCTTTTCTGAAAGCAGGAAACAGGTTTTCACATGATTAGATAACAAGGCAGTGATAAAATGAATATTTCTATAATATTCAGAACCCAACTGTAAATGCATGCTGTAGGTTGGGCTGTAGGTTGGTACACAAACCCATTATAGTAACTAAAATCAGGTCATATTAAAGCAGCTGTACAAGCCTCAGACAGACAACATCTTTAAGCCTTCTGCTCTCACCCACACAGTATTCCTGCTGTATAGCACAGCGGTCTACCTTCACCATCTCTGCCTTCTCTTTCTGTCTTTCTGGGAAGCTCCAGGCCGAGAATAGAGCTCAGAGCTCTATGGTTTACATAAACCACAATACCTTCTCAGCTTGGAGGGGGGAAGAAAGACACAAGCATCTGTTTTTGTTTGCATTTTATTCCAAAACATAAAATTGAATCAATCTTTTAATACTCTGGATTGTATAAACATGGGAGAGAACTGCTTGAATAAATATCAAGAATGAAAATGGATTTCTCGTCGACGACTATTATCTATGTGGTTTATTTATGAATACCACGGCTGGTGCCAAAATAGGCAAGACATAAAAAATACAGAGATAATGTGTTTAGCCTTTTTCATTTCCTTCTTTTTAAGTGAAAGAATAAATATTAGGATTTACATCACATTTACATTTTTATCAAAATCAAGTTGGGTTTGCCGCTAAACCTGCGCGCACCGTTTTCATCTGCGGTTGCCAGGACAACTGTGAAAATAACAAGAGCAACATGACACTGACATCTTTAACAGGAAAATCATTAAAAGCAACATGAGGGGCCAGATGATGCTGTCTGTGGCACAGTCAGTCTGTGACTGATAAACACCACGCTGGATCCATAAATAGACTAATAGCTCTTTCACTGCTCCCACTACAATACTCTACTCTCTGCTACTCAGTCAGCACAGTTAGTGGGTGTTTTTGTTAAAATGATAGATAAAATCCTCTCAATCTCAGACACACATAATAGTGGTGTGTAACATCAGACACAGTGCGAGATGCAAATAGACACGCACAAACACAGCACACACACCTAAACATATGCCGGGGCCATCTATCGCTGGCCACACAACACCCACCGACGCTTAACTACTTCTCATACACACATATATTCATAAGGTATTATGCAGAATAACAGTTTTATGGATTTTAAATGGCATTCATTTACGAACACTGTGGCTAGCCATCACACGGAAGGGCTATTTTATCCCCTCTTAATGTAGATCAGTCTTCTTGGGTGAGATGCAGAGGGAGGTCCAGGACATTAGGGAAGTTGGATCTGTCTTCAGCCACTGATTAAACACTGGGCCGAGGTGAAGGAATAGAAAGGGATCGCATCAATTGGGACCGAGGCCCGAATGCATAATGGAACCATCACATGAATGCTATGCCTCCATTAATATCCTCTGAGTGTGAGGATCCCAGATAACAAGAAGCCTTTTCCGTCCATATTTCTTCTACCTCAGATTTTTACGAGCAGCGCTCTGGTTATTACCGCACACCGCACAGAGTGAAACAAACTTCACACAACCGCACTGAGAACCACAGCAGATCCTCCACAGCCGGGGAGATGACTTTCTATAGTCTGCGCACGCTCCAGTGTGTGTGTATGTATGTGTGTGACAGGTTTATAGGAGTCATTTATCCTGCTCAGCGGGCTAGTGTAGTGCCGAATGGTGGCCTGAGTGCCAGGCGTAGCTTATTGTTGTGTAGCCTTTATGGGCTACATTAAGTACAGCTGAGTGAGAGGGAAACATACAGTACAATACCCTGAGCTCACACATGTCATACACACAGAGATTAACTACCTCCCTGGGCCCAGGGCAGGCCTACATCCACTCAGCACAAGACCCTGGCACACTCCCTCCAACTGCAGGCGTGGGTGAAGGGATGCGAGTGTGAGAATGTATGTAGACACTCAGATGAATTACAGAAGTTCAAGGAAAAGTTCAGATAGCATTTGAAGAAATGACCAAAGGATGATGCCTTGAGACACAGAGAGTCTCGCAAATCATTCTTATCAATGCTCAAAGGAAAACTTCACCCACAAAATGACTAAATGTTTATCAAGTAGTCACCCCGCTTTACCTTGAATTAATGAAGAAAAACTTTCTCGTATGGCTCCATAGAGTGCAAAGAATCCCAAAATCCTTAATGATTTCAAGAAAAGGAAAGCAAAGCACAGTGCAATCAAAGTCCCTTTTATCCAGTCATTTGCTCACTACTATTCCAACTAGGTCAGACAGCAACGTTTTGTCTCATGAAAACAAACTTTTCTTTAAGAATTCAGGGTAACACAGAGTGAGGATTTTATGTACAAATGGTCATTTTGCGGGTGCAGTATTTCTCGAAGGTAACGGCGGCTGATTTTGCACTAAAGTAGACGAGACAGATGGTGAGAGATCAGAGCAGGTCATTAAAAAGTCTCTCTCTGCACTCCTCTGATCAATCAGGAGGCATAAAAAGCAACATGGATCAGGCATCACCACTGGACTGCTCATTATTTGCTTAAAAAGTAAATAAATAAATAAATATGTGCACTAGACAAACAAAAATAAACATGTGTGCACTTGTTCTCAGACACACTGGTCCAACAGTCAGGCGATTTGAAAAGCAGTTTTATTCTCTCACTTACCCACTTATAACACCCCACCCACCCGCGTGTCTGCTTTTTTGAAAGCTTCATAAGCGTCGCCTCTTCAACTGTGTTCCACAGTGTAAAAATAGAGGCCATTATATTGCCTAATGCCTACCTGCCAGCCCTCTATGCTCCCTCCTGTACACGAAGGCTTTTACATGATGAGGTGGCTGACATGTTCCACACACACCATCCATTACCATATGTACACTGGATGAGACTCAGCCTGCGCAACTTATACTAATGCATGTTTGGTATGCCCTGTGGGGGTGGGAGACACACGCGCACATGTGCGCACACGCACACACACACGGCGCGCTTGAACAAAGAGACGCTCAAACTATCTCCCATACAAATATAATGGCAGCACTGTGATATGCCACTTGTATTAACAGCAGGATGCTTTTAAAGTAAATAAAAACATTATAGCCGGCTCTCTGGGTGAGGCTTCGTCCTGCTTCCTCGAGGCTCGCTCTGTGCATGTGTGTGTATGTGTGTCTGCGTGTGTGACTAGGAGATGGGGGCAATCCTCTGCTCTGGGGCGGCGGTTCCTCTCTAATTGCCCCTCTAGGTGCCTGTGTGCTGGAGAGCTGAACTGAGGGTAAACACAGATCTAGAGATGATTAATAGCCAGAGGTCAGGGCGGAGCACAAACAGCCAGAGAGGCTGAGACCTCACTCCAGCCTACCTCGGCCGTCCAAATCTACACACAAACACACACACACTGTACTGCACGCCAGTGAATTCCATTTTTTTGACAGTGGATCGCTACATGTGTTCACACTCACACATGAAAAAATCCAGAAAGATCCATCCGCCCCAGAATCCTCTGAGATAAAAGGAGAAGTAGACTGAGCAGGTCAGTCGGGGGTGAGGGTGAAAGGTAAAGTTGAAGGGTGAAGGGGAAGGGTGAGGGTCACGGTGTCGGCCCACGGCAGAAGTCCTTAACAAGCCCTGATCAATACATGACCAGGAAGCCCTGCGCTGCTGTTTCTCCTGCATCCCTATGCAGCTGTAGGTGGTCTTCCAAAGATTTTACACTGTAGCAGAGAAAGACGCACACCCTGCTCTCATTACCTGCCCACTTTGTCTTCTCTGTCCCCTGACAAACACACACACACTGCTCTCTTCCCTACAGTGCGTCTCATGCACACATTTCTATCTCTCGCAGCAATCTGCACACAACACACACACAGCACATCCCCAGCTGAATGGAGTCAGGTTGGGCGGCCCTTCATTTTTCATGCAAACGGTAATTTAGTGAGACTGCCTATTGATTGAGCGCCGCTTGTCTCCCAAACAATGCCACTTCAATCAGCGGCCCGTGGGGGGAGGGAGGGGGCCAGGGGAGAGGGAGGAGATGGAGGGGAGAAGGTGGGGGAGAGGAGGGAGGGCTGCCGATAGCTGCAGTGACTGATTTAAGAGATGGATAAAAAGCAGATACGTCCCCCGCCCCTGTACTGATTAATGACAGTGGCCAGAGCAGCCCTGGACTATGCATCATGATTTAACCACCAGCCCCTCATCTAAAGATTAGCGTGCGCGCACACACACACACTGTAAATGCACCCACACACACAGTGCATACTGTACCACACAGAGAGACAAGACACGGAAGGTGTGAAGGGAAGAAAGGGAAGTGAAGCAGTGAGAAAGACAAGTGAAAGGATAATGGGGGCGAAAGGAGAGACTCTATGACTGTGTTGAGTTGGTTTTACTGAATATTCAGTGGAAGAAACTTACCAGTACTGGAGACAAATGAGGAGACAGATACTGTATGTCCAGTGCAGTCAAATAACATCACACACTCTGGGAGTGAGTTTGTATTTACATACCAATGCAATTTGCTAGCCAGTCATGTGGCTAATTGTGTGCACCGTCAGCTGGACGTGGCAGAGAGTTCAGGGAGAAGAGTGCAGGTGTGTGCCGCTGTGGCAGAGATCTGCTGCAAAGACAACAGGGGGGTCTGCTACACAGGCCTCTCACACACAAGTTCAAATGGAGCTATTAAAGCAGAGAAAACAGGCTGAAGGGTACGGCTGCTAACAGCGCTCACTCTGGTTATCAATTAATCTGAATCTGATTTCCTCGATTGAAAAGTGTAATCTATAAAATGCCAGAAAGAGTCCAAGGTCATGTCTTCAAAAGTCTTGTTTTGTTTGAAAAAAGTAAAGAATTTTAATCAAAAGAAGATCATATGACACAGAATAAGAGAGAATACGGAAGAAACTCTGGTTTTATCTGATTTTATTCTGATTGTTGGGGAACAGAAGGTGTGCTATGAAGAGAGAGCTTTCTCTCTGGTCCAGAACTTTGTCCTTTTTCCTACACTGTGTCCCCTCTCAGAGAAAGCCACCAACCACAACTCTAACTTGAGAAAATCTTGCAATGGGATCAAACCAGCTGCAACGTTAAATCCGTCCAGGAGCATAAAATAAGCCCTCCTAATTCCAGCACCTTGGCTCATACAGCACCCATCTTTAAACTCCATGTGGATCTCAACTAAACACCTGTAGGTGTATCGAAGTTTCCTGACTGCATCTTGCACGTTACACAAAGACAGACCTGTCTCCACAACACTGTGTCACAATGGAAAACGGTCTCGCTGCACAAATTATTATTCTGCTTTCCGGAAAAAATGTTCCAGCTTGTTTGAATTTCTACAAACCGAGCCCAAACATCTTCGACAAACTTATACCCAGGATGTAGAAACGAGAAAAATGATTTTTGTGATGCGCTCTCATTGAACAATGAGTCTATTCTTTGACAATAAGATGTTAAAATGCTGTGAAAATGTTTTTTTTCATCTTGCACTTCAACATGTAATAAAGAGTCTACAGTCCAGTCCCAGTCTTCTTCCCCCAGCCCTTTGCTGCTATCCCGGTGTAATAGAGCCTGCACAAACCACACACGGCTAAGTCTAATGTCACAGTTTGTGCTCAAGTGCAGTGCAGAAACCTCGAGCACAATGTAAAGTTGTGCGAAGGAAAACACTGACTCTGGTCCATTAGTTGTGTTGGAAGCCGAGGAGGAGGATTGGAGCCCCTCCCTGCGGCTGCTAAAATATTCATCAGACTCCCTGAGAGCATGTCTGCTAATAGTTATACATGGAGCAGGAGAAAGAAGTGAGAAGGAGGAGGAGAGGAGAGGGGTGGGAGCGAGGCAAGAGGAGGAGAAATTGGGGAGATGAGCGATGCTCCCTGTGAGCATGTCAGCTAATAGTCAAACATGAAGCGCTAGGAGGGAGGGAAAAAAACAGGAGAAGAAAGAGAGGGAAGTGAGGAGAGGGGTTGTTTAAATA
>CAFUXE010000249.1:74967-104980 GCA_903364295.1 Serranus cabrilla
ATTACTTGGAGTATCAACTTATTATCCTCACAGTACTTGAACCTCTTCAATATTTTGCCCTAACCCCTATCTCCCGCTCCACCGCCTGATTCACTTCTCCATACAGTTCACGGTGCAGAGCAGAGGAGTTGCATGTGAAGGAGATAGTAAGCAGTAATATTCAATTATTGTATGCACGGCGTCCCCGTCCCGCCCTAAATTGATTTCTTACAGAACGGGAGGCATCGCTCAGCACTGACACACAGCCATGTTTCCCCCATCTACCACATCCCACGCAAATTACTCCTCCATCTGCTCTCCCTCACCGCATCGCGCGTTTACCCCTCTCCTCCCTTCTCTTCTCTTCTCTCCTCTCCTCTCTCTCCTCCTCTCCTTTCCTCTCCTGTTGTCATCATCTCCTCGTCTTCCCCTCTCCTCTCCCCGTCAGACTGCGCAGCTATCGCCAGTTGGCATGGGCCCCGGCTCCCATACAGGACGTTTAATCTGCCTTTAATCTCTTTGCATTGTAATGGGAAATGGTTTTGTGTTTTACTATTTGATTGAAGCTGCGAGCCCGCCCCTCACCACCGCGGGACTGTGTGTTTAGGAGTGGGAGGTGTTTTCAATTTTGCCCTTGCCTCAAATTCTGTTTTATCAAAGAATTCATATCAGTAATATGATTCTACATATTAACCAGGCTGTTTGTAAGTGGCCTAATAAGAAAGAGTGGAGAGAGAGAAAGATAGAGGCGGGGAGAAAAATGAAAATCCACTCACAGAATTAAAAAGAAGAAATTACGCTGAGTTAAATGTCGACATCTTTCATTGTAATATTCCAGAGAAAACGTTGATAAAAACCTTGAATGTGGCTCATCTGTAGTGAGAGTTCTCACCTGGAGCTGGCACACAGGAGTTGTGAAAGTTTTCTCCCGCCACCATCATCATAAAGATCTTTACAATTGTACCTTTAATAAAGCCACACAGAGAGGGAGTAGGTCTAATCAATACTTCATATAGCAGGGATTATTGTTTGTTCAGACTCAACATAGATTCAAAACATCGAGGCTCGATAGTCATGTAAAGCTAGAATTGATTTGTTCATAAAAGCAGTGGAATTTTTGATGTTGGTGTCACATTTATGATTTTTTTTTTCCAGCATCACATTTTTTATTCATACGCGCACTGTCACTTTAACAAAGAGCAGGCCTGCGGTTAACGCTGAGTGGCATTTACAGTCTCTGATGGTTAAAATCAACAAAGAGCCAAACGTACATATAAACATATGCACTAACACACATGGAGGTATGCACACACACACACACACAGCCTCCTCTCTCCTATTCTAATTAAAGGGACCTCTCTGCCCTGGGTGTGTGTGTGATATTGACACTTAGCTCCGTACAATAAACTTTATTGGCAAGCCCTGCTTGATTACAGCACTAAACTAGAATAACAAGGAATATGGGAGGAGGGGACGTGGATTATATACTAAACAGACATTAGCGGGCTCTATTCAAATATCTTGTGCATTTTAATAGCGCACCTTGAAAGGCCCCTGTCTCTGAAGAAAGCCTCTGTGCGAACACCAGCAGTGAGATGAAGCTGGAATATATTGTGCACAAATAAAAAATGACATGGGTAAAATATAGTAAAGGTAGAAAAATAGAAAGAGAGGAGAGATATATATTGAAGGATGGAGGAAGGGAAAGAGGGATAGATTTCCCGTCATTAATGATCTATGGAAAATCCTCTGTCTATTTTCAGATATACTGTTAATGGCTGCTCGCTGCCATTAAAATCGTTGCCGTCCTGAACTCAGCTATTCACATATTGGCTGCTGCTTCATCTAATATTCATCTACTGGAGGTCAATGGCAGTGGTGGCATGCTTAATTTGTATACACAAATTAAAGGTGGAGAACAAGAGTTTTAAATGAGCATAGTGGTGAGATTCAACACTAGAATGAAAGCGTTTTAAACACCCGTAAACCTTCAAGCTCCTGGTTACTTTTGTTGCTAAATAATAAGTTTGTTTTTGAGTTTTCACAAAAAAAAAATACTATTTCCATCCTTTTTCAAAAGTCTCTATGATGGAGGTGTGAGTTGTGTGACTGTGTGAAGTTTAAACACATGCAGAGAGGAAGAAAGAAAAAGAGTTTGTATCTCCTCAGCACTCTGAGTGAAAGAGGCAGCCTTTTAAAGAGGACAGACGCTGCAATTATTTCCTCAACAATGGTGTCTCAAACAATACCTGGAGGCAAAGACTCTGCAAAGCCCTCTTCATCCTGGACATTAAATTACCAGCCCAAGTGCTAAATCAATTAGGCTAAAGCGGCAGGTGAAGCAGAGGGTGCTGTGTAAACCTGATCTTACTCTCCTCGCACTTTTGGTGCTTTGTGTTAAAGCATAACAAGGAACCACGAGGAATTACAACAAAAGACCCACTAAGCTCTGTGCCACCAGCAACCTGACTTCAGTGAGTTGTGCATCAAGCCTAACTAAATGACCCGAGGCCTCCTGCAGAGGTCACCTGCCATTAAATGCATGCAACCATTATCAAAAAGTTCAACAGAGTGAAAAAAAAAGATTCGAAAATATGTGCTTGTTTAAATAAATGCTGAATATAAATTCCATACATTGAGAAAAGCCTGTGATAACAGAGTTGTGACTCAAGAGCAAATGAACCGCAGCTGTCTGTCCCGCAGCTTCTACCTTCACTGATCGGCCCGTTCTGCTCAGTCAGTTGAACTACAATGACCCCTACTGGCCTAAAATGGTACTGAGGTTACTGCGCTCCTCAGACAAAGAGCTTGCACTTCATTGTGAACTTGTGGCTTTGCAACAGCTCTGGATCTTCAACTAAAAAACACAATCAGGTAGAAAGATGACACAAAAAGGTCATTCTGTTCTTTCTTGTAACAGAAACTAAAACTCTTTTCTTGCTGTTTTGAGTTTCTTTCTTCTTCTTTCAGTCACTCAATCTTTAATCTCAAAATTCCTCTCCTCTCCCCTCTCATCTTCCTTTTTTCCCTCTCTCTCTCTCTCTCTCTCTCTCGAGGCCTTGGCACCCTTGGCAGGGCCTCTCCCGCTGGGTGTGTTGGCAGAGCTCTGTCTCTGATTCACCCACAGCGTGCCCTCTGGCTTAACAGGCTGGCACAAGGACACGGAGCGGAGTTGAGAGAGGAGGGCAGGGCACGGAGCTGCAGACTGATAGAGCCATATATTACTGAGAGAAAAGTTACAACAGAATAGGCGAGCGGCGTGAGTTAAGTTATTTGAGCTTTTAGGCCTGCGGTTTCTGTGAGCACGGCAGAAAATGGCACCACTCCGTCGGTTTGCACGTGTGTCTGGAGGAGAACATTAGAGCGAGACACACATGCGGCCTCACCTTGAAGAACCACTGACCCCACACACCTTTATTGCATCTCCAATTAGAGGAGAGGGAGGGAGGAAGGGAGAGATACAGAGAGGGGAGAGACGGAAAGAGAGAAAGAAAGAGGGGGAGAGATGTATTTCATAAATGTAGTTCCATAAAGAGCACTGACCCAAATGGCATTCAGTAATTCTTCCCTGTGCCAGAGGAGGTGGGATAATCAGAAACTTCATCAAGCTCACTCCTTCCTTCTCTCCTTCCCTGCGTCTGCAACACCTCCTACTGTCCCACCCTCTGCTGGAACCTCTTAAACAAAAATTGCGTGTAATAACTGCATAACGTATACAGTGCATCCGGAACACGCATCAAAGAACAGCCCTCTATCCCCACTTCATCGCTTCATTTTAATTAAACAAGTTTCCTCTACTCAGAGTCTCGCCATCTCCCATCTCTTTGATCTGTTCCCATCCGACTCACAGTAAAAGAAATAGTCCATCTCCACTTTGAGAAAGTTGTAAGTGTTTGATTCCAAGCAGCAGCGGTACAGGATTGATTTAACGTACACAAAAAGGCATCAGAGCACTTACAAAAAAAATTACTGAAAACATAAAAAGACAGTTCCTTTGTTGAACACTACACTATAACTACAACCCCTTATGGTCCATATGGGTCTACTGATAAAAGCAGAACAGATTCCTTTTTGAAACTGTTCAATAAAATCAAATCTGTCTTCACGACAATGTCGGCAATACATATCAAATCTGTCAGTGCTGCGTTGAGATGGATATGGGAGGGCAGAAATCTGAAAGAAAATAATACAATTAAAGTGTGTCTCAAGCACCAAGTCTCCATCGATCCGTTCGCTCTCTTTTCCAATACACTATGGACTCCACATGGACTTATTCTTTCTTAAGCACAACTGGGACTGCTCCCTCCCCCGCGGGGTGCAACACTCACACAATGCTTCAAAAGAACATTTTGTTTATATGTTCAATACCAGAAACATCAATAAAATTATCCAATCATTAATTTCCTATTCAATACAAATTTAATGCAGAGCCACGGAGTAGCCAGCTCATATCCAATGAGGACATCTATCCCCAATCACTCAGCTGTGTGCTTCACATTGCACACACACACACACACACACACACATCAATGGGACTGTCCCTAAAACAGCAATTCCTCACAGACCGACTCAATACTGTAGAGAGGAGGGAAAGAAGGAAAAGAGCAAATAAGGAGGATGGGAGTGGTAGGAGAGGGGGACTTATTATTTCTTAAGCACAACTGTCAAGGTGAGAGTGTTGACATTGGATGGTCAGGCAGAGCCAAAGACAATGTCTTCTTCTAGTCCTTCAAGGTGTTTACATTCAGATCATAAAGGAGAAAAGAACCAGTGATGGAGGAAGTCTGCAGATTGTTTAAGTTAAAGTGTCAGAACTGTATTTTAAAACTCTATTACAAACACAATGTCCTCAAGTATCTAAAGCCACTATGAAGCAGAAAAAAACGCTATCAGAGATATAATATTACTGGTTACTGGATGATTATTATTGATGCAGTGATGCATATAAGCTGTGTTTTATGTTGCAGCAGGCTGAGATAAAGCTAAAGGGAAAATGCACCAATTTTACACATCAAAGTCTGTTCACGGGAAACACTGCATAAGTGAAGCCTTATGTGGCTACAAAAGGTGGCTGCCAGTTTGCTGAGTGAGGTCAAAAAAATTTGAAATTGAGAAAAAGTGTTGGGGAGGAAAGTATGAAAGCAGTGAGGTTACCAGCTCATTCCTCATAGGGTCAAAGGTTGACGCTAAAAAAGGATGAATGGGGGGAAAAAATGAAATCCATGGTTCTGCTTTAATGATTGACACTTTCTTAAGCTTTCCATTGTGAGCCTGACAAAGTTGTGCATTGTTGATACTCTTTTAATCACTTTACATACTATTGGGTAGTTTAATCTATAAAAAGTCATCATTTACTGAAAACAATCCTGTAAAGTCATGTGCAAGTAACTGAAGCCTTCTGATAAAAGCAGTGGAGTAAAGAGATACAATAAATAGTATAAAGTAGAATAAATTGGAAAGACTCCAAGTAAAACCTAAGTGCCTTCAGTCTGCAGGGAACAGGTATATGAACATGGAGGAACACGGAGGAAAAGGGGCTGAGAGAAAAATGAAAACACTCAAAAACCTTTCATACATTACTGTATCACTGTGACTCCTGTAAGGAGATCATACACACTCCAATCAACACGCTCATTCATGGAAAATCTCAAGATCAATGGCAGGTTCAACAGTTCCATGCTCGATGATACAATCTATAGCTCTGTGATGCATGTGATTAGGAAATGCGTGGAAATGCTATCAGTATTGAATATCATACAGGTAGTGAACCCGGCTGAACCCGCACCTACATGATACACATCAGATAGAGCTGTGAGCTGCGTGTGTGTGTTTAACATGTTAGAGCTGGCCAGATGACACGCGAGCCGGGGTTCAGGGGTCAAGTAGAGTCAAACCAGGTAGGCGATTGGCTGATCAGGTCTGAGTGTAATGACTAATCAATGGTTGAATGCATTAGCCTAATCTAATGGGCCAGGTGGGAGAGGACAACGGCAGACGCATGGAACACATGATTGAGCACAACATGCAACAGCAATGCAATCAATAACACATAGAGTGGTCTAAGCCCTGGGGGGGTCCCCACGACTGGAGCGACCTGCTCCACATGCATTTAGGAGGCGCTCCGTATGTGTGTGTGAGTGTACAGTATGTGTAAATATGTATGCTTGGTTGCTTAGGGGAGGACAGAAAAGGAACCAAGCTGTTTTAGTCTGATTGATTGGATTATGAAATGAAATGAGGGAAATCAAAGCCTTTTGTTTTCTGGCCGGCACACGTCAGTGAGTCGCTACCGTGTGTTTCTACACACCTGAGAGAGAGCGATGCACTAAAAGAAGGTAATGGGGGTAACAGCATGCAAATATAGACAAAATGCAAAATTCAGGAATCATCAGTTTGTTTATACAATGAGGGGAAGGAGAGGTGAGACGCTCTTCATATTTTCATATTTCATATTATAGTTTGTCCTGGAAGAAAAGGACACACTCCTCTGTGTGTGATTTGACCTTCCACCATCACTCAGTGACGAGCATTATGTGAACCCGTTTGTGAGCTAAAAGCATTGCTGAGCTCCCAGGTACTAGTCTGTGCATTACTGAGGTCATTCACATCTCTAACCCCCATCAGATGAATGTGTTTTAATGCAGTGTATGTAATGGAGAATAACACGGGCATGAAAGAAACACTGGGATTTGTTAAAAACAGAACTACGCTTGCAGAATTAGAGAAATACTGTTCACTTTAGTTAACTAAAATTAACAATGACTATTAAAAGGTGGGAAAACATTGATCAAGTCACAAGGAGATCAACCACCAGAGAGAGAGAGAGATGACAAGTTAGGGACAAGAGCCAGTCAGAGCAGAGGACAGGCCTGGGTCAATACTTGCAGCACATGCTGCTGACACTGCACTGCTCAAGACACACACACACACACATGAATATGTGAGTGCCACATACACACACATTTTCACATGTACACAAAAGATAGAGAGACATCAGACCAATCAGTCAGCCGATGTCAATATTTCAAGAGGAAGACAGAGAAAAGGAGAGAATACAAGTGTGTGTTTGTGCATAAGGGAAAGCCAAACATCCTCGAAAACCAAGACTGAATTAGGTCTTTGTGACACTCGTCCTTCTGTCCTATCTTCTATCTAAAGAAAAAATGTACCGACAATTATTTCAGCTTTTGATATTCTGACTCTGGGAAGCCATTTTCAGTCAGACATGAAAACCTAAAACAAGACTCCAGCGATCAAAGGGTCACTTCACCCAAATCGAAACAAAACATTCTTTTCAGTCGATGATACTAAACTGATCTTTGAGTTTTGGACTGTTGGTTGGACATCAGGTAAGAAACCAAGATATCAAAAGACATCACTTTGGTCTATGGGACATTGTGATGGACAATTTGGAGTCTTTTATTTTATACATTTACACTTTTTATTTTATAGATCTCACAATAAATCAATCAGTTAACCAAGTACAGAACTGAAAGTCCTAATTTTATCTGCATGTGTAACTTTTTTGTTGGGTTTTTGTTTTTTCGTGTGTGTGTGATGAGAGAGAGGGAGAGAAATCGAGGTGTGTGATAGGGGCCTCTCCATCTTTGAAATGAATTAGCGTGCTATGCCTTATTGAGTGAGGTGCAGTGTTTAAGTGAAACTGATGAGAGATGTGTGAGCAGCGAGGACTGGGCTATAAGTATGTGGCCGGGGTCACAGGTTAATCCCTATTGATTTACTCCACCGTCTGCATATAGCCACACAGGAAGACAAGGAAGGAGAGGCCTGCTTCAGCAGCTATCGCACAGCACAAATGCAGGATAAAAATCGCTGCTCGCACACTCTGGGTTACCTGATGCTAAGTAGGGTAAGGACAAGAAAATTAAGTATCATTTAATCTAAATAGGTAGTTAAACACCCTCTACTTAGAAAGATTGCAGACCGTGACCTCCTGAAGATCAATGGCAGATATGATCATTGGCTTCATTTGCACGCGATCATGTGATCAGGAGCTCTTATTTGAAAAAGAGGCTGTTTTTTTTCAGCGTTTAACATAAACATATCTTTCAGTATTGTGACAGATTTAAATGGTGCATTCAACCCGACCCGCGACACCCCAACACATCAGCCCAGAGTGTGTTAGATGAGGAACCCAAACAATACCCAGACCCAGCTGTATTTATAAACAAGCTCTTCACAATCGCACCCCAGAGGAGGAAAGGTGAAATATTACATTAATATGAACAACTATTAATAATAACCCCCACCCTCTCTTACCCCATCACTCCTTCTCTCTCCATCTCTATCTCCCTCCTTCTCTCTCTCTCTCTCTCTCTCTCTCTCCCTCTGCCTCTAATCCTATCATGCGGGCAATAAGTGTATGCACCATGAGCACATTTAATTTCTGCGGTTGGTTTTCAGCGAGCCCAGAGGTGAGCCTTAATAAGGATCAATGGCACTTTATCTGGGACAGCACCCACTTCACAGCATGCAAATTACACAGCAACCCTTAAAAAAAGAAATGGATTTAATTAAAAAATGTAGAACCACGGGCTCTGGAAATTCAATTAAAGGATTTATGCAAAGGTTGGCTAGCTTTTTGTGTTGCAGTTCCTGCTTATATAATGAGCTTTTCATATTAAAAATCAATAGGTAATCTGGGCTAGGGGATCGGCTGCTTATGTACATTTTTGAAATCAATTTGAAAAATAGTCCATCAGCTCCATGTCACAACAAAGAGGGGAGGGAGCGGCGTGTGTGTTGGTGTGTGTTGAGTTGAAGGGGGCAGGAGAGCAGTAGGAGTGGACGGGTGAGGAAGGGGTGATAGGTTACATCTCTCTCCCCTCGGAGGGTCACAGGAGAAACGCTGTGAAGCTCTGAAGGTAAAAGAGATGGAGGGTGAAGGAGGCAATGTGGAAGAGTAGAGGGTAAGTGAGTGAGGATGTCTCTCTGGCCAGGTCACTTTCTGGCTCTTTGGCCTGTTCTGATCCCCTATTAGAGAGAGAGTCCCTTGGCAATCAGGGTCTAGCTGGCTCTGACCTGTGGCTCTGGGGTAATTTAGCCCAGCCCCAGCTCAGACTCGGCCCAGACTCAGACAACCCGGGCTGGGGAGACGTCCTAATGGCCTCCCTGAGGTGTCTGGAGCTGGAGGATGTGGTTGACGCTTTGAGTAATGTTTCTTCACAAACAAAACTGTCAAAGTCTGTCACAGAAAGACAACTTATAGAGACGTATAACTAATGCGCACTGTGCAAAAATGTATTTAAAAAAAACAAAACATTATCGACCAGCAATAAGCAGCTACACAAAATGACATTTTTGAAGTTTTGATTGTTAAAAAATTACTTTCTCCTTCAACTTCTTCTGCTTTCAACGGGGATATTGTTCATACCTCCTTCACACTCATGTTGTGTAACTGCACGCTGGCAGGAGGAGTGAATGACTGACTGCATACAGTAGCAGACTGTCAGCATTTGATTGGTTCTTTATTGATCCAGACACGCTCTCCATCACATCAACTCATCCACAATAAACCATTTACACAGTTTCCCTGTGCAATGGACCACATAACCAGGCCTCAGGCCATCTCTGTTCACCCACTGTGTGTGTGTGTGTGAGCGTGCGTGCATGTGTGTGTGTCTGCATGTGTGTGTGCGTGTGTGTGTGTGTTTTCTTTAATGAAATGGTATCTCCGTGGACAATAATCCCAGTAACAGGATTGGGCAGGAACACACATGTCAATACAGCCAAATGGGATTGTATGCTTTTATCCATCCCCACACCAACACATCTTTCTTTCTCTATGTCTCTCTCACTCCCTCCAACCAAGTTCAGCAGCACAGCGGGGAATGTCTGGCTTGAATATCCCGTTCATTACAAGGAGTTCCTCAAATATGATCTGGCCTCTAAAAGCATCATCAGAGAGGTCCACTCCAAGCGAACCTCATACCAATTGGCATAATGTGTAAAATTCTGTCTACACCACTGAGAAGAAACCTACACAGTGTCTCCAGTCAGGCTGGAGCTGACCCCCCTCCTGTGTAGCTCCTAATCATCCAAGAGGACTCTATTACAAGGGCCTGGCAGCTCATCTAACCCCACAGAGGAGAAGGGGGGCTGGCGGGGAGATTGGGACCTCTGCTCCTCTTTCTTTCCACATGGTTGAGCACCACACACAACACTGGAGCGCACACACACAGGTTGCGCAGCAGAGCCACTGCGTCTGTGTGCTACAGCAGACAGCAGATAGAGCACCTGACCTTACGTCTGTCTGCAGGAGAGAAGCTGATAAAGAACACTGATGTAAAAGCGGCTGCTGTGTTCACATCGGGCGCCAACCTCACTGTACGTCTGTTATATGGTAATGCCGGTGTCTCCGTCGCAGGATCTGTCTCTGGGGTTAAGCTCAGAGCTCACGGTAGGCAAGGCTCAGCAGAGGAGGCACCGGTGGTCCCACTACTCCTGAGTGAACAACCGTTTCTCTAATACAGTCCTGACTGCTGGTGCCTGGTCAAAAGTTCAGCCTGTGCATATGTAAAAAGGTGGCCTGGTGCCCGAGGCAGGATCCTGGGTAAAATAATCATGCTAAAACGCTAAGAAGCATGGGACTAGGCGAGAGCGCTGATGAAACCGGCCCCTGGGGGAAGTGAGGTGTCTGATTGGACCAGCGGAGCCTCTTAGGCCCACAACACCCCCCTCTCCTCTTTCTATCCATTATAGTGGATGATGAGGTACCGGAGCCACTGCCCACACTGATCTCCATTCAACCCGGCACTGTCTGCGCCTATAGTTAAGGTATAGATTAGATGAGTATAGGCTGCACAGCTGCTCAGAGCCTGAGGGTGCGCTGATCTTGGGGGAGCAATCAGTCAGTCAACAAAATGTCACAGGGTCAGCGTTACAGCGTGACAAAACGGTGACAACTTCACAAAGGTTACAGCCCAACTAATAACTGCAACAGTCACTGAAATTCATTCTGTGCTCTTTAAATGTGTCTGATTCAAAGTGTACTGTCTAATAACTTTTACAGCATATAGTCAGAGGCCTGAAATCTTATCCTGAAATACTATCAAATAAATCATCCAAGATCTGCCAATCAAATATTGAGCATTAAACGGAACTGTGATAACCGCTGTTTCTTTCTCTCGCCTCTCCCTTCGTCTCACTCCCTAACATACACATATCCGGGCACACACACATGCAGTACACACCACTGCAGGCCAGATCATTCAGCGCTGATAATCACACCAAAGGACACAGGGAAAACTCCCACTCTAAACACGCTGAATTAAAGAAACAGGAGTTACAGGCCTGGTCGCACAATCTCTGATAAGTAGATCAAGGCGCGGGGAGGGGAACATGATGTTAGTGAGAGATAGTTTGGCTGATTAAAATGTCATGGCTCTTTATAGATGCCTTTCTCAACTCAGCAAAATGAAATCAGCTCTGTACATCAATAGCAGAGTGGGCTGTGCTCCCTGCTAATAGAGAAGTTTCTTTCCCTTAAGTAGAATCCACAACACAAAGGATGCAAAATTGAGGAAGTCAAAATATATTTTGGTAATACGCGAGCAAAAAGAAAAGTGAAGAGCTGATAAAATAAGAGAGCATGAAGCACAATTAATGGGGGAGAAAAAGCACGGACATGATTGGATGACCGAGTGTGCAGCTTATGGCCTGACATGACATTTCCCGCCTTTACTACAACAATCAAATGAAAGATTTAGGACCACATGTAGCTCCAGGTGTTTCAGTACTCTCCATATTGTGAATGCATGTGTGTGCTTGTCCGTGTGTGTATGTGTGTGTCTCCGCGTGTAGGGCAACTGTATATCACTCCACCTGTGCTCCTATAAATCAAACCTGTGTTTTAAATGAGAGGCTGGTTATTTGCGCAAGAACACACACGGGGGCTTTGTGATTGTTTTTTGGAGTCGACATTCTGCTTATGTTTGCATCCCAGAACAATCTCCATGGATCCCGCAAGCGTACGCAAGCAATTAAAGCGATAGCATCTTCATATCCCTGCAACCAATAACTGAAATAATATCACTGTTTTATTAAGCCCTTAATGTGGGGGCAGAAGGAGTGAGGAGTGGGATTTTAAAGAGGATACACTTTCAGGGGCCTTATCAACCCCAGATTTAAATAAGAGCAAATACTCAGCTTAAGGGTGTGCCTCTGTATCTGTGTGTGTCTGTGTGTCTGCGTGTGGCCTTTATCAGACACGAGTTTTAGCTAATCGCTGTGTCAGCACACCAGAATTTAATTACCAGCTCTACCTTTGTCCTTTAATATTTACTAACATCTACACTACGTTTAATTAACCACGTGTAGAAAGAGCCGGAGCCCCATTCTGGAGGAGAAGCCGCGCTGCTAATTGCATCTGCGCGTTCACTTCCAGAACGTTACACACCCTCCTCTGAGACACACACAAAAAGCACAGCAGTGTCACCCATTCCACTTCTAAATCATCTGATTAAAAAGCTTGTTTAACAAATTTTGGTCCAGCTAAAATTGACACAGACCAGGTTTGAAGATTGAAACAAGACAGCGAGCGATGAAAAGGAGCTAAGAAAAATGGAACAGAAGGCAAAGAAGGAGCAAAAAAAAGAGTGTTTTGTGACAGAAATAGTCAAAATGAGGAAATGTTCGTCTTGGCATTTTGCGAAAAGGTGCTGAGGAGCAGTTCCTCTCATCTCTCATCCTCTGTCAGAAGGAGGGGAGACAAATGACGGCCTGAGGCCTTGTGTCTGTCAGACATGATGGATCAGAATAACGCTTCACTAAAACTCCAACACGCTGCCTTTCAACACATCACATTTTCCCTTCAGTGCAAACACTAAATTGATAAAGTATGAAGAGTAGCTAATGGAAAGATGTAACAGTCAAACTATAGCATATATTAGGAGGCCATGGAGCCTAAAGGGTAGAGAGCTGCTAAGAGCTGAAAAGTCTCACAGAGCAGAGGACACAATATAGACGAAGATAAATCATGGTGTTGATTTTTATCACTCATATCCAACGTGTGTGAGGATGTTAACCTCTGGCTCCTAACATCACCTTCTGAGCACATACGTGTGCTAAGAACACCAATACTAATACCAGATGCATCATCTCACACAGAGGTTGTCATTCTGAGCTGTACTATAGAGTTTGAGAGGAAATTTAAACTGTATGTTTCATATATTATGATGTAATTGGATGCGACTGAAAGCAATAGTTTCAATATCAGCTGACTTCAAAGCTACTCTTTCAAGTTTCAAGTATTTGGGACCTTCATATAAATGTGTCAATAGTCAATACTTGAAGCATATACCTGCAGATACACAAAAAATTAACTACAAAGTACAGTAACATTAACTGTTACACCACTGAACGGCTACAGTCCATTAAAGAACAGAAGAAGAAAAGGAGACCAGAGGGGTTAAATTGTAGTAAACTCAAACATTTCAATCATAAGCGGTGTGACTTTCGCAATGTAAGCGTTTGTTCCCAGAAGTAGCCTGGTCCAGGGCACAAAACATGGTCATGGCAGATGTGTTGCTCAGGACACAAAAAAGTGCAGGGTCAAATGTGTGAAGAGGTTTGGATGAGCGGTTCATGAGAAAGATGCAGTCAGAAATCAGCGATCAGCCTTTTCAGAACAGGCAGATTTACAAAAAACTTCATGTTTGAATGAAAAATGCTTCAAATTCAACTGCACATTCACATTTGGATGAAAATTCTGTGGCAATCGAGGTGAAATAACATGTGGAGTAACATGCACAGAAGTCCTATAACAAAACAGCAGGCAGGTTCAGAAGGCGGGCTGTTCCTCTCAATCAACCCTCTCCAGAGGTTTCTCAATCATCACTCTGGTGAGCATTAAAAGACATGAAGTGGCCACAAGCAGAGGCTACGAGAAAGTTTGATACTCTAAAATACCATTCAAAGCATAAAACAGAAACACCTCCTAACTCTGCAAAGCATGGTTGAATGGAGGACCCCAGACCAGTGCTGCTCCGCTTCATGAGTACCACCACACTTGACCTGCACCTGACTCCCTTTGAAACTCCTTACAGTGACATTCCAGGTCCTAAGCCACTTACCTGGGACCAGTTTGCCAAAGGGAAACCCTACCAGGTGCTGCAAGCCCTTAACACAACTCCCAGTGTCACATGGGCACACTTACTCCACCATCACAGGAGAGTGTCAAACCTCTGAGGGGATCTGGTTTTATTGTTCAAAATTAAACTTGGAAACTGTTTTTTTTTTTGTAAAACAGGTGCCTCTGGCACAGCACCTGGCCTCCTCTCTTTGTGTTTCTCAGAAATAGCCTGTGAAGACTCTCGTCTTTACTGTATATCTTCTCTCAGACAGGCCTTTGAAAAATAAAGTTGAGACAGCCAGCTAATATGACTCAGGACGTAAGATAATGCATCTGAAAATACCTGGTAATGGTTTCTCCTGATGGGAATGGGGTCGATGGTAAAAACATATTGGACAGAGAGGTTATTATCTTAGTACTGTAGAGTACATGACTTCATCGGAGTACAGACTAGAGTTTGTGCAGTGCATTTACTGTAACGTAATAGTGGCGGTACACAGGATCTGGAATATCGCCTACCCTTGTGAGAGGATAGGGGAACCGCCTCTCGGAGTTAAATAAACAGTGACAGGAGGAAGAGGAAAACAAACCACAGACTATCTCTCTATCTGTGAAACCCAGACTCTCTCCCTGAGCCCTCAGCACTCAGCAGATCAACCCCTCTCCATCCTTTTCCTCCCCTCTCTCCCAGGAACGTGCCAAGACAAATATATAGGCTGAGTCAGGGATGCATCAGAGTCAGAAGAAGAAGATAGGAATATAGTGTGGTGAATTCACCGGCTTCTCTCTATGTGGAAAAGTAGAACCAGCTATGGAACAACTCTACAAATGTAAAAAGATCTATTTTTGTGGCTACCAACATCTGTAATCAATCTGCAATGTCATGCTATAGTTTGTGCACTCACAAAGTTACGTAACACTTGGCTTTGTCCCTTACCATGCTCTTGGTGAAAGGCCTGCTCAGAGTGAAGAGAAACGTCATCAGCCACCAGCTCCGGTGAATGGAGGTGTACATCATGTTCCCAGGATGCAATGCGTTGGAGGTGACACCATGAGGGGACAGGCGGCGGTTGAGCTCGTTGCTGAAGAGGATGTTACATAGTTTGGCGCGGTTGTAAGCCAGCATGGACCAGTACTCCTTCTTTGGGGGGGACAGCAGGGCAAAGTCCACCTTGCTACATGAGTCAAGCAGGTCTGTGAACCTGCAACACAGTTCAGAACAGGAGTAGTTAGAGTGTGTGAGTACGGGCTTTCTCCTGGCAGATGTGTGGTGCTGGCTGCATACAAATCAAAGACGTGACATGATGTTCTTTAATTGCCTGCGACAGAGCTGTTAAACTCCAGATGTTTGACAAGGCCCCTTAAACATTACACTACTCGTTGTGTTATTATGCAGTCACGCAATAACATCACAATACACAGGCACGGAAGCTACACTCCCCGTGTGTCGCCGTGTGTGTTTTGTGTATGTGTGGGAGAAGGAGACATAGGCTCCAAACCGGTGGAACACATCCTACATATTAATCCAGTCATTAGAAAACAACCAATCAAAATGTCACCTGGTTTCCTTGTTGTGATTTTACAAGCTCGCTGCCTCTTGTTTACTGTCGCCTTCCGCAACATCCTTGCTTGGCTAAATTACAACATCTGCAGGCTTTTCATTTCATGTGCTGCAACTTCATAACTACTTTAGCAAGTAGAGGTTGATAAATCAAATGCTTGAGCACCAAATGCAGTTTTTTCCCCCAAATAAATGTGCTCATGTTGTACTGAAGTCGAATGTGGATTTACAGAGATACAGCAATCAGTGAATTACTGCCAGGTGATTAACACAAACTTTATCATAACCTAGAGACCATGTTTTGATGGGGACCAAATTGGTGTTTATAGTGTAATGGTACACATGAGAGAAGTGCGTTTGGTGAAACATGTGAACTGTGCCAGATATTTTCAATATGCCCAATTACCTCACAAGGTCAACTTTTAACCCGTGCTAGTACTGACATACAGTATATATGTGTTTTGCTAAAATATTCTCTGATTTATAACAAGGTCATGTACGAGTTGCTAGGTGTATTTGGCTCTAAGGAGACAGACAGCATGTTTGTGTGCGTGTTTTTGTTATGTCTTTGAAACCACATGTACCCATGTAGTAACTACACTCCACACGAAACTGCTCACAACACGGTCTGTGGATTATCTTCAGTAACCAGTTCATGATTTCTGGGAGGAGACATTGCTGTATTTTTGGACCATTTTGAGCGCAAGTCAAGCCAAGTTTCATCTCTTTCAATCATATTCCAGAGAAAGCAGACTTCTCCAGGCAAGAGGAATGTATTTATATGTATGTTTGATTTGGGGACAATCTGTCCCTTTAAATGAATGTGGGCCAACAGTATAAAATGAGTGAGCAAATGTTCCCTTCCCAACTTTATACCGCCCTTCTTCCTGCAGCCTTGCTTAAACCACACCCATCTTTGACATTGGCATTCATTTTGATCTCAACTACACAACTTTAAACCTTTATGACTTTCACGGTTGTGGCAGTTATGGTGACAAAATCTGCCCACAGACACCTGGAAAACTACTCAAAACCACTTTGTAATAGTGCCCACTATAGCAGGTGTCTCCAGAACCACATTTTGCAATGGTGACACACACACACACACACACACACTCACAAGGTGAAAACAATACCAGCCGAGACAGCGTGAGGTGCTGTTTTCACCTTGTGAGTATTGAGATTTTCTAAAATATCTTGTCGGTACATAAAAGTACAGAGGCAGAGCTGCAGCTTAGATCTCTCAGAGGTAATTTCATTAAGGACATTATCTCCTCTTGTTTGACCAGATCTGATGCAGTACGAGGGCAAAGTAAACCTGTATTGGGCCAATTCCACAGTAAGCCCCTGTGGTGGAAACTGATAAAGTGTCCAGCCATTACCCGTGTGTCCATCTCTCCCACCCCTGTCCCTTATAGGTCAATGCTTTACCAGCGGACAAGGGGCTTAGGGAATACAATATGCTGCCAGGTCAGAGGTCACACACTGCTTGTGAGGGGAGGCTAAGTGAATAAACGGGAAATCAGCAGAAACTGAAAATAACACAAACAAAAAAGGGAGCGACTTCAATAGATGTAATATAGGTCTGGAATGAGGTGGACAGAATGGAAGATGTAATATGAGATATTGTCTATTTTCGCTCCTTCTTCCCCTCCCTCTAGTCTGTGTCAGTGTGTAACTGAGTCTCTCTGGTCCTGCCTAAGCCCTCTTTGAAGGGGTTAAAGCCACCGCTGCTTGTAGAGGAGAGAAGGAAAGGTGAGTGTATGTGTTGGGGAGGCAGAGAAGGAGAGAGGGAAGAGAACAGCTGACCGTTCTTGGCCTTGCGATATGTATAAATCGTACACATTTTGCTTGCTCCAAGAGCAGCATGACACTTTTCACACCACCAAAACTTAGTGACCTCACTGTTCTCACTGTGTAGGCAAGTCTTGCATCAATCAAATGCTGCCAATACTCGCTTCATGACATATTTTGTTTCAATAAGCTTTTCCTACTCTCTCTTCCTCTGACTTTTCCTACAGCATGTAATAGCAGAGTGACCCTGAGTGAATCTGAGTGTCAAACCATCCCGTCCGCTGCTCCTGTCCTCTCATGCATGGCAGTCTGTATAACATAACTCATACGAGAGCCCCAGTAATAGTGCTGCTGTTTGATCTGCTAGAATAACTCTGCGTATGTTCTCCTTGTCTCAGGTCACTCTGCAGAGCTCCAATCAATCACTCTGCTTGGCCGTCTGACTGACTGAAGACTGGATCAATGTCGCACACACACACACGCACACACACATACACTCACTGACTCTGAAACACATGGCTGAGGGCTCGGGCTCACAGATCACTGCAAGACAACATGCCTGTCTGCTGTATGACAGGAGAAACAGAGGCCTGTGGAGTGAAGTTAACAAAAAAGATAGACTTGAAAAACAATAGATGGCAAAAAGAGGGAAAAGCAGGGAGAAAGGGGCTGAGTCAGGGGGTCAGACAGAAAGGAGCAGATACTTGATCAAAGTTAATTTTAGCTGATAAGTCCATCCATCATGTTGATGATACGTTTAATTCATAGTGACAGCGTGTGGAGGGAAATGAGTTTTCAGTGAGTGAGGCTGTCATGTTTGACAATATGCATTAAGTCTGAGTTATCAGTTTGGAGTGAAAACTCGCCAATGTAGCGGCTAGAACTGCATGACTGGAGTTGGAAGAGATGTTGACTTAAATATGACTTAACTGTGAATGTTGGGAATACAAGGAAAACAACAGTGTGGTGCTCACGTTGAACAACATTCCCAAGCCCTAAACCTTCAACCAGTATAGTAACCTGTAACCTGTAAGTACAAATGTGAAAGCATATTTTCTAGAAAGCCAAAGATGACAGAGGAGTGTGATGCTGTAGCTTAAAAGGCACAGTGTTTCATGTGTTGATGGACCCGACTAGTTGACTGAAGAGTTTCCTAAATTAAATGATTTTAATCACTAAGAATTTCAAAATAAAGTCTGTAATATTTGGGGTGGTGTGTAGTTGTTTGCAAGTGTTGAGGGTTTAACATTTTATACTGAAAAGCCTCGTCGAGTCATCATCAGTAAAAATCATCATATCTCCAGACCCACAGACATTTAAAAGGCACCCAAGAGGGTCTACTCTACAACAAGAGTACCTCAAAACAGAACAAATCAGGGTAATGTAAGGTAATTTAAGGTTATTTTAAGGTAACCACAAGTAATGCAGCACAGGGATCAGGTCATTACACCTTGGAATATGTCTGGTATTCTTGTCTTTTGAACAATTAGGGCTGTAAACATGTTCAAGAAGAAACTGAAAATACACCTGAAAATAACAAGGATATGCTCCCTTTTAAGGCACCCTGTGGAGGTTTTTATCTCTAGCAGCACCACAGAGCAGTTTTTAATAAAGAACAGGTGTCTGTCTCATACATACAGGAGTGGATGATGCATTAGATAGTTGGACCAATGATTCTGACACTATTCCACTGATCACAGACCAAGCAGGTAGGTGAACATGGAGGTAGAGAATGCAGGATTCAAAATCACCCACATGCTCACCTGAGAAAAATCTCCTGCACTAATGTTTTACGAGCAACGAAATGCAGTCAAAATGTTTGTTGGATCTCAAGGATACAGACAGTGAGTTTTACGAGCAAAACTGAATGTGAACATAAATTTTATTTGTTTCCAAGAAAACTCTGCAGGGCACCTTTAAGTTTACTAAATGTACAGATGTAGAGCATTGCTTTGAAAGTCTTTATTAGGAATTAGTTAGGATGATAAGCATTCTCTCACAAAAATGCAAAGGTATGGCTTAATATTTATCAATTTAAATCCCATAAGCCCCATTTTAATAGTCTTCTCTTAGATGCACTAATGCTTTATTTACATGCATAGTTTACTGTGTTTACCTGTGGCTCTCAGAAGATACCACCACCACACGGGCGGGGGCCGAGCGACGCAGCACGTCCTGTAGGCACTGGACAAGCAGGAAGTGGCCAAGGTGGCAGATCTGGAAGGTGGACTCGAGGCCGTCCTCCGTCAGGCCCCAGGGCTGAGTGCACACTGCTGCGTTACACACCAGAATGTGAATGGGCCTACAGAGGAAGGCAGAAAATAAAACATGTTTGATTGTTTATTGATTATAAGTGAAAACAAAGAAGACCCGGCTGCATAAAATGAGGATTTTCACCATATAAGGCTGAAGAGGAGGAAAGCAGAGACAGGGAGGAGAAATAAAAAAAGAAGATGGAATAGTGAGACGTGAAGGCAGAGAAAGGAAACAGGGTGTCTTATTCCACAGTGTGGGAGACTCTAGAGGTCTACAGAGACAGAGCATCAGTAATGCTGATATGATACAGAGGTTTCCAGTGCAAGTCCCCATGGCTCGACAGGTACTGTAGATACTGAATACAGCTGGCTGGAATCCAAGAGCAACAACACATTGAAAAGCAATCTCAAACCGTTTCAACACACACGGGTGGTGGAAGTAATGGGTGTTGATACAGACTCTGTGTAACTACTCTGAGTAACCAAACCCACCAACACATCGACTCAGAAAGGCTGCGCTGAAGAGAGCACATCAAAGAAACACACACTCTAGTCATTATATATAAAAAAAAACAACTGACTTAATTCAGGGAGCAATAAAAGAAGCGTGTGCTTTAACAGACATGCAACTCATTTCCATTCTTGCAGCCGCGGTGTGGGCGAGCGAGTAACACTCCCCGCTCGCGTGCCAGTGAATGGAGATTGCTGGATTGGTCAGGGCAGCGAGAGATCCTTGTCGGTGACAGCGTCGCTCCAGCGAGCTCGAAACCACAGTAACACAGCCGAACAATCCAAACACACCCCACCAATTTTTAATTTCTTCCATTAGAATTAATTATGAGGCCGAAGGCAATTTGTGTACCCTGTGTTTAAGACTGCCTACTGGATTAATTAAAAACTGGATGCTGGAAAATTAATGTGTGAATTGTTATGCCTTGCTATAATGAGCCATCCCATGCTATTACATAGGAGTGTACTGTACGATCACCTTCAGGCCTCCGAACACACAAGGTTCATTAAAGAGCACAAACCTAGTCACAAGTCAACTTAAAGAATGCAGAGCTCAGCACATTATGAACACAGCACACACTAGCAGCAAGATATTCAAATTTCCACCCAAAATACAAAAAGGTAATGGCTTGGTAGGAATAATAATAATAATTAGTTACCTTTGTGGCCTGCATTTTAATCTGATAAAACAAGATAGAAGAGTAAAACAACACACTCACTGCAGAAGTTCTGCTCTGAAACAAAAAACAAAAACACGCTGGTTGTTTTTGGCCCAGTGTTCCCCCGTCTAATAGAGCGTGAAGTACAGCAACATTGTGCTATACAAGGCAAAACTCCTGGGTCTGTTACCAATGTGCTGGCTCCAAGCTGCACAATAACACCGCAGGCATGAACTCTTGACCTAACTTTTCAACCTTTCACTGTAGCAGTTGATTTAAACTGATCATTATGGGGGTCACACCTCTTTAATTTAGGTTAGCGTCCTTTTTTGTGACCTTACACCATAAAAAACTCAGCATGTCACTCAAAGTGTATCATAAATTTGTGATCAAAAACTCCAATAACCAACTTTTCTCTGGCCAGTAGAGCGATTTCCCCCACGCAGCTCAGATGGGCCTCTGGTGAGTCTGCTTGTAATGTAAAAGGCCTGTTAATTCAACTGCCCACCAGTTAGTCCCTCTCTCATAAGCGCAGGTCTAATGAATGTCTTTAATAGGCCTATTGCCGCGTACTACAGTCCCTCTTTCCACATTAAGACCTCACACAACACGGTGTGCACTGTGCAATCTCAGCGCTGGTCAAACGAGGGTGTTAACTACCAAACAGGGAGACATCAGTTTATATATTTACTTTAAATAACCCCCCTGGGTATGACCCCTGACCTCTATGATAATGTGGGCCAGCAGGAAGAGATTGCCTGTGTGAGCTGGGCTCAGACTACTGGTCATTAACACTGCACTTTATTGGCAACAGGAAAACTGGCACTGGCAACAAACATATGGGCATGTGTACACCACTCATCCTCATCTGCAACCACGAGTCCAAAGAAGTTGGGATTTTATCTAAGATGTGAATAAAACAGAATATTAAAATTTGCTAATTATTTGTGACATATATTTGTTGAAACTGATCAAAGAGAAAATATTTTACCTCTGAAAACCCGCCTGCCTGCCAGCAGGTGAGAGTATAAATAAAATGTTCAGGTTTTAACTTGTTTCATTTGTGTTTTAACTTGTTTCATTTGTGTTTTATCCTCATGATAAACAAGCACAACTAGCAGAAACTAGAAACGGTTACCTTTCATATGAAGCCTGATACATGCATTTTGGCCCCATAGTTCTTCTGTTATTAGTCAGCTTGGGTTTTTTGTCTAATCCGTACCCTTTCTCTACCTCTAAACCCAACCCTGGGCAGGTCTGTTTCAAGAGGTAATGCTCAAACGGATCAAATTGTATCTTGTAATTATAACTTCTGACTTCTGAATTAGATACATTCTTTTTTAATCATTTTTGGACTCAGGATTGTACATTCAAACTCACACAGCTGAAGTCGAATCATACCAATATAATGGCTTAAGGTTTATTACGGACGTTAGTGACCAGTCGACTAATAGACCAATCATGCTACCATTGTCTGTCTGTTAACCTGATTTTTAGAACCATTACTATTTGAGTTACCCTATCTAAATTGCATATTGACAACATTTGCTCTGAAATGTCTTGTCTTTGCTTTACAGCTACCGATGTTACCAAAGCCAGATAAAAAAAAAAGGGGAAAATCAATCAGACAAACTCAGTTTTGATTTCCTTAGTTAAAGACTAGACGACTCGTCTAAGTTCCGTCACCATAATGAAAAGAAAGGCAGACTAATGTGATGTGGCTTGCATGTGTTTATACAGACCACCTATTAACCATAATATGCTTGAAATTAGAACAGGATAAATGCAGTTAAAAAAAATCACAGGTGAAAACAAATTGCATGTGTTAATTACAGACCGTTCAGTAGAAATTGTATTAGGGCCATTCTGTCAGCGCTGTCCTCCATCAATTACATCCCAATGAAATTGCACTGCATTCAACAATATCAATATCCAGGTAATTTCATTTCAAAGGACAGGCAATTAAAGCAGAATCGGGGTCAATGGAACACAAAGCAGCGTGAAAGCCACTGACTAAAGCACTTAAAAGCAAGGGAGTGAGAAACGAGAGAAGGAAAAGAAAAAGACTCTGATTACATTTCACCTGTCAATGACACGCTGCAGGAGCATTATTGTGCGTGTGTGTATGAGTGTGTTTGTCTCTGTGTGTTTACAAAGCTGTGCGTGCATGTGTCTGCACACAGAACTGTCTGAGAGTGTGTCCGTGCATGTATGCACATGTACGTGACTGTTGCGTGCGCGCGCTCCTGTGTGTGTTATGCCTGAAGACATACGTGCAGTAATAGAGTGGTGGTAGACTCAGACAGCTGCCCAGTGCCATTCACAGCTCAGAGCTCCCAGCCTCCACTCTGCTCTGTTCGCCTTCTGATGAGAATTAATGTACTCTGACGTCCCCTGGGACTCCCCCACTCCCCCCCAACAGCACAGCTAATGAAGAAATACAACCTTGCCAAAATACTGAGGTAGAGAGAGAGAGCGACACAGACAGAGAAAGACTGAGAGACAACATGAGAGAGAGGCTGATGCAGATAAACAAATTGCAAAAAGGGATATGCAAAAAAAAACTAAAGCAGGAGAGGGGTTCAGGGGACAGTGCAGGGGTTAATGTACTGCAGTGTGGACGGGAGGGACACATGTAAGAGATGGGAGGGAACTGTAGGACACAGGGCGAGGGAAGCCACCGTGAGGCTTGGCTGTGACCCAAGACACGTGTCCTGGATGGCCATACCCTGCCCCAGGGCTGCTACGGGCAATGACTGCCCTGCCTCTCCCCAAGGGGCTCCCCTGACACCAACACCCACACACACACACACACACAAACACACGCTCCCCTGCCTAGACACCTGCGGGTGGATGAGCAGTATGGATGACAGAATACATGACCCCAAAATAGCAACTGTGCGACCGACCACAGGGCGCAAGACGCATGCGGTAAAAGCTGACCACCACAAAATGAGTGTCATAAAGTCTGGTAGTCTGTTTCCACCAATGTCAAGCAAATCGACACAAATACACACACACTCACTCCTGGGGCCTTGTCCATATGGCGTCCATCAGTAACAGTTTGGATGTCCTTTAAGTGTGGTGTATGTGGGAAGTAATGGTGATGAATACAGTGATGGGCCTGAATGAGAGTCCTCATCGCTTGTTACAGGTTTGTTTCTGTATTGCTGTGTTTCCTTTTCTTTCTCTCTGTCTGAGTTAAGTAGAATGAAAAAGCTTGACAGTTGAAATGGGACTGATGGCTACTTAAAGTTCGCTTTGACTAACTGAGAGACAGTGTCGTGATTTGTTAGCTGGGCGTGCTGCCATACACTTGATTAAAGAGCAGCTCTGCCCCTGTCACTTCACAGTAAAGACTCCCCCGTCTTTTGATGGTGTTTTAGATCAGATCCAAAAGGTTCTTTTCAACCTGTGAACTTCAATTCAAAACAGCTACCTGGGACGAACACACCAACAGTTATTCAATCTCCAGAGCATCTACACAGTAATAATGGCGCTCACTTCCCTGAAGTTCTGCAGCCAAAGGTCAACTTAAACAAACTTTGACCCCCAGATAGTAATGATGGATCATATTCTGACTTTAAGGTGAATTTCAAGAGGCTTTTCCTCTACTCTCTCAGGTTCCTATTAGAAAGAGCATGCTTTTCACACTGCAATGTTGTTGAAGACGCCCCGACCAGACAGAGTGAGCTGTGCAACCAAAACACTCGTCCTTATTAAAAACGTTGTTTTACTATGAAGTAAACTCACAGCTCTGAACCTATTCATTTTTCAGACAGCATTAAAAAATGGACCGGCTGAGGGCCCTTAGACTGAGGGTACGAGGCTGTTCTTAAATAATACTGGATGTCCCAGTGGCACACCTGGTAGAGCACAAACCACAGAGGCTCAGTACTTGCAAGCGGGCGGCCCGGTTTACAATCTGAATCGGAGCCCTTCCCCCGTCTCCCCCTTCATTCTGTATCTCTTCCACAATTAATACAGCTGTAACAAGGCCAAATAAATGGCCAAAATATCTTTAAAAATATATATTACTTTAAGAGATGTCTGTGTGGGGACATGAGCACCTCAGAAGGAGAAGAAATCACAAAGACTACCACCAGCTCAAGAAGCGTCACCAGGATGATGGTCAGTTCAAGGTTTATTTTAGGATGAGTGGGGACAATTTCCCCACTTAATTCATCAGATTCAACAACTGGAAAAAGTGTAAATGATGTCTAGAGTTTTTCAACGCAAGGTGTTCAGCGCACTCCGGCAAAAAAAGCAAAGCAAAAAGAATAAAAAAAACATGAAGCATGTCAGTTGTCAAATTTCAAATTTCAGTTTAGATCATTTATATTTTGATTTACACTCACAGTTTCTTGGCCTTGTAAGACTCGGCAAACTCCCTGACGCTGCGGAGAGAGGCCAGGTCACACATCATGGCTTCTACTCGGGCTTTGTGCTGTGAAGACAGGAAACACAAAATACAACTTTGATAACCAAGAAAATTAGCAACAGAAATGCATTAGTGTCACCAACATTATTATTATTTTAATTTTTTTTTACAAACTTGCAAAGCTATCATCACCTTAAGAAAAAAACAAGTTAAAAAGAGTTATTACAAGGTTCAGGTTCAGATGGTCAAAAAGTAGTGCTGCAGTTAAATGGAAAAAATAACAATGTAAGGATCTCCTTTATGTGTGAATGGTGAAAACATGTCTTGGAAAAGAATCGCGCCTCTGTTGCTCTTATGGAAGCTTCCTGCTTTTTTCTTTTTTTTTTAGCATTTTTTGAAAGGTAATCTTTACACAGATCAATATAAGGATAACAGATTTACAGATTATGAAGCGATTTCAAGTAAATTAGCTAATTTGTTATTAGTGATTTGGGGTACATAAATTCAATTATTTGAATTAATTATTACTTTAATTCAAACTGGTTAAAAATATGTGAAAAGAGTGCTGACACACGGTCGCAGTCCTGTCTAAAGATTCCTAAAGAACTCCATAGCTCCTGTTCTCACCACGTTTGTGTGTGCGCGTGTGTGCGTGTGTGTGTGGCTCCTCTTACACCATATGTTAGGAGACAGGGTGAGGATAGGAGAGGAGAAGAGAAAGATAAATGACTTAAGAAGTGAATGCATAGCTGCATTTACACACTGAGGAAGGCGGGCTAAATATTCATCATCCTCTCCATCCCTCTGTAGCGTTCTGCTGCAGGGCAAAGGCCTCAGCAGAGACGCATGCAGGCCTAAAGCAGCATATCTCTTTAATAACAGCGTACGACCATGTTTTTTTTGTCTGTGATAAAGCATGTCAACTAAGACCCTCTCCCCTTCTTGGCCTTCTCTACATCTTAATCAGTTCAGCCCCCCTCACCAGACAACCGGTTCAATCTCCCTACAACATGTGAGCTCACACGGGACCGTGGCGTACGAGTGCGTGCAGCGTGAACCGAGGTGTTCCGTTCAGACTAACGGTCCATTACACTCATCCCTCATGCTGGAAAGGGAAAAGGAGTGAGATATTGCTCCCAGGATTCCCAGCCGGGCTCTGGGTTCAGTAGCACCAGGTATTCCTGATGCTACCTCTCCCCTTCGTCCTGCCCGCCATCCCTGAGGAACGCTGTCAGCTCGCATTACACCCCGGAACAGCGTTCAGCGTTTCGCTCTCCATCCGTCGCCACCGCCGCCACCGCTGCTGCTCCCCTGTCAGCCTTTTCCCCTGATCTGATCTCCAGTCTGTGGGCGTCATATGGGAACGTCTTTCCTCTGCGTGTCTGTCTCCGCAGAGCTAAGTGTACATGACACTCACAGCAAGGACGCTCCATGGAGCAGTGAGCACAAAGAAAACAAGAAAGGGTTAAGAGCGCCTTCTGATGGAAATGTGATTCTTCAGGCATTTTACAGACACCTTAACTGCCCCAGGGTGTATTTATACATGCATACACAGGCACACGCACGCCCACACACACACACACACACACACACACAACAAATTCAATGTTGTGACTCAAGGGTAAAACCACGCTATCGCACCATTATCTATGCCTGAATTATTCTCTTGATGCTACTCTATACCATTATATGGATGCTATTACAAAGCATTAAAGGGCTGATTATGGCTATTATAGATATGATTATAGGGTACCTGCTTATATGATCTGCACACAGCAGTAATCACAGGTGAGAGGAGACAACTGTCTAATTTAATGACTTGTATGTGCAGCGTTCACACTCCTTGTCACTTTTACACAGTCTACATACACAGAAATGCAGGTGAAGTGAAAAGCAGCTGAGCTGTGAAAGAAATATTTGCTCACCAAGCGTTCAAACAAGTTTAAGAGGAAGATAATGAGAAACTTTACGGTGTAAATGTGTGTAAAAAGTTTTTCAGTTGTTCATATAAAATGGAGAATTTGATTTTACAGTGGGAAAAATGAGAGATTACTTCCAAAACAAGGTCAGAGCAGGCAGCCGTGTGATCATTAACAGGTCAGTATCAGGCCTCCTCAACAGGGAAGCTCTCCACGAGTGTATGACCAGCAGAGAAGATGAGAGCAGGTGTCAGCTTGACGAACACATATCCCCTTCTCTAGAGACAGGGGGGGGAAAGGGAAGGAGAGATGGAGTAATGGGAGACCAGAGGGAGGATAGAGGGGGGTTGAAGGGGGGGCCACTGGAGCAAATCCAGCAGGGAGAAGGTGAGCAGCCTGCCTGCCTGCCTGCCCGTCTACCCTCCCCCTGCAGATTGAAGTCTTGCGAAGAAAATAAAGTTTATTGCCTGGAAAGAGGGGGGAAAAAGCATGTAAAAAGCATTAAAGCGATGGAGGTGAACAATTAGACAGATGGCCAGGTTTTGGAAGGAGAAGAGGAAAAAAAGGGTGGAAAAAGAGAGGAAGAACGCACGGGCGCAATCGTTCAGGGTTTTTATGAGGACCCTGACAACTCCTGGTCTCTTCAAGGGCGAAGGAAAAGTGAGAGGCAGCGAAGCCTCTCTGGTTAACTCCGGAGTAATCGCTGAGTGTGCAACACCACAGAGCTCGGCTCGGGGTGACAGAGCTTACCGCCCCCAGCTACACACAACCTATCGCTACATCTAAATGCAAAAGGCTAATTATGAATGAAACGTGTGTAAATAAGCTTTACAGCTCGAAAACTAAAAACTGCTGCAACTGTGTGTCCATCTTCATGATGGCGCATCTACAAAAGACCTGCATGCTCGGGGAAGAAAGCAGCAAGGTCACCAAGATGATAAAATGGGCATCAGATCCGTCAGCCCTCCACTCCTGCCGCCACCTCTCACCTTCCACCCCCACCTCCAGCCATCAACCCAAGACAGCAGCTGTCTGTAACATGACAATGACCTTTCCGACTTTCACCAACAGCAGAGGAGAAGAAAGAGGGAACTAAGACGAGAGCAAAAGTGCTGCGTGAGTGCCGGAAGTTGGCCTCTGCAGAGGTTCTCCTCGTCTCTCCCGGTGTTTTCCACGTGTGCTGGGGAATGACGATGTGGTCACTGCTGTGGAGACGGAGTGAGGGATGGAGGGGGTGGGGGCCTTAATACAATTATAACTGGGGCCATCCAATCCAATAAAATGAAGAGGTATTAGAGCAGGGGAGCCCCATCCTGTTCAATAAGAAACTGGACCACTCTACTAACTCTTAAAACACACACATGTAGCCATACCCGCACACGCACACACAGGTACACACACTTCGCTGACCCCTTTAATAGCATAGCAGCCACCCCTAATGGACGCAAGCAAGTGGAACCGCCAAATAATACACTGTCTTAATGCACTAGGCTCAATCTCATCCCCCCCTCTCCCCTTATCCTCCTCAGCCTTCCCTCACACACTTTAACCCCCGTTTCCATCTTCACTCACCTCGTGCAGCCCCCTCACCACCTCAGCTCCCCTTATAGATCACCAATGCAGGGACAACACTTAAGAAATCAAAAGTACCCCCATATATACAAAACACTTACCCTGCAGCCCCCCGGTTAACACCTCAGGCATGGAGAAGGAGGAGAGAACAGTGAGAAGGGGAAGACAGAAAAGTGCACTACTTCTATAGGCTGATGTGGTTTCCATTGCTCCGTCTGAGTACCTGATATCAATACAAAGTGACGGCAATATTACATGACTGCATTTTAACCAGCAGGTGTGGTGGTAAGGTGTTGTAATGGCGGTGAAAGTGAATGAGCAGGGAAGACACCATGTGAAAAGGGCACCTTATAAAAGCAATTAGAGAAATGACTTTGAGCCCCTCTTCTTGCTCTGTAGATTAGAACAGGCCTCGGAGGGAGGAACACAGAGGAACTCAGATCTCTATGACCTTGTCCGCAACACGCCACACTAAATTGGTCATCAGCTTTTAAGACTGTATTTTATCATAGATATATATTTTTAGCAAAAAGAAAAAGAGAAAGGGAAGGAGGGGGGATACTGTGGAATGTGCCGGTCGTATATCATCCTGTCACAATTATGACGTTTGTTCATAAATACCAACCAATCTCCTCTCCACCTGGCTAAGTCACATGCGCTTGTGCTTATGCGCGCGTCCCAACAAAGAAATATGGACACACACCACGTGCGATGAACGCACATGCACACCGCAAATAAAGAAACAGACACATCTGGCTGTGTGCCCTACCACAGGTCTGAGGACTGACCTCCACACACAGACAAAGAGACTGAATACACACTCAGGAAACATGCATTCAAGCAGCGAACACACAAATGAGTGCACGCGCTCGACACATTACAAACACAAACACACACAAACAAACAAATGCACGCGCACATACACATCCACTTACTCACTGACATGCACACACACTGCAATTAATAGGGAGGCAGGTCTCTGGTGAGGAAGAGAAAGTGCCTGTTCAGCACATACAGTACAGGCAGAATATGCAATTTCCTCCAGTTAAGTCTGTATTAAATTGATTTCTTCTTTCTCTGACACGGACTGGGTTTTTCCCCCCTAATGAAAGCTGGATAATCTACAGGTTTTCCCTTTCCTGAAATCAAGTTACAAATCAAGCAATTGCAGGGGCAGATATGGGAAAGGTGAAGGAAGGACATGGGATGATTTTCCAGATGAGAAACATGGAGAATGAGGCACATACGTGCTGATACTCTTAACACGGACATCAGGGGCACCTCACTCTCA
>CAFUXE010000249.1:105155-156103 GCA_903364295.1 Serranus cabrilla
CACAAGGCCTCGGTTAAGTACTTCCTGACATTTCCGTTCAGTGACGTACTCAGGCTTCAGCAGGCCATGTTAGTAAACACAGCATTAATGACTGTAATTAATGAAACACATTAATTAGTAAGCACTTCAATGAGTTAATCACTCACTCAGACCTGACAAGGAGTCATGTTGAGGCTGCAGAGAAACACTGAGCATGCTGGGAAAAACACACAGAAGCACAGAGGACTTAAAACGGGAAAAGGAGAAATAATTACAGGTTACCGGTGGAGGTGTTTAATTAGGTATTTATTTCCTTCAGCTGAGTAAAAATAGCAAATATAAAAATACTCCATTCCAGCTCTTCTATTTAAAATTATCTTTAAGCAAATGTTTTGGTACATATCAGCAACAATGTCATTTAAATAAACAAAAATAACTCTTTCTGGAGAAAAACAGGCAGTTACATTTTCTATTACATAATAATACATATATTTTTTAAATTAGAATTATAACTACAGCTGCGTTATGCAATATGTAAGCAGAAATTTAATGTTATTCCTGGTTGAGATGACACATTTCACATACTTTATATACTGTTATGTATTTACTGAATACTGCATATGTTTAAATGCTTAATCTGTTATATAACTATTAACTTTAACTGTCAAATTAATGTAGTTAAATAAAAAGTGGAATATCTCCCTGCAATGTAGTGGAGAAAATTGGAGCATCGAATGTAAAAAACTCAAACAACGTAAAGCACTAAATGAGTCAATGTAGCTACTTTTAACCACAATATGTATTTCAAGTGTAAATTTTACATAAAAAAAAAACATGTCGGAAATATTATTACATTACAGTTTTACCATGTGAAATAAAAACTGTACAAAATTATCGTGTAATAATAAAGACTATAATTCACGTTTTTGTTGCTACATTTAAACTTAAATCATGCAAATACATTAAACTCCTTGTCTGAATAAGGTTACTGCCTAAAAATTAAATGAGTGTGAAGTGTGTCTGTGAGTTACAAGTGCAAGAAGACTATATATTGTAGCATGAGGTGTTCCTTTACCTTTCAGAAGAGACAGACAGGTCAAAGAGAGAGAAAAATAAAGACAAAGAGATGGAAAGAGAGTGTGAGAGCCCGAGACAGACAGACAGACAGACAGAGAGAGAGACAGAGATGGGAAATGAAAAGGACAGGGCGGTCATCATAATTGCAGAGTTTGCTTTTCGGATGCAGACAGACCAGGGCCATGGGGCCTGAGGCAGATATCAGATTCCACACAAACACACACATACACACGCACATACAAACTTACACATGCACCCATATATACCAACACACACACACACACAAAATACACCACCGCCAGCTTTGTGTAAGTGTTTTTTCATTAAGGCAAAGGACAGCTGATATCATTTTAAAAGTGTTTTGTGTGCGTTTGTGTTCTATAACGGAGAAAGTGTGAATTGAGATGGTGACATCCAGCTTTCAATCCTAACAATGTTATATTATAAACCCGCTCTCTGTCTGTCTGTGTCTATCAGTGTGTGTGTGTCTCCATTTCTGCCTCTGCTTCACTTCTCCCCTCCTTCGTCCAGCGCAGAGCCCTGATCAGATTTACATTAAAAAGTGATGGAGATTTAAATAATGTGTCTATGTTCTCAGAAAGACATTAAGAGATTTTCATCTTACTCTCTTCTTCCTCTCTGTCTCTTCCTCTCCATTTCCTCACCCTCTCCTGCTCCTATCTCCCCCCTCATCTCACCCACTCCATCTCCGCCAGATTCGCAGACAGTGCACATTTTCCTGCATGTCTTCAGTGTAACCGATACCCCTAACAACCAGGATTTTAATGCGATCCATATTGCTCCCTAATATTTCAGATCTCAGAATAAGCACTGGCAATTACATATTTACACCCAGCTTGTTTTGCAATTCTGCACGGGGACTTTAATGTCGGGCTGCACGGCACACGCGGACTTAGCTGCTGATTATGTTGTGGTTAGATAACAATAAAGTCGGAGAAAAACTCCTAGACCCTGTGCCCCTATAGTGTGTATACAACTTTCTGTTTGGGGTGTCAGCAATAAAGCTCGACACTCTCAAGTACAAAATAATGTGTTCTTTTCAAGTGTGTCGGTAATGTGATTGCTTTATCTAAACCTGCTAGTTTTACTCTGTTTAATTTCTCCTGGAACACTCGTGCCTTGCATCATCTCGGTATCCGGAGGGCGGGTAAAGTCGCAGACACACTTGCAGGAATGCATTTACACATATATGTACACTGTTGCAGTGAACACACATCGCTGTACAGAGATGATAAATTAAGCCCCTTTGATTCGGTTACCCGAGCTCTTTTTGTATCAGCTTTATAAAAACATAAGCATCACATAATTGAATAAGAAAAGAATCTGGCAATTAAGAAACATGGAGGCCTTTGATGTGAGTAAGTGTATAATAGGCCTTTTGATGAGGGAGTGTTTTACACTCCGCAGGGTCTGGTATGCACTTTGATTAAAAGCTCTTTTGTTTGGCAATATTCTAAACTGCTTACCATTTTCCACTGTCACAATAGTTTAGCCTGGAAATACAAGAGATTGTGCCTTTTCTTCTCTTCTCTCTGGGATTAAGTGTGTTCTCTGGTATTAAATCACACAGTGAGCCTTACAAGGGGAACAAATGAGTGAATGGAAGAGCGAGCTCACTTTATGTTAGAGTTGGGGAGTAACGGTATACAAGTAACGGGCGAAAGTATCTAAAATACAAAATATGAGTAAATGTTTCCCATTACAGCTACAGTTTCAAATGGTGGTATTTTCAATTGTAGCACTGGCAGAGAAAGAATTTTGGAGCAGATTTGAATGAGGCAGTTACACACTCAAAAATAAAATCATTTTCATTTAAACATTGTGAGGTAGGAACTTGAACATAATAGATTTTTTTAACCAACTGTGCACACGCATTGCACACTGTCTGACACTGTCAGAAATGTGTTATTCGCATGAAAATATAAGATCCTAACAAAAGTAATCCAAAGTATTTCACAGTGGTGGAAGAAGTATTCAGATCCCTAACTGAAGTAAAAGTACTAATACACCACTGCAGAATCCCTCCACTACAAGTAAAAGTCCTGCATTCAAAACCTTCTTCAGTAAAACTGTCAGCATCAAGATGTACAAAAAGCATCATATATAAAGTATTATAATATAATCCAAATATATTATTCTATTATTATCTTTGATGCATTTATGCAAACAGCATTTTACTGTTCAAGGTAGGGCCGATTTTAATTACTTGATATATTGTTATGTGGTTATAAACACACTTAATCATTTTAAATTGATTGTATTTTTTCATGTTAAATGTAATATAAAGCTGTCAGCTAAATGCAGTGAAGTAAAATAATAAAGTTACATATTGGAAATACTCAAGTCTATCAATCTATATCAATCTATAATACTTGATAAATGTACTTTGTTACATTCCACCTGGTATTTAGGACATGTTAATTAATTTAAGTAATATAATTGATTATGTAACAAATTCCATTTCACGTATTCAGTAATCTTTCAGAAAACATCCTTCAAGTATCGCTCTCAACCCTGGATACAGGCTTTAGAAGGGGAAATAAAGGTGGCCCTACCAGACATAAAACAATAACCATTATTATATGGTCATTTCATATTCATAAACACATTCATTACCACCAACTGTAGTTGTTAAAGCACCATTTACATGATCTACCCCGTCTGCTGATAAGGTCATGTGCTTTTGCATTCTGATACAGTGTTACACAGATTTGAATAATAGGATTCTCATCATGCATCTTTAGCCCCTTGTCGCCTGATAATAGCCTGAAAGACGCTCGTTGAACAATGTAATAAATGCATCATGTGACCTCAGCAGAGGTCGGGGGTCAGCGAGCCACGGATTGTCAACGGAGCGCCGGCCTGACAGAGAATAAATGATGCCTTGTAAACAAATTGAATTATTGCTTTAATTCATGCAGTCTGATTAAATTTGCACAGAGAAGAGTCCTTCACGAGGGAACAGAGGAGCAAAGGAGTGACGGCGAGGAGGAAGGAAAGACGAGGAGGAGGAGAGGCGGTGGGTGACGGGACGTGGACACACACCTCTCCCTCCATCAGTCCATCCCGCGACGTCTTTGGCTCCACTGAAGGAGAGTAACTGCATTAACAATCCCGATCATCTCACAAGACTGCGCGCTGCTTTCCGTCGACAGCGAGTCTTCCTTTTGTCTGTCAGCTAAATGTATTAAGGTTGTGTTAAATTGAGTTGGGCCGGGCCACCGGACTCCCTGCCCTGGCACCAGCTGAGCGACAATAAGCAGCAGACAGATCTGAATTTCATAAACTGATACACAGACTACAGTTTGTCTGACGCACAAACATTTAAAGAAGTTTAGATCACTGAGAAAGAAAAGAAAATGTACATAGGGGTAAAACCAGACGGAGCCCAATTAGGCAGGAGCCAGGGATTGAAGATGCTTAAACGTGAAGAAATCTTTGAAGAAATTTGTGTAAGCTTATTGAAAAGGGCAAATGGGAAAGCCCATCTCCTATGGTACACCCCATGAACCTAAAAAACCCTGAATGAAACATCAGTATTAAGTTTGGTCTATCACCCAAAGCTGCATTAGGTCTCTCCTCAGTTTGCTCCTTAATTCCATCCGAGTAATCCCACATTATTGCCCTCTAACAGTACCCTAAACGGAGAATAAAAAGTTTGCTCCCCTCTAGCAGTGTATTACCAGGAAACAACAGGCCCTCTCCTCATTAAGTTATAGATATAAATGCTCCAAAGCATGAAATTACCCCCGAGCCTCCCTCTCCAAATAACCTGGTTTGCAAACAAATGATCCGAGCACAAGCAGTAAAAGGCAGATTATTAAAATAATAGGAGGGATTTAAATTTGCATCCACAGAACAATTCAGCAAAGGACTGTGCAATTACTCCTCCCCCTCCTCTTCCCCTCTTCATTCCACCTTTCTACTGGCAAGCCGAGTCCCTCGCTCTTTATTGTGTCCATCTGTTCTTTCCAAGAAACAGAAGCATAGTTTGGTATCTTCAGGTGTGTCTCTGTGTGTGTGTGTGGTCATCCACAGGAGTGTGTGCACTTACATGGTAGTATCTGGTTATTGCTTACCTTCATCAAACACACAGTCAATTTACATGCTCATAGTTCCTTATTCTCCTCGGCCCACACCCTTATTTCTCCATTCCTTCCTTACACTATGATAAATATCTAACTTTATCATGAGACAATAACAGTCCCTCCTCCTATGCTGGAGTAAATGGGGAGCGATGAGAGAGTGAGGTGAGCAGGAACGGACGAGGCAAAGGGTGCTCAGGTCTGCATTACCTCTGAGTTATGGCCTCCATTTGCATCTCAATCAGCCTCTTTGGAGAGCCCACCACCTTGGTAACACCCCCATCACAGCACAGGCACCCCGGGTAATCAGGGAGATTTAGTGGGACTGGCAGCCTACCGTGGGCACCCCCTGGCTGGGGCTCGCAGCTCATTCCCAGCCCCTGGTCTCGCTAAGGGCCCTCTGGGCCACATCCAAACACAGGAGAATGGCAGCACTTAACAAGACTGAGGAAGACCAAAATAGACGAGCAGCAGGAACAGGCCATAAAACAGAGGGAAAACAAAGCACCCGCGTGATTGTAATAGATGTTCCGGCTTGGATGTCTGCATAGCGTTTCTGTATTGCTGCCTCATTATAGCCCGAGAAAAAAGAAAACAAACTTGAACTTGTGACCTTAGGTGAGAACATTTTATCTCAGAGTTGATGATGGCGCTGACACCGTTCCACTGCTCCCCTGCAGCAAACACGAGCTCGCTCCAACATGTAATGGGAGGACGTGCACCCACAAACACAAACAAACACGCACGCGCACAGCTACATGGTGTGATTTGCAGATAGTGAATGCTCCACTTGAGAGTTGCCTCTCTAGTTAGCGCTGTCTCATGGCTGAACCCTGCTAAGGTATTATTACCCACACTCAGCCCTATTGATATTGTGACTCCAGCATCTGTTCACCTCCTTGTTACTGCCTGGACCCACAGCGTCCTATCTGCCTGCGTGCATGCCATGCGTGTGTGCGTGTGTTTGCCTGTAAGCGTTTGTTCGTTTGTGTGTGTGTGTGTGTGTGTGTATCCCGGACCTCTGGGGCAGAGAGGAGTCACTGTGCTCAGAAGAAGACGAGAGGCTGAGGAGGCTAATAGAGAAACACTCGGCACACCAGGGGCCTAATCAACTGCGAAGGACGCGTACCCATGGCTCCAAATCTCTCCCTTACACAAACGCACTCTGGCCTTTCTTTCTCCCTCTAATCTCACGGATACTCTAAACTCCACACTCAAGACTTTGTAAGCAAAGCTTGTAGGAAAACAATGAAAGAGAACACTGGATCCAAGCTTAAGCTGTAAACACAGAAGGCTCAGGTGAGCGGAGGAAGAGACTAAACAAAAAGGGACAAAGGAGGAGAGCGAGGGCTGAAGATGGAGACGCTCAGAATGAGGAGCTGAGTTTCACTTATCAGAATCAAATATTAGTGGGGAAAAAAGTGGGGAGTGGGCAACATTAATCAAAGTGTTCACCTAGTGGGCAGCCATATGGCAGATCAGCACGCCAACAGTGCAAACTTGCTGATCTTCAGTAACGGGGTGCAATTAATTCCACTGGCTGCATTCATCTCTCCCTCACACACTGAAGAAGGGGAGGTAGAAAAGAAGCAGAGAGAACAGAGGAGGGTTTGTTATGACTCTTTACTCTTCCTCCCCAACTCTTTCTTCTTTTCCCTCTCTCTCGGAGCAGAGGAATCAAACCCAGGTGATGAATGAGGTGGACACAAGGGCCTCAGGTAGCTGCTGTGGCGATGGTGGAGGAAAGTGATGGGGGGTTGGACAAGAAAAAGTGGAGAAATTAGGAAGCTGGGAGAGAAGGAGACAGCAGCAGGGAGGGGATTAGTTTATTCTGAGATTTGACGAAGGCATTTGTCAGACTTTAAAGTCTATATTTATGTGTATATTTATTTTTCTAAACAATTTTCTTCAAATTCAGTGCACGGCATCAGATTCTTGCCTATATCTTAACAAAAGTGAGTTATACTCATTCAGTGGCTGCAATTACTCATAAAATATCAAAGGGGACCTATTGTGCTTTTCCTTATTTTCTGTCATATAGTGTATGTTACAGTAGGGTCTACCCATAAATCTGCAATCTTGGTTGCCAATGCTGTTAATTTCTCTACAGTTTTGTATCATATTCCTGCTGGAACATGTAAGATTTTTTACGTTTAGGTTTTTTCACTGCAAAAAGTGCTGCTGTACTTCATTACAGCCATTCCTCTGGCTGCAATGACAGACAGTACAGAGACCCAGAGAGCACAGGTGAGGAAACACTGATCAATCCAGGCATTGAGCCTTTTCGTCAGGAGGGGGGCTTAAAGACACAGGCACTACAACGGAGCGTCCCACACAGAGGGTGAATAGAGATAGAACAGCAACTGGCAATATGACTCAAATAAAATGTTTTTTTGAAGATTAAAGCATGTAAACGTGTTTTAATAGAAACCCCAAAATACCAGTTTGAACCTGAAAATGACCGTAATACGTCCCCTTAAAGGATTTCATTTAACAATGTTTATAGAGGAAAGTGTGCCAACAACGTCACCAAAATGACAGAGTCAGAGCAGCATGCTATTTATGAACCTCCCTAATGAGTGGAAGGCACGCACAATACCACTGGTCAAAAAATAAAGCCTCATAAATTCGATGTGAATCCCATTATCTGGGCCACATAATAGCTATTTCGATGCAAGGCTGTGCAAATAAAACAGTGTCTATTAACACTTTCTAAATCTCCAAAAAATATTGTAGGGCCAATAAAATCCTTTGAAAGGTGGCAGAAAAACTTTGTATTACATGCCTGTTTTTGCATGAAGAGTAGAGAGTAGGAACTAAAGTTTGCACTCTTAACTGAGGCACACACAAAAATGTGCAGCTTACCCTCAAAGCACAATCTTAGTAAATCTAGACAGAAGTCTCTCTGTGCAAGATCAAACCAAATACAGTGTTTTTATCAGATATCAATTCATTAAAATGTAAATTAAAAAGAGCAAACATGATAATGATAAGTGACGTCATTCTCACTCATTTCTTCTTCAGTTTGATAGAGAAAGATTTTATGGGAAAAGATGGTCAGCGTTTGAGAATTCACTTGGTGAGCTGGCAGAATAAAGTGAGCACAACCTGACCTCACTCACACACACACACACACACACACACACGGCTCTCAAACCTCTTTTGGTTTTATGTAAAATTAGCTTCTCCCCTGGCTCTTAACACAAGCTCATCTCCATTAGCCGCAACCTAGTAAAACTGACTCCTGCAAATGAGTTGTGGATATGCATTCCCCGGGCCCTCTCATCTCTCCCATCCATACAAATATACTGCATCTGCTATCTCATGTCCATATCTCCGTAAGTCAGCTCATCCCATAGGCCTAGTCACCATACCACCCATACCAATATCATAAATGACTGTGGGGGAAGCCTTCATTAGGGCAGCAATGCCCCTCCACCCCCCTAATCAGGGCATTTTCCTTGTGCGCATTGGGATGATGCTTTATGGCCCAAATGGGGCTCCGTTAATGAGGAAGTACACATGTCTCCATTTCCTGTCTAGCCAGGTCGGCAGTTCCTGTATTTGGCCCTATTATAATCATGAGGCTTTTTTAATGAGCTATATTCATCTTGGTCATGCATCAAACACCATGTAGACATACAATAACAGAATAAATGAAAAGACACACAGAATTAATTACACCAATACTCTTGCCAAACATATAGCCGTTATTACCAGCCGTTGGAGATGAAAGGAAATAAATTACGAAATGGGTGTCAGGAAAGACACTTAGATGTCTTTATCTCTCTCAAACGGGGCCGGACTATTAAATGCAGTCCAAGCAACATGGGTTTAAACCCACATGATGACAGCTGAATCATTGCAATGTCAAAGTAAATTCTGTTACAGCGTTCCCACAAACTCTGTGCTTTTTCCCGTCCTGCTCTCGGCCCGCTCATCCTTCTCAATCCCCGTCTCCACACCTCTGATCTCTCCGTGTCCCCCCGTCTTTCCGTCCCTCCATCATCCCCTCTTCACTCCCAGGCCTCATTGACATTAACCTGGAGCACTCACATTTTCCCATGGTTCTCCATGTTGCTCTCCGCATGTCAGAGCGGGAGGCTTTATGGCCCACATCCATCAGCGTCACATGCCAGGATTTATGGGAGATGGAGTCCAAACCTGATCGCTCTGAATCAGTCTTGCTGAAGCCGACCCCTGGGCCGCTGTGGGATATAATGGATGAGCATCCCCACCCCTCCGCCCCTCCTCCCCCACCTCACCTCACTCCTCCCTCGACTCTCTCCTCACCCATACTCTGCACCCCTCTCTTCATCTCTCATGATTCTTCCTCCCCTCTGCGCATCACTCCAGTCCTCTTCTTTGCCCTATTTGGCTCGTCTTGGTCATTCATTCAAACTTAATGGAGATCTGGCTACCAAAAATTAATGAGGCAGACTCACTGAAGGAAATATCCAAGTCCACGTGCACCAACATACACTCACACAGACATAAGCTCATCATTCATTGCAATGTGTAGGGTTTTATTTGGGCTAATTTATCATGACACTGTGTTAATAGGCAGCTGTGCCCTTCAGAGGGGAGATGAGAGGCACCAATTAACTCTGTTCACTGTTCACTGCCACAGACAGACCTGTAGGAATGACAAAGGTCTGTCAAATTACTGTGTCCTGTAGCAGCGCGCGGAGTTTGACAGAACATCCCCGTAACTGAGGAGGGAGACAAAGCTTAATGGATGATCCAGTAGAGCTGAATAAAGCTCATATTTTTCTAATCTTCTTGTACAAAAAATGTCAATACAACGTAGAAATTGTTTCCTCCGACTGATCTCTCTCTCGCTTCCTGTTCTTGCAAACTTGACATTTGCAGCGTGAAACTGACGCAACACATCTGAGAGAAAAGGCTCCGCCCTCACCACTTGATGATCTATTCAGAAGGCATGATAGTAAACAATTGTATTGCAGAGTAGAGTTAGTTAATCCTCATGCTATAAGAATAACTAACAACAGCATGTTTCACTTTTAATATTACAGTAAAAGCACTGACTGTAGAAATAAAAGTAAAAGCTTTCAGGATGAGGACAAACCAATGAGTTTAGGAGAGAGTCAACTCCCTGCTCATAACTAACTGTACTACTAATGCCCCATAGAAAACTGTTTTTCAAAGTGGGGGTCCTTAAAAAAAAAACCTTATCCATTATGACTGGTGAAACGAAAAGCTCACAAAAGTTTGAGCCATCCTGCTTCCTCCTCATGGCGTCCAGCCCTCAGCAGAATTAATGAGCTGAGCCCCTGTGGTCTACATATAGTGCTGTGACTGAGGGAGTTAGGGGTCAAAGGTCAAACTGTGTTCACTGGTTTACAGCAGGTTTTATTACAGTTATTTGATACATTTACCCAACCTGTTCACCTTCTCACCTGCCTCCATATAGAGCTGGTTATCTAAAAGTTGCACAGTACACACACACACACACGCGCGCAAACACACACGCTCATTTCTCAACTGGAACACGTGAAATAATATTGCCCTGCGGCCCCCCAAACAGGTCGGTACCCTAATAAAGGCTTTACACTATGAAAGAAACACAGTGAGGCAGCGCCGACACCTCTGAGCCTCCCTCGGCACACACACAGACACACACCAGGGCTGTGCCTGGTCACAGGTCAGGAGAGCCTGTAGCTCTCTGTGGTGCAGGGGAGCAGAGCCGCTTGAACCTGTAATATGCTCCCCTCTCCCCTGGTGCCACTTGTTGGGATTTTAGTGCAGAGGAAATTACACCTGCTCTCTAGCCTGAGACCAGCACTGACACACAGAGACGACTGAGACGGAGATTACACACACATACATGTGAACACACAGGTAAATCTAAGCAGGGCAGTCAGACAGAGGGAGCACATGTGTGGGTGTGCATGTGTGATGCTGCAATTAAACCCCTGAATCACTGATCGACAAAACACTTTATCAGAGTGCTTCACACGCCATTAAAACTAGCAGTGTTACGAAAGTACGAGCAGCCCAAATTGCAATAACGGACTAACAGCTGCTCTCCATCCACTATTCCCACAGATGAGTTGGAAAAATGGATGAAAAGAATGAAGACTATGACTCGGCGAGGCTCGGGCCCATCGGCGATCAGAACGTATATTGGCAATTGAAGAGCCGATTGGTTTTTCCAGCCCTGACATTAAAGCAGTTTTAAATAACTTACTATCAGAACTCGGATGTTATAAAAATAATTTCTAGAGTCTGCACCCCGCTGAGAGGTGTCTGGTGGAGCAGCGTGTCCACCCGCTGAGCCCCGTTATCAGTCTCTATCAGTCTTGCTGTCTTTTTTTGGATCTGACACCATGCACCTCCGCTCTCCATATACCTGCACACCAAAACTTTGCTCTGTGCTCCATAAGAGTAGTTTACATTATGAATATGATTTGGATTGTGATATTAAATATAAAATTATTATGTTAAAATGAACTCGATGGTGGAATATGGAAGCGCAGACACATCCTTTTAAGAAGGAGGTTTTAATAGCGGAGACATTGGTATTAAGTCATTTTTGAATGTTTAAATAATTTAAATAAAATGTTCACTGTCTTTTATAAAGGTTTATTCAGTAACTTTAACTATATTGCTTGTAGAAAGTTAATAACATCCGCAAATTCAAGATGTTACATTATTCTATGACACCAAGAAAAAGTCGTCCGCGGGCGCCATTGGTCGTTGGCGTGCTGTAACGTGACTCCCCCCACCCACTGCTGCCACATGGTGATTGGATCGTTGAAAACAGAAACAATCGTCCGACCCCTGACCTGGCTTCACCATCCAAACACAGTTAGCATGGCGTGAATATCAAGTAAAACAGTTATTTATTCACTCCTTACACCCAAGATCAATCTCATGTAACAAAGTTGTGCATGATTAGGACACATTATGCTGCTAACACTGTTCTGAAGGCCTAATCACAGGTTAGACGGGAAGGCCATTTCATCATCGAAATGCTCAACTAAAATGAACACAACATCCAGCCTACTCTGCAAGTCAAATGTGAGCTGAGAGATAATCATTGATATGGGGCAGGAGAGAATGAAACTAATAAAAAGGCAGTGTATCAAAGTATCGCAGTTAAGCATTAGTCACGTGAGGGCAACTACGCCACAACTCTGGTGTTCTCTAAATGAATCCCCCTCGTCCCGCGCTTGATTTATGGACCTGTAAAAACACACGTTGTTTTTAATCTACTGCTGCCTGAATCTGCCCCTCTAATGAAATGTGGATCTGTGTGTGGTGTGTGTGTGTGTGTGTGTTTGATAATGATGTATGGGCTGAGGTCTGATTCTTTGAGCATGAATTTTCTCTCTGATAAATATGCATTCAGTTACACAGACTGATTAAGCTGTAAACCAGTGTTAACTCTGTGTCAAAGCACATACAAACACACACATATATACATACACACATGGGCACACACACACACATGCAGGCACACAACTTCCCAGAAAATAATGATAGCTGTGCCTGGGGCAGGATTGTTTGGATGCCTGGAGCGGTTCACTGATATCAATTCCATGAGACCTGACTGCAGAGGATATCCTATAAACACCAGACGCGGCTCGGAGAAACAGCCATATCAGCAAAAGATATTTCACAGAGCCAAGAATGATGATTTGCAGAGATTTGCACCCATATATACAGATTTTAGGGAAATAAAATTAATACAGATAAAATAATAATCTACATATATACATGGTAGGAACATAAAAACATGAGTTAAAGATTGTGCCTTTTAAAGGTCACATCTTTGTGATTAAAGCTGATTTAAAAAATACTGAATAAAGCAGTTTAACATTTAAAAAATCTTTCAAAAATAAATCTAAATTGAGTTAAGTCAATATTATGACAGCTTCTGACAGATAACCATAGAGTTGCATTTACAGGCGATCAAATGAAACGGACTGTTAAAATGATTCAATTTACAGATTTCGCCAAGTTTGAAAATTGTCAAAAACATAATGAAATAATGTAAATACAGAATAAGAAATATATATATATCAAGTTGGTTTTAGACATTTTATGTGTAAAAGTTACATATCACACCCTCTCAAAGCATGGCTGAAATACTTTTTTCAGGTTTGTCAGAAAACACAAAAAAACTGAACCTATATGAGGATTTAGGCAAAAAAAAAAAACTAAAATAGCCATTATTTTAGGAAGGTGACAATATTATACCTTTTGATAGAGAAAGCTGACTAGGCCATCCCAATCACATTCACAACAGCATTTCTTTTGGAGAGAGCTCTTAACTATAGAGACCTTTGCAGCTTTTATTCCTGATCGGGCTGACGTTGAAATATGTGACTTACATTGTCAGAGCGGTCGGACGTGGCAGCTGTTGACTTGTTCTGACGCACTTAGCGGACAATCCCTCCGTCCTTCACAACAAACACAACGTGACATCAGGGTTCATGCATGCACGCTCCTCTCCTATATTCTTTTTCTGCCTTTCCCTTACGTGAGACACAATCAGACATGGACGTGTGGTGCACCAAACGCATTCATGTGCAGACACACACACACACGTACTCATTAAGTTCCCATCTCATGTCTGAAGATACTCTTCATGGGTTATGAAAGATGACGAGAGACAGCATCAGAGAGTTTAAATCTCACAGAGACATCAAACACAGAATTACATCTAATTAGCCTATTGCATCTCCTATGAACTTTATCGTGGGATCTGAGAGCCTGTGCTAATTTCAAACTGTGCTAAAGATGCTAAAAGAGCTCGGGGTAATATCGGATAAATGTTATAGCCAGTTGCCAGATGGTTCCTGCATTCAACATTACTGTGTTTGCTTGTTTGGCAGACATCAACTAAGCCTCAGTCTATTTGGCTGCAGCTTATTACAACTGGCTCATCTCCTGATTTAAAACATTACAGTGTGCGCTGGACTTGTCTCTCTGTGGTCAGCACTTCTCAGACTTCAATAAAAACATTCTCTGCTGGCAGAGAGAGAAAGAGGGGGAGAAAGAGTGAAAGAGATCCAAGCAACCTCTCACCTCTCTCATCATAAGAAGCCCTCGTCCCAGGGCTATGAGCCCTCCTTCAGAGGGGAGAGTGAAAGAGTGAGGGATGAGAGTCTGTCAGGTTCAAACAACAAAGAGGTGCTGCCTTACACATCCTTCCTCAACCTGTCCCCTTCAGTGGCAGTGACATCATTTAAATCATTTAAATCCTCCCCAACATGACCTATGGCAAGTGACCCGTCATTCTAACGCTCACACCTCCATGTGAGACGGCTGCTGAACTGCTTATTTAGCAGAAAATACCACCCGGCTAACTATGTGATTTATTCAAAATTATTCCTCCACGGTGCTCCTTCACACAGAGCATTTGCCCATAGTTCACTGTGGTCCAGGCAATTAGGAGCAGGCCACACCTCTTCAGGAGACAGAGCACCTGGCTATAGCAGACAGACATAAGGAGGTGGAGAGCTGAGCGGCGCACAGCTTTTCACGACGGGCTGGAATAACTAAGCAGAGCAGTGAGGGAGAGTGAGGAATGCAAGCCAGGCACTTTAGGATTCATTTAGGTTCCCCATCTCCCTGGTCACTTTATTAGCAGTCTGGGAAGAGTGATGCATGTCCCAAAGCTATGCAAAATGCATAATCAAGCATTTAAATACACACCATGTGAATGGGTGTGTGCAACGTGCATGCACGTACATGTGCACACATACTGTACTTGTGGAGTGTATCACATAGATGCCCAATCATACACACACACACACACACAAAATGCTTACTACTGTAAAACCTCAAGGTATTCAACTCTTTCACGTTTATACTAACAGTCTATACTACACAAAGCCTCCTTTAGTATTCCCACGAGCTGCATTGTAACCGTCACCTGTGTAATGTAAAGAAATCCTCAACGGTATATTACAGTAAATCCTATTGTTGTTCCCGAGCTTTGTGTGGTCGCTTGTTGGGGGAATCAGACCTGGATACATTTAAGGAAAAAAGGGGTTTTCCTCATCAAATTTACATATCGCAATTCCACCCTCATTCCATCCATCGCTTCTGCTCTCTTCAAGACGATGTAGACTCTAGTTGGGGGGGAAGTGGGACCTTTTTATTCCCAGTGTACAGAAAAAATGTAGGTAGGAAACAAATAAGTAAATAAAGAGATATGAGAAGGACTCCCTGGAGAGGTGGACGCATGCTACTAATATGCAAAGAAACACAACGATTTGCACAATGCTTCATCCTGGAAATAAGGAAGAGCCGCCACTCCCCCAATGATTCAGTGGATGCACCTGAGATTAGAGGAGAGGATTGGGAGAGCAGCGAGAGCTGGAAGTGCAGGTGTAATGTCGGAATAGTCTGGGGACAATCTGAAAAAGGGCTCCAGGGCCGCTTAAGTACAAGCGTAGACATCACCAACAACAATCTCCACTGGATTTATCTGAGCCGGAACAGTGGCGTGTCAGCAAAAGCACATGCAAAAAAATTACTTTTGCCTCTGCTTTTTAATGAAAGAAAGTGCACCATGTGAGGTATCTTAAACCATAAAAACATATGCATGTTTTAATTAAAACAACTGAGAGAAACTGGTTTTGGTTTCAGTTGTTTAGGTCAAACAAATAAGCTTGTTAGGACATTTTAAGCGGTTGTGATATCAAATCAGGAAAACAATTAAAAGGAAAACTAAATAAAAGTTTTGAAATCCTGTAAGACTTAAAATGACTAACTATGATCTACTGGGTTCTCTGGCAGCAGAGAAGACTGTTACAGACCTGTTCACTGACCTGGGAAATGGGCTGCAATTTCCTTAATCACTGTGGGAGGGAAAAAAAAGAAAAAAGGTACAGAATCTAAGGGTGAACGGAGGGGGACAAAAGTCTTTTGAGGCCTTTCTGAAAGATAAAAAAAAGAAAGAGCGGGGGAGGAGAGGGGAAGAGTGACTAAAAGAGCAGCATCCTGAGGCCCTGGAGGGGGCTGCAACCGACCAGGTCAGCATTTCACATGTGTCACTTCCTGTTGGCCTCAGCAGGAGGAGTGTGGCATGGCATGGTGGCCAGCGGGGGCAGCAGGGCCTGTCAGACTGACACAGGAGGTTATGCACCGGGCAAACGGACAAATGCATGCACACATGCATACATACGCACACACGCAAACACACATGCACCGTTTTTCCTGTGCTAACAAGTGTGATTCAGGTCAATGGTAGAGTGTGGTGACACAGAAAGGGGTCTGAGTGCATCACACAGCTGTGCAAGAAGTCGTTTTCTATGGAAACATCTGGAACTGGCAACACTTTAAAATAACCATCAATAGTAAATGGTCATATTATAGTTAATTGAACTTTAGTTAACTGTTATTTTACTGTTATTTAACATGAAATAATAATGCAATGTTTATTATTTTAAGTAATGCAATAATGGATGTTAACAGTTTATAGTTGCATACATTACAACATTTTATATATTAAAGTAAATATTTGTTAATAAAAAAATTATTTGTAAATGATAAAAAAAAAATTCTAGCTGTAAAATAACAAATAACTAAAGTGTAATTACCTATTAACTTACTATCTGTTCTGATGGCTATAATAAACTGTTACCCAGGACTTTGCCACCTTATACGACTATATGTAGACCATTTATTATGAACATGTGACATTCTCAGGTATGAAACCACAAGTTTATGAACTGAAATCTTCAAGAAGAGACTGCCTTCTTTCTATCTGTCTTCCAAAACCTTCTCCACCTCTTCTATACAATAAAAACAATAAAAACAGCCATTTCACCTCACCTCTCCACTGTGTCAGTGATTCTGGTCGTACAACATGAAAACCAGCATCGACATTACATGAGAACATTATCTATGTACCTACAGACTTGAATCTGATAACAATGGAGAAGACCGAGGTTTGTGACGGAGGGTACGAGTGTATTCTTTGTCTGATTTTCAACTGTCTGTCTGCCTGTATGAGTGACCGCTGCTTATCGCCTCTCAGTCCGCCTGTCTCGCTCTGCCTCTCTGGCCTGTGTTAATGCTGCTGTTTGACATTGCAAGCAGCAGGCTTTTTTCTCCCAGCAGCCTCAGTGGACACTGAGCTTTAGCCTAATTGGTTCCAGAGCAGACCCTGACAGAACCCTCCTCAGCGGCACACAGCCATATTAATACCCCCCTGCCACACACACACACACACACACACACACACACACACACACACACACAACAAAAACAAGCACAGCAATCAGTGACTAGCTCGCTAATTAACGCCCTTACAAAGCATCTCATTAGCATGTGTTGTAGAAAGGGGCAGTGGGGGAAATAAGCATTTTGGATTAAAAAAAAGGAAAGAAATTACAAAATAAGACCATGCCGCATGAGTGTGTGTGCGTATGTATTGTATTCTACTCAGGGGCCAAGGGCCTTGGTTGGCCCACTGTATCTCAGGGGAGTCCATTACAGCTCTCTGAGGGAGACATTGGAGTCAAAGATAAGCAGAATTTTAAAGGCAATCAGGAAAAATAAATCTCTGGCACGCAGGCAACACTTTGGTTGTTAACCAGCAACTTAACCTGCCTGTACTGTGAGCGGAATAGGAGATGGATCGGTAGGGGGCTGTGGGAAAATAGCATGCACTTAAGTCATAGGGCAGAGGACAAGAGCTGCAACACTACCTGAGGGACTCTAGATGACAATAATGAGATGCAAAATGTATAATAATAATCCACAAAACTGTATGTGTTGGTGTACATTTTCTCTTTCTCTTTCTATCTTCCCATCTCCTTCTGCTCTCCATCTCTCCCAGCACCCATCTGCTGGTTAATCCCCTCCTGGTTTTACTGTGGCTTCATCACAGCCTGTAAAAACAGCCCCCTTTGAACCCTATAAAGGCAAACCAGCATCAGGCTTATTGTAAAACACAATCATAAGGTAAATGTTTATCCCCTCTCCGCCACTCTAAACTCCCCTAATGAGCCTGCTGGAGGGGTTTCACCTCGCAGCTCGGATGGAGGGAGAGAAAATAACACATTCTGCACAGATTAGGCCTGCGGTGGAGATGGAGCTGAAGTCCCATCATGAAAACAGTATGTAGCATAAACACAGCAAGAAACTAATTTCATGATAAAAGTCAGCAAAAACACAAACAGGTTAAACAATCTCTAGTGCCAAACAAGCTCCATAACGTCAAGCATGAACATGTAAAGAGTTAACGTGCTAAATATAGAAGCAAATACTCTCATATTGGATAAAGATTAACCCTTGTGCCTCTGATGTCCTGAGACTACTTTCATTTCTGCATCAAAAAACTGCCACAAAATTAAATATAAAGCTCAAGTGTGGACCTTTTGTCTTCCCCCTCTGGCAGTCAAAGTAATTACACAAAAACAGTCGACATATGCTTATGACGTATGCCTGCAGGTGAACTCGCCGCATCTCCCCCGCCCCCAGAGGCCATTTAGAAAAATAATTTACTCTAAAGCTTCATCTGAAGGCCGCATTTCTTTTTTATCTGGAGCATCCACTCCAGAAATGTAAGGCATCATCTCCGGTATGCCAATGTTTCAATCACCACAGAAATCAGAGACCACAGCTCCAGTATACTGCAAAATATAGTTTTCCTTAGTGGCTAAAGCGTAAATTAGCATTGTGTAAACTACTTTGGCAAGAAACAGAATGTAATTGGCATTCATTTAAAGGTTTAACCCTTTAAATGCCAGTTTGTTCACATAATGCCACGGTCGTTACTAATGAAAAAATTACAAAATTACAAAATTTTCTGAATGCTAAATGCTAGGAAGGGATTTCTTTTGCACAGTCGGGGATAAAACATTGATTGATCCATAATTTCCATAATACTGCAGCAATAACCGTAGTGGAGTACCAGAAAAATCACAAGCATTTGCCTAAAAGGATAAACATTACACAATGTCTCATTCCGGTGGAAAAGAGTATAAAAATTACAATATTAAAGCCAGGGCTCTAGCTTGAAAGCCTGATATAATGGAATGCATGATTTTATGCAGTAATAGCCGTGGATTTAAAGGTTTTTTACAGGGATATTTTTGTCCTTAAGGGTCTGAGTGTTTGTATTTTGGCCACACGGTTTATTATAGACTTATTATACGAGGTGAGGTTGAACTTGCAAAACTCAAACCTTTGCCAATATTTATGCCATAAGCATTAAAAATGGGCTGTGCTAAAAAAAAAATCAATACAGCCATATATTGTGACTTACTCCTTGCTAATGCATGTATCGATACAGATGCTACTGTATAGTTACAGCAGCAGTTGCTGTGATGGCAGTTTTGTAAAAGAAAGTATAGTTCTGCCAAGAACACCTTTGGTGCAGTGCACACTGAAGCCAATTGGTGGCAGCGAAGGCCACAACACATTACACAAACAGCGCATGTCTTCAATTATCATATTTCATTTGCATTTTTCATTTCTTTGGGATTGTAAATAGAATATTTTTTACTCTTAAGATCTCTGTGGGCCTGAATATTTAGTGCTTTAAGCTGAGCAATCGCTGTTGTGCAGAATAATAAAGAACAGCTGATATCGTAGGACAGGGTCATTATTCAAAATCTGCTTGTATTGCGATATGTATCGTACCACAGCCTCTGTATCGTGATATGTATTGTGAAGTCAAAAGCAGCCCTGATCAACACAGTCACGACGACCAAAAAATTAAAAATCCAGAATCCTCCCGTGTGAGGAGCAAAGGTTAAGCAGAGTTACCAGAAATCCTCTGTAAAGTGTATTGTTCTGTTTATACTGTAGCCGTTCCTGGCAGAGCTCAGTGTGATTGGCTGGGAAGGATAAGCCCTCTGACCCTGCACTTCCTAACAGCTCGTGGCTGTTCTGACCTGCCCATTATCCATCGGTGACCCCACTATTATACCCACTGTCAGTACACGACGCTACGCTGAACGCCGCCGCCCCTGCGCTGCGGATGAGCCATCACTCTCACCTCTGAACAGCAACGCTTGCCCACACAGCCAGAGAGCTCGAGAAGGAGAGAGTTCAGAGTAATAGTAAGCAGGTAGTTAGAGGTCAGAGGTCCCGTGCAATCGGGACAGCAGTTCCACTCCTGGCAGCCAGAGCGGAACTCTGAGAGAGACCTGGAAGTAGATATGATGACCTTTTGTACAGAGGACCCCAAAATATACCCTCTTATCAAAATGACCTTAACGCAGGAGCATGGGAAGGCGAGCAGAGTCCATCCATCATCTTAAAGATTAATCCTCCTCTCTATTCTTCTCCTGAATCTATTAATAATGTCGCCAGAGGGGAGAATTTGCAGCAAAGATTTATTCTGATATTGTGACTTTTATTCATTAGCCTATAACAGGGGGATTCCTTGAGAAGGAAATATGGAGTGTGCTTAGGGCATGCTAATTCTCTCCTCACGCTCTACACAGAACTGTATTAACTCCATCATTTCATTTTGGTGACATTCTGCACATGTAACACAAATAGGAAATATTATCATTTACACTACAGAGGTCAGAAGACATGTAAGGCTTTGAAGGAGCTTCCTTTTGTTAAACGTTTAACAACATGTTGGATAAATCTGCAGCAGGTCTGAAGCTTGGAAATCAATTTGATTGCAAAATCTGGCAGTTGGATTGGAGCTTTTCCTCACTCATTTAGACAAAGCAGCTACATTAATAGATCTGTACACTGGATTTTGCACTGTGGAGAAGCACTGACAGCCCCAGGGGCATACTTCAATTAGAGACTCGGGTGAGTTTAAACACTGCAGATCTACTCTCGCTCAAAGGCGTTTGTCTCCCTCTCTCGCTCCCTGTTTTCCTCCCTCTCAACCCCTTTCTCTCTCTCTCTCTCTCTCCATATCAGCACTGAGCACTCACTCTCCTTCTTCTTCAAGTCCTGCTCTCTGTAATCAACCCAGTGCTAATGGCTTATTCTTTCTGCTCCAGCACCCACATTTCACTTGTTTATTTTCCCACACTCGTAAATCTGGGGACGCGTCACAAGCGCAGCGATATTAGAGCAATAATCTCAGGTAATTATCAGATGCCCTCTCTCACTTTCTCTCTCTCTCTCTCTCCCTCCCTCCCTTAAACTCTCTCTCTTGCTCTTTCGCTTTAAGCAGAGAGACCCATACAGAAGTTTCTCCGGTTTTCCCAGGAAGTATGCAGGCAGTTTGTGAGAACCTGAACATGAACACATTTTTCTCTCATTTAGAAAAGTGATTCTCCTTTACAAGTGAGGCCTGAATATGTTGATCGAACAGACATTCTACATTACTTTTTTCATGTCACTGACGCATGAATTAACCGTGTCACACATCAACTGTTTAAATTTAAACAGCCCGAGCAAATATTTATGAATATACAACATGGCTCTAAAGCTTTGCTCTCTGAACAGCATTCAACCCTCTTTAATTAGAATCTGATTTGGCTAAAGAAAAACTGAGTTGAGTGTCTATAAAGAGAAAAGAAAAACCTTAACGGACAAAAGAAACGGAGCAACAGCAGTGTTTCTTCTAGGCTAAACAGAATTAAAATAGGACTCACACATATAACACAAGTCCAGAGAAATAAGCAAATGCATATTAATTATGGAAAAAATCCTACTAAGGTCCAGATTCTCTGATATAACTTGTTTACTCTGGAAACATGCACTTATTGAAGTTATTGTTTGTTTTACTTGTCTTTTAACCAGTGGGATTCAACATAAATAAAACAAATTCATGTAAGATTAATAATGAATAATATCCCAATTATTTATACATTTCAATAAATAATAATAAACAATTCTAAATAAAAATACATTAATCTAAATAAATAAATGATCTAAAAAAATAAAATTAACCATGCTGTAACGTTCATGCACTTCCACAACCTACTAAAAAAGACTTATCTTATGTTCAATATATAAAAATAACTAATTAAAATAAATAAATAGAATAACCAGCTGAAAACTACTAAACCTATATTCCACATTTGGACAAACTACAATAAAAAAAAATTTCAGACAGTAAATCAGCCAGTAAATTGCACCAAATGCAGTAATCAATAATGGTTTCATCTCTATTGTCATGTTTTCATAATCACTGGAAGCCAAAATCATGATTTAAAATTAAAATAAATCAACCGTGCAACCCATACTGTATATCAGGCTGTGTCAGAACAGGAAATACATATTTGTGGCCTCAGTTCACTGTTGGTTTTGGCCTTTTAATGGAAATTGTTGACTTCACTGTAAAGAGTTAAACTGAGGGTTCGATTGCCACTTACCCACTCCTGCTGAATGAGGCTAACTGCCTTGCTGGCCCGGGACAGGTTTCGACACGCCAGGATCACATGGGCGCCATGAAGAGCAAAAGACCTGGCTGTCTCAAAGCCTGAGACACGATCACAGACAGACAGACAGACATGAAGAGAGAAGAAAAAAGAATGAGAGCGAGCAATGCTTCAAAGATGAGTTTTTTCTGGAGATAACTTTGATTCTCAGGGGTTGGATCTAATGGGGTGTTGGCGGTGGAGATGGTGGGGGTTGGGGGTGCAAGTTAAAATCCCTATCAATTTTCCATATAATTTCTTTCATTGAGTAACCCAGTGGTCTAGTGGAGGGAGCTAATCATTTCTCTCTGAAGTGATGAAACTGATTGAATTATTGTGGTTCAAGTCTTCTTCCTCTGCTCTCAGATAAAGTTTTGGATCTGACCGCCGGCTCTCCGGAAGGTATCGCTGCACGCACTGGGTTAGAGGAAGGGAGGTCGGTTGTTAATTATGTTGGGAATTACACAGTGATGGCAGTAATTAAGAAAACATGACTCATAATAGAGGGAGTCAGATGAACAATCGAACAGACATGACATTCAGGCTGAACCTTGGTGTGATATTTCAGCACATCAAAGCGCCTCTGATAAGGACGTCTCTCCCATGAAACGAGGTCCGCGGATACACACAGAATTTATCAGTCCAAGACTACTTCATGGCTCCATCCAAATCATGTAGTCACGATAAAACTGACAAGATAGAGGGAGAGAAGTTCATTTCTAAATTACAAGTCTAAATGGGTCATTTCCACCCATAGGTTGAATTAATTTATGAGATTAACTTTTTTTCCCTTCACCGTATTTTTATTTCCTTTGACATTTACTATCATTCAACAGCACTAAGCAGCGTCACATTCTTCAGTCCCACCTCGACAGTAAATACAAACCACAGTCAGATACACACAAATGCTGTGCAGTGTGAGCGTCCTGATTGACAAAGTGACGGGCACAATAACTGATTGTGGCAATGAGGGTCTGAGAGGCAGAGTGTATCAGAGGGTGGATTAATATGAACTGTAATTAGATTATATGTCTTAATCTGATTTTCATTAAGAGCAAAACTGGGAGGCCTAATTGTGAGGAGAGTGTTAAGGACTAATATCTATTAAAACTCAAAATTGGAGTCGGATTGGAAGCCCTCTCTGACAAGTGAAGCATGGAATTAAATTATATGACACCTTATTAGGTGTAATGGAGGGGACTGTGGCTGTGAGCGGAGATCATTTCACTCACAGGAAATGGAAATGAAAATAAAAACAACATGACAGAAAAAAAAACGAGCCGTGTGAGTCCCGGAGTAAATATGCTCTTTGAATTTGCAGGTGGAGCAGACGGCAAAGGGGGAAAATGCATAAAATCATCTATATGTCATACAAAATGTCTGTATAGTCACTATAATTTAAACATTAATAAAAATAATAGTGATAAATACTAAAAGGCTAAGGATGTGTCTAATTTTAAGATTACAGCAAGTGTATGTAACAGAAACAATTCATAAGCAGCCGCTAAATTTGCAAATGATTAAAAAAAGGGTCTAAATGTGCCATCATTTAAAGGCTCTTTTTTTCAGCCTTTATAAATTGGACAAGAGTAGTGGCTGCTGGTAAACAACAACACCTCACACTCACTTGTTGTGTGTACAAACCATGAAAGTGAAATTAATCGACACCAGTGTTTTCCATAATGGAGAACAAATTAGAATATGGCAGCAACAACAGCAGCAGCACCGGAGCCATGTATTTCCAATGACAAATAACAAGGGCTTGACATTAATTGTGAAATAACGAGAGTGGCGTTGCTGTAACAGAGACTCCACGCCCTCTCACCCATGTTGCCGGTAGAGAGGGCCGCACTGAAATTAGTTCCTGGTCAGGTGTACAACGATGAGAGTCTGTTTCAGCGTCGTGCGCTGATGGTGGAACATGACAAGAGGTCAGACGGAGGTTTCTTTTGCTCCGCTGGATCGACAGACGCCATAAGCTGTTTTACAACACACAGGAGGCCCGACTATTATGCTGGGCTGTAACGATCTTTCAGGTTCTTTTGTCTAATCGGACAACGGCAACGCAAAAATAGATGGAACAGAGAAACATTTTTACAAGCCGGAAGATGAAGAAAACACAGCTGAGATGGGTTAAAGCAGATCCTTTGATTGTGTGCATGTTCAATCCGAAGATTCACATTGTAACAAAAATACAGTAAATGGCTCAGCTATTGTTGAAAATTTGTTTTAGTGTAATATATAAAATGCATAAAAAATTGTGTAAAATGTCCATTAAGCAGTGAATGCTCTTCATGGTACATTAGGATCCTGGCCCTACTGATATCCCCCAATAATGAGTGTGATTTAGTGATTTCACGCTTTGTTTGTCCTCCCTGGCCCGCCGCCCCTCTCCGGATCCCCCTCGTACACAGGTGTATTGGCTCAATGTAATGAGATCATTACCAGCCTCGTCAGTAAACGTGTTTATTTGGCAAACGGAGCTGCCTGCTCCTTCTCTCGCTTGATCTGCATCCAAAGAGGCATTTAACTAAAATAAGCTCCGTAGTACAATTGGGCAAACAGAAGTCAATTCAGATCATTACAAGACCTGTGGGTAAACAGACATGGTTCCCACAATCCCCTTTCGACAGAGCTCAATTTGTGCTCGGGAAAAAAAACACAAGAGCAGCACAGATCATGAACACAGAACCCCACCCCAATGAATTATATGGCCTTTTTAACTGTAATGTGCAACATCAAAATATGTTGTGTGTTATATGTATAATATGAAATTACACTGTTTATGTCCGTGTATCTCTGACTGGTTTAATTTGGTGCAGTCAACCTGATTTATGCATCAAATTTGTTGGTTAGTTTTGCATTTATGAATTTGTAGATTTATATTGGGCGGTCACGTGAAAGCTGCAAGCTGACTCAGAACCCAGGCAGCGACTTATCAATCCCAAGGTAGCCACACCCTCAAGCATACCCTGCTTTATCGTCTATTTTACTCTAAATGGGACCATCATTTAGAAAATGAACATCATGCTGTATTAAAGAAGACTTGAAACTAGCGATTGAGACCATAAATTCATTAGGAAAACATTTACTGAGGAAATAAATTTAGAGTTAAACGTAGGGTCAATTTCTCATAAACTACACAGTTCAACCTCTTCTGGTAACCAGGGGAGTCGCCCCCTGCTGGCCATCAGAAAGAACGCAGGTTTAGGGGACTTTCACAGCGACTTCACTGTTCAGACCTGGAGGTTGCCGCTTGGGAAAAGGATTTCCAAATGGGGCAGTGACAGTACAGGAAAAAAGGAGGGAAGCTGTCAATTGGAGGTGAGAAAATGTATCGTGGTAACTTTGTGCAGGGTAAAGTAACACTGCGGCAAGAGAGAGGCAAGACGATGTACTTTAAAATAAACTTAAATTAACTAAATCAGATTTTCCAAAGCGTCAGTACCAGCATTACAATAAAATCAAAAACACAGCTACAACATAATAATCTAATGTAAACATTTAATACTATATAAAATATAATAATGTGCATTTCATTATATTTATTTATTTTATTAGTTTTGCTGCACATTGAACAGTTGTGTTCCCTTGTATAGAACAACAATTTGTGTACTATGACAATAATATGTTAGTTTATTTTTCTTATATTATTAAGAGTGCTCTCAACCACATTTTTTCCCAGAAGAGCAAAAATAAGATGCTGTGGAATCCTGTAAATGAATTCATTTTAACAAAATAAGAACAATAAAGGATACAAACAAAAATAAGAGGGAAGTTATTCATATATTGCTTTTTGCATGTTTGACATGCAAGACTTCTTATTCAAGAACTGAATTTTTTTTACATATATCTAGTTAAATAGACAAAGAATGTCACTTCTAGGCGTTAAAAAAAAAGGAAGGGAACAGTTTGTGTTATCACTACTTTCTGCAAACAATTCAACAATGTATAGATGCAAATATTACAGTTGTTCGAGTCTGCACTTTTCTGCACACAATTCACGAGTGTCCACTGTTTACAGCCCACTATAGCATAAACGGATGAGTGTATTTCATATAGAAAGTAGTGAATGAGTGAAGCGGCTAACTCCTGACTGGCTCAGTGATGATGCACCTGTTCCTGTGTATGCTGCTGTGTATTTCTTGTCCCAAGAAGTGAGGAACAGCACAACCCCCCAGTCCTTCTGACTTTTAAGATCCCCTCTAATTCCCCACCATTAGTCCAAGAGGAGGGAGATGTCACCCCAAAAGTGGGATGTATGGTTAGTAATTACAGCCCAAGGTTGAGCTGTTCCAGGCGAAAGCACTGGAGTGGTTCTATTACCCCTCCCTGTCCCCTTCTGCCTCCTTCCAACCCCCCCCACTGCTGTCACACCATCCATGCAGCCCTATCTAGTACCCACCCACCAACCCTCCCTCCCCCCATCTCTGCCTCTGACCCTCTGTGTCAACCTCCAACTCCCTAAACAATCTCTCATCATGGCCTCACGTCGCAGTGGTCACCCCTGCTCCTCCTGCAGCCGGCCTTACCTCACACACACACACACACACACTAAACTTGATAAACACACACCAACTCACACACACATGCACAAGCATAAACACAGACCCCAGAAGCCTGCTCATGCACACACATCTCCTGAGAATTGGGGCTATTTTCATCACTGTCATCAACCCCCCCATCATGTAACTTTCATCCCCTCATCATCCGCAGACTGTAAACTCGATAGGTCTATAAACTACTTGACTACACACAATAACCCAGTACCCTTTCATTTTTATTTTACCTACAGCCTTTAAGCACATATATGTATTCCATCCTCTCTCTCTAACCACTTCAGCTCTATTATATTAGAGCTGTAATCATTATTGAACCCTTCTGGCCTCCAGCATAATACTCTTTGCATGTTACACCAGTTTAGGTCTGCATAGCAAATTTCATCCAAGGTTAATAAAGTTAAATAATTTGACTAACCAACCATAACTGGTTCTCATTACGTAGCCAATAAACACATTCATCAGAGAAGATGTGAAATGCCCGTTGAAAAAAAAAAAATAAAACTCTCCTTCGATTTCCTCGGTGGCTCAGTTCACAAGCTGACACAGAGGAGACGGAGCAGGACACGGGCCGGCCGCTCCCCCAGCGGACACACACACAAAATACTATCAGGCTCACTGTATATAAACACAGATGCACTCTGGGTGTCATCTAAACCACACGCAGCCACTCAGAGATGCTCAGAGACACACACACTGAGACACAGGCACCGCATGCCACCCTCACCAGGAACATCTTTTTATCCATCTAATTCCTCCCACTATGAATAATGCATTTCCCTCCTTACCGAGGCTCGGGTTTAACGCATCGCTGCGCGGGTCTTTAAGGGGGTCCTTATTCATAAACAGCAGCGCAGTAAATACCAGAGCTTTGCAGCCAATTTAATGGCAGTTATGCTTAACAAATCTGCCTCAATCTAATGATCAGCCACAAAGCTAGGCTATGGGTTTAATCTGCACACATAGGCTCCCCCAGCTCTGCGACTCACTGAATATGCTTAGGGATCTCTCCATCCAGAGAGAGGAGAGCACCGGCCTGACACTTAATCCTCCCAACACAACACTGGGATCAACACAAACATAGAACAATGTTAGTCTTTCATGAATAAGAATAACATTCAAAGTCCTAAAACACAGCAGAGACGATGCATAGAGATGCCGAAACATTATGAAGCGCTCCTTTCCAAATCCTTGCTATTCCCTGTCTGGACCGCCTGAGTCTTTTCTGCTTCTTATTCCAGCATTGACCCTGAACCTAAACAACAATACCATGTGGAATTTAGTGCATGCATTTAGATTGAGTAGAGCTTTGCAACTGCGGGTATTTCTCCACAGCAAGCCGATGTACAAAAGGGCCAGAAGTTCACATACAATTATAAAACAGGTCGACATAAAAAGGAAAGTTGCAATAATTAGAGGGAAAAAAATGGCAGCTATTAATAATTATCAATTATAATTATCAATTATTATGATAATTGATTAATCATTTGAGATTTTCAAGATAAAATTGTAGAAAATTCTGTTGTCAGACCTTCAAATGTGAACATTTCCTGCATTTCTTTGTCATAAAAAACTGAATATTTTTGTGTTTTGGACTTACAAACTAAAACATTTGAAGACAACACCTTGGACTTTGAGACGCTGGGATGGACATTTTTCACAATTTTCTGACTTCATTTAGATTAAATGAAAGAAAGAAAAGAAGAAAATAACGGTCATATTAATCGAACATTCAAGTAATAAGTCAGCCCTTATAAAAACAATAAAAACTGCAAATGTGGAATAATTGTAACTTCTAAGAGCATATCAAGAGCATGCAAAGTTTTAGAAATAGAAAAACATTTATTATTAAAAATGACATCACACCTAAACACAGGTCTTCTGTCCTACATTAAAGCTACTGTACCACGATTAAAATAGCACACAGAGGACAGCTGTGTCTACCTGAATGTTTTATTTAAGTGAGACAGAGGGTCAATATGTTATTTCTGACCGCTACTCAACATACTGGACGTTATGCTGACAACATGGCACCTGCTGCAAGAGCCTCAGAGACTGACGCTGCTCCCCAGGTAAGGGATACACACACACACATACAGACACAGATATATATATATATATATATATATATAGTTACACATGTGTCCCAGAAGAGAAGTCGCAGGGCAAAGATGACTGCATGTGCAGGGAGAGCACAATATAAATATAGTCATGCCCCAAGAGATAAAAAATGTTTATGGAGACACAAAATACAGTTTATCAGATTTAAATATTAGTGTGAGAATATATAATAAAAATTTAAGTTTAAAAAAATAAATAAATGTTGTGCATTCAGTTTATATTAAGAAGGAAAGTATTTTTTCCTCTGAACCCAGTGGGTGCCAGAGATATCACAGCAATGGCCCTTTAAGGACAACTGTTCCATGGACCCCAGTAAATAACCTGAGAGTTAGTTGATAGGAGGGGAATTAGAGCCAGAGCAGGAGTGTGTAATGGGGATGGATAGGAGGCTCAGGCCTGGGTCAAAGCCGCTTAGGAATCAATGCAGAGGTACAGGTGTACAACCACAGGTCTATAAGAGTAAGAAAACCTTTAGAGAGGAGGGGGAGCGAGGGAGAGAAGTAGAAATAGAGGGAGAAAGAAACTGCGATCATTCATTTCCATTATCACAATTAAAAACACCATTCAGGTTGGTACTGGTTTTTAATTTACAAAAGAAAGCAGAGAGAGGAAGACTAATGTTGTGAACCGAGCGCAGTGATCACATCGGCAAGACAAACCACATTACCGTCTCGCCTCCCAGCACTATTGCAATGGAGCCTAAAGTCTGGTCACAAAACCAGACACTATGACATTTCATGCATAAATAAACTCATATATGTGCTTTTCATGTTCACGTGCATTAAAAGCTAAATCAAAGAGCTGGAATTTAAATTTGCTAATTAAATAATATCCCACCATTACTAATAAAAATGTCACATTTCCTGTGGAAGAAATAAGCAGTGAAGAAAATGGAAATAGCCTTGACACTTGGATTAAAACACTATTGATGCCATTAAAATGCTAAGTGGGTCCAACCAATTGGCATAACCACATTTCACTAGTGGAATGTCAAAGGAGCACACGAGTAGTAGCAATTACTATTAGAATACTGTTAATTATGGGAGCAGCATATTTAATATGTGGTAGAGTAAAACAAAGGTTATGTTAATATGGGTTTAATAAGCATCCACACACTATAAAATGTGTTGTAGCTATTTGATGCATTCTTTTGAGAAAAGCTGCTTTTTTCAGATGAACACATTTTCATTTGCTAAATACATCGCAACTAATCTTAAATGTGGATTATCTTTTTCATTATATAGTTTTTAAACTAAGGCAAAATGGGCACATATGAAGCACTTATTATGATAAGGTTTTAATACCCCAGCAGCAGCGACATCATGGACCTCCTGTGCCCTCTTGTGGTGAAAACTATTTGCAAGTTTCTCTATGCCACATATCATTATTTCTCACCATATTCAATCAAAAGACTAAATACTTTTGTTTAATTTCAGAATTCGCAACATTCCAGCAACCCTTCAGAGCATCACGGAGAGAGTGTTGTGATGCTGACAAACAAAAAAATAGTTTAGGTCAGTTAAAATTCATCATTCATTAATTCATAATTTCAAGCAGGCTTCCATTGCATTTGATCATTTTTGAGGGGTCATTATACTGCTGAAAAAATAAAAATAAAAATTCTCTTTTACACTTCAAGCCAGAATGAATTGCTGTAGTTATTCCAGTGCACGTCAAACAACTCCACAACTGAATGATTTCCAGTTTAAATGTTTAATGCAGCCATCTCCACACAAGCTCTCCTTACGCAACCACAAGGTAAAGTTTGACTCATCTGTTACACGTCCCTTCCATCTTTACCTCGGCTAAGGATTTCTCTGTCAGCAAGATAACGGAAAACTTACTGCCTAATTATCACAAAATTAATGGAAGCATGTAGCATGGACTAAGGGAGTAGCATTATATTTGGACCTGAATCAAACGGCAGATACACAAACATTTTTACTTTTGTTAACATTGCAAGGTGTCGGAATAATTGTAAAGATTTACGTGAACACTTATTTAGGTTGCAACTAGCAACTATCAGAAGTTGACAAAAATATCAGTACACATTGACGACCATTGATGGATTTTTTTTTTTTTTTTGCAATTTGTTGTCACACAAATAATGGAAACAGCTATCAATGTGTTGTTTAAACCCCCAGAGCAATAAAATATAACATATCTTTGTTGTAGTTTATATTGTGGTGACCTTAGGCTCAAGAACACACCCAAGTAAGAAGTACGGCATCACAACTCAGGAGATGGGACTTTCCTTGCAGCATGTGACTGCACTATTGGCCTCTCCAGTGCTTCACTTTTGTTTTGGTCATTAGCGACCCTCCTTATTACATTCTGTTTTATATGTTGTATTTTGTTATTTCAATTATATGCATCCTGGGTCCAAGCAATAATTGAATTTTTATCTGTATGAATGTTCCATGTTGTGACTTATTGGTCTCATTTCTACAGTGCATAAAAACATGGCGTTAAAAAGAAATCACAGTAATCCCAGTTCAGTTGAGACCTTATTCAGAAACATGCAGTTCGCTGATCAAAGACTATATTAATTTAGCCATTGTCAAGTGTGTTGTTAAAAATAATAATAATAATAATTACACTTTTTACAAGGAACATGCTGAATATTTGTGTTGGTATACTGCATGTTAATATTAATAATATCTAACCGTTTAGTGTTCAACAATAAAAAATCATACCTCATACAAGAATTTCTCAAGGACAATAACATTCAGATTTGTTATTTGTATACGATGAATGCTTGAGTATGTATTTAAATAAAGAGACAGATAAATGGAAGAACATCAAGGTCAGGAAGGCATTTAAGTTCACAAGCTCAGTGAAGGTCCCCAGGCTGCTGTAAATCTGTGTACGACAGTGCGGCTCTGCAGCATCTCTTAATACACACACAGCAATTACACTGCTGTGACTTTCCTTGGGACAAAGAATTTGAATATAAAGACAATTAACGATTTTATGTTTATTTGATTTCCCTCATGCTGTCATTATCTATCCCGAACAAAGCAGCAAGTCTGAACAAATGGCCACTACTTGTGCTAATTTAAACTAAAGGAAAGAGGAAATACATTTGTTTCCAGACCATTATATAGTGAGCCATGCATTTGCTGGGTACAAATGGACACCATTCATTACAGTTAACAATGACATCCAATTCAGCCCAGCTAATGAACTTCAATACAATCATGTTCGGTATTAAGGAGTGATTTGTTGAGTCTAAGTGTATCATTTTGGAGGCTAATGTTGATGAATGTCTGGTTGTGCAGAGATGGGGACTTGCAGGGATCAAAGACGCGCTTGTCAAGCACTCCTCTTCCAGTGTAATACCACAGCACCACCTAGTGGTACCATCATGGACACACACTTTACTACAGGCCGATGAGTTCTAATGCAGCTATAACAAACCTTTACTGAATGAGTAAAACAGACTAATGACACTCACCTATGCCAGCGTTGGCTCCAGTGATGATGACAACCTTGTCAGACAGATCACGACCCTGCAGGATCTCCAGAGCAGAGGTGTTTCCATCATACCGTTTTGGCTTCACCACCACATCCTCTACTGTAAATGCCTGCCGCGGGTCAAAATATGTGGTCCGCTTGTTAATGTGACTGGAAATAAGACAGAAAATAGGTGTTAAATAAATTGATGTTATAATGAAAAATGTATCCCAAATATATAAAGTCTTGCTTATCTTGTATGGCTAAAAAAAAAGCTCATTTGTTTCTTCTGTAAAGAAAGGTCCAACCCTCCATCTACTTACTCAACATAAACTATTTGTCCTTTTTCATCCGTTTCTTGCTCCCAACCATATGGTAAATCTGTGAGAAAAGACATACACATTTTTTCTTTAACAGCCAGCACAGATAAGAACAAATTTGCTGCAGGCAATAGCTAAAATTATTATCAAAAAAATATTTCTGTAGCATTTTCACAAACAAAGTTCCTTGAAGAAGACATGTATAGCGGCTTTCAAATTATATGCATTATGAAGACAAGGTCATAATATGACACCATTTGATAGAAAGTCCGTTTGCACATGTTCCCATATCCTTGCATATCTGTGTGACCCTCAAGCAGACAGAAATACATGAGAGACCCTGCAAAACAAGTGAATAAAACAAACCTCCAGCACAACGTTTTTTCTTTCCTGTCTTGGGGTGTTCCCACTGTGTCTTCATCTCATCGTGGCTGTTGGTACACAGAGACCAAAAAAATTAGAAAATGTAACCTGGCCTTCTTCTTTACTTTACTTCATTTATTCATCTATATACCGGGGACAGCCAGGCATGCCATCAGAGGGAGGCAAAGAGTAAAGACGACCCCAGCCCAAGGCCAAGTGGTGGGGCAATGCAAAGGGTATGGTGGTGGAATCAGTGTGTATGAGGGGCCCAATTTGGAAGATTTCATCCCCCTGTTCATATTTTATAATGGCTGGTCTGGGGACAACACACATTGATGTGATGTAATGTGATGTCATTGTGACAGATTAAGAAACCTCTTGGTTGGTAGATGTGCATTAAAATAATCAAGCAAGCAAGAAAAAACACAGAACATTACACAAAATCGCATATAATATGCCTACAATCTAGTAAAAGCTGTAATTATAAAAAAAGACACACAATAACAGCAGATGAGACAAAATGTTGTGTTTCAGGAAGATACCAAGGACACAAGGCACATACACATCTATATACAAGGAAAAAACAAAAAAGCAATTTCGAGCATGACATAGTACACAGGTGTCAAACTGATCCAGGAAAGGGCCGAGAGGCTGCAGGTTTTTGTTCCAACCAACTTGAATCAAATCATTCCATTCACCTGAACTTTCTTCACTCAGTTGATAAGTTGTATCAGCTGTGCTCTTGCTCAGTTGGAACAAAGACCTTGTCATAGCAGGGATGTCAAAAGGGATGTCTTTGTTCCAAACGAGCAGGAGCACAACTGATACTGCTAATCAACTGAGTGCAGACAGTTCGGATGATTGGACTGACTTGATTCAGGTGTGCTCCACGAGCAGTCTAGTGCACTGTTAAATCACTAATGAGGGTTTTTATATTCAAAGAGTAAGTCTCTCATTGAGGTATGACTGTATGTACTGCATATGAATGCAACTACACTGTGACTCGCAAAACCAGAGTCACAGTCGTACCAATACATTCCATATTAAATATCTTTCTAGCACCAGTTCCCACAAAACATTTCTTGGCGTGAGCTTTGCAGACTTTGTTATCCATGCTGTTAACTTGGATAGTTCATCTAAACTGGTGCAGCTAGCAAACTATGTTAGCCGCAGACTGATGACACAGATATAATCCGTTGTTTGGTAGTAAACGATGCTTAAGCTAAACTCCTACAGACAGACACATTGGGGTCGACAGAAAAGATGATGAATTCCACTCACTTTGCATAGTAGACCCAACCATCTTTCGTAGATCTTTCTTCCCATCCAGGTGGTAACTCGTCCTCACTATCTGTGTCGTCCATACCGGCGTATTTAAGAGCTGCCATAAATCACGCGTTTGTTATGTTTTTTGGACAAGAATGACGGCGCTACAAACAAAACCAGCGAGGAATTATCTGCTCTGAAAAAAATAATGCAACTGTCAGAGTATTAGCAGCACAGCGTTTCCCAGCACTTCCGCAACAACACGGTGACGCAAACCGCAAGGCCTTTTGGGAAATTGAGGCTGTATAAACGTGCTGCTGTTGCTACAACAAAGTCAATAATGTCCCTTTTTTTTAGTATTTCGTTGCTATTTCAAAGATATTGCCGTTTAAATATCAACCGAAGAAGTCAAAGTACAATCAAGCTAGTCTATGTCCACTTGCATTATAGCTTATTTTAAGTTTACAAATATACAGGACATGACTAAAGGCACTCTCAACACCTAAACCCATGACAATATCCCACTGATTTGTATTTTGTGTTTATTTTCTACACATCAAGTTTGATGGCAGCTGTATGACCTGCCATTGGCCTACACAGCTGTTCCCCGGTAGCTCATTAGCTCCTTTGTAGGATATATAAAAGCAGCAATGCCTCTGACGTTCAAGCGACTTTACCTGTCTGTCAACCAGTTTGGTCACCTGTTGCAGTGCCCTGCCTGTCTGCTGAGTCAATTGTCAGGGAACAAGGCATCTGATTGTTTGTTTTTTCAAAAGATGATTTAATTGCATAAAGATTAGTTATCAATTACTGTGTATTAACTAAATTAAAAGTAATTATCATAATTACAATTTAGTACAATTAGTAGCGCAATTATTATTATTATTATTATTATTATTATTATTATTATTATTATTATAGTCATATATATACCAATACCACACTGATGCATTCAGCACCCTGGAAACTGCTTCCAGTATATCACTGACTGTAAATAGAGTAGAGAGAAGGGGAAGATTAATAACTTCCCTAATAGCCTCATCTCTGTTTTCTATGTACTGAAGAAAGGTGCAACCTCTTTTCAAACTATATTTTCATTGGCCTTTCCCCTGGAATTATCTTGAAATGTTACAGTAGTCAAATCAAATAATGTATGTCTGAATTGACTTTAGCTGCTTTTTTTTAAAGATACTTAAGAAGAAACATTTGTTATTAGATAACAGTGGATTCTTGATATATATTTAATGCATGTTCATTGATACAAACATTTTGTAAAAACAATTGTATTTCATATATTTTACATAACATTATTTACAGCTTTCCATGAATGACCCCTTGAAGAAACAATAAAGTACTTTGCATTGATTTGAATTGAACTGAATGTGTTTCCTTCCTGATGTTGTACCTGCTATTTATAACACCTAACCAAAGAAGGTGATAGCCATGACAGCTGGAATTTGGCATCACACATTTTGGAGTTCAGTTTGGCTGTAAAGCAGAAAGTTTCAACAGTGAGGTCTGTCCACAAAGAAGCTTTATCCAATCTCTGCTTTGTAGCTTGCTATCTGCCTCCCTTAGATATTATAAAGAATAGCAGTATTGTCAGGTACTCAGAAAGAAGCTGCTCTGCACAGTTGGCTACTTTCCTCCGTTCCACTTGTGCCAGTCCTTTTGACTAGTGTAGTGCTTCGGCTACTTTAAGCAGTTGCTAGAATTACTCCAAAGGACAGAGAGAGTGCTCTCTATTCTGGCTGATTCATGACCAAGGAAGTTTGAAATATGAGACACTTACATGGTTTATTGTGCTGACTTTGAAGAATCTGCTGACACCTGTTCAACCAGGCACCTGGTTTAGTATAATCGGCTGCAAAGATGCTTACTTTCACTTTCCTAACTGCAAAAAGACTCAGAGGGTTCCACCAGCTCCCGTTTTTCTTCCAGAGAATGGCCAATGAGCATCCCTTGGCTTTTGCCGACCTCCCTTAAAATGTGGGACAGAGGTCAAGTCGCTGGTGCACTAAAGCATGGAATCCTGATGTTCTGTAGCTTTCTTTAACTTTACCATGCTGGCACAGTTACAAGAAATACACCATTTCAGACTGTGCAAAAAAAGTACTGCTGCAAACCCCAGATTCATTATTTGCTTTTTTTGTTTCTGTTCATTGTTGTAGTTTTGTGCTCAAGGGCTGATGCTGTAATGTCCCAAACACAGCAAGATAGAACCAAAAGAGAAAATAAAGGCAGAGGGCAGAGTCTCTGCAGATACAATCACCATACAAACTTTGAGTGGGTCATAAGTGATGACTGAGTGGGAATATTTTCCTCTGAGTCCATTCATTGTTTTGTTTTTGGTCGGAAGATCCTACATAGCATAACTTTAATACATAATTTTGTAACTGTGGAAGTGCTGCTTTGTAATCGGTGTGATTACTATTTACACTAGTGGCAAGTGCGCTGTGGATCAACGTTCAACTGTCTGAGGGGCAGGGGTGGCAAAATAGCACCAGCTACATATAGTTGGGCTCTAGTGCAAACAAAAGTACCTACCGTATGGGGTAGCTTACATGGCACTACATCACAGTTTCTCCACTGACAGTGCACCGTAGAGGTTATTTTCTCACATTTAATTAACCATAGGGCATCCGCACTTTTGCTGCGGTTCTATTGTTTATTTATTTTTTTCGAATATGGGGTGCCCAAGGCCACCCTCCCTGAGCACACCAGCGCTGTAAATAGGCCTACCTACAGTACTGATGTAGGGTCTTTTACTAATCCCTTCTTGGGAAAATTAAAGTTCAGGAAATTCCAGAAATGTATGTTTCTTCTATAGAGACCAACAACATGAATATTCTATAAGAAGATACCTGTTTTGATGTGTCACATCAACCAAGGATGATTATTACATGAATTAGATGTGACCAACAATGATAAGAACAGACCATGCAATGTAATGACATTACTCTCCTCTATGAAGGCTCACTGTATCCTCAGCCCGGCCACAGCGCATGCCCCTGGGCAGTAGAAGGGGGAGGGGCTAGGAGGTGGGCCGACCAACTGTAGGCAAGTGTGTGTGTGTGTGTGTTTGTGTGTGTTCGTCTCAACGTAGCACGAAATGTGTCTCCTCTCAGCAAAGACACACACACTAACGGGAGACGTGCTAGTTAACGGTTTTTGATATTGAAAGTTTTGCTTTTGTCGCCTTAAGATTGTTTCGATGTTATACTCTGTATATTAAAACATTCCGCTTGATAAACGCAATATTTATTGGCCAAGAGCTGCCGACTTCGTTTCTACTAAAGAGTGTCCGCTTCCCCTCCCCTCGATGAAGCGCTGCGATGCCCTCTGATTTTATATCCCTCCTTAGCTCGGATATCGACCTCAATTCTCCCAAATCTCTATACTCAAAAGGTAAGATTTTACTAAATAAAGGTTACTGTGAAGACACTAATCCGCTGTCCTGGTTTGATCGGAAGTAATATGTATGCCTTGATGGCTCATGTTAAGCTGCTAGCTAGCAGTAGTTAGCTTCTTTTCTGCTGTTAGCCAGCCTAGCTAGCTTAGTTAGTTAGCTGCATTTGGCTTGTGCATTGGCGAGTACCTGGTGGTTAGCTGTCCATGTGACATGCGTGGACGACCATGATACGCTCGGTTGCTCGTCTAATTTTAACAGGAATACGTGAGATAACATTGATCTAATTCATGTGATTATTTAGTGGCTAACTTAGCAATATCTTAGGTTCATACTATTAGCTTGCCACAGCTATGTGAGGTCGCCTTCCAGTCACCACATTGTTCAGTGGTTTAACGTCCTAAAGTGGGATTCTGCAGAGGTGTGTGTGTATGTATGCATTATAATGAAAGAGCAGGGTGAAATGTAGTACATGCGTAATAACTTGTGTATCATCATTGTTTTGGGGTTTTTCTGGGTGACAGTCCCTCTGTTGTTTTGGTTTATATGTGGATTTGAGCCAGAGTTTTCCTCCTCACATTCTCTGGTTTCACAGAAAGAATGCAGTTACTGGCACATAAAAGCTCAGGGCATGGCAGCTCCCTGTCAGGATGAGGGGGAGCTGCCACTGGGGCCACTAGTGCCGACATTTAATCTGAAAGACACCTTGGACACGTGTCAGCCAACTGTTATGTTATTATAAGGAGGGTGTTGCTACATCAATAAGGAAATAGACCGTTAACTCTTGTGTAGCTCAGATGGATACATGGATTTGTACTGGATTTCAACAGCACCTCTAACCCTGCAGGTTAATGCCCTGTCTGATAACAAATATGGCAACCTCATGTGTCAGGAAACTATCTGTGAATCTGCTGCTCAGCATGATCAAGCCTTGCATGTTGTGGGTTGTTCAGCACTGCTCTTAAAGTGGCAACCTGAGACGCAAGGAGTTATGCATTTAGATAGGTGGACAGCAGGATTTCCGCTGTTATTTTTACCACCTGGTCTTAGATGATGTCCACATTCTGATGGTTAAAAGATACACATTTATACCAAATACAATCTTTACCTGCCTGCTGTTGGGCCTGCTGTTCTCACATCTGTCTGGCTGCTATGTTTAGGGTGCTCATGAGCTAGCAGAAAGCACTGCTATGTGACCCTGAAATGCTCAGTTAAGCCTGCCATATGGTCACACTGTATCACATGATGACTGTTTATTTATATCTCAGCAATTGGGTGTGCGCTTGTGTTGGGGTCAAGGTAGCAGACATGCTCATCAATGATCTAGTGGGAGACCTCATGTATATCCGACTGTAAGGGAGGGAAAAGACAGCTGGCCAAGTTGCCTTTTGGCCTGCCAGTGTACTGTACATTGCACTATTTAGTTGGTCACATTTTTTGCTCATAATGAGGCAAGTGTGAAACCTCAATAATTACCTGAACCTTGATCTATTTAAATTGGAAAAATGAATAACAATAGTAATAATATAACAAAATATTTAACTTTAACTTTTAACAGAGACCCCATTCTCTGACTCTAGCAACCATTAATAGAAGCAAATGGCAGTGATTTGATGTGTCAATGACAAAAGGAGCCCGGAATACAAGCAATATATTGTTTATTTCGAAAGTTATTTTCAGACCAATTCATTAGATACATGATGAATAGAAAATCCAAAAAGTTCGTTTATTCTAATTTAGTGGGGGGAAAAGCTTACATCAATGAGTCAGTGTGAGAAACTTGAGCTGTAGCGTTGGTGTGTGCCATTAGATTCCTTTGTGTGAGACTAGTGTGCACATGCACTGTAGCTGGTATGGATTTGGACTGACCATAGAATAGGAATGTAGTGTACAATGAGAGCAAGCCATTTGTGGTTTGTCATTCATATCTGTACATGAAGACAACAGCCCTGCAGAGAGCAGAATTCATCATGTTTAAGATGAAATTTGAGTTTATTCTTGTTCTTGTTCTGCTCGATTGTTATTTCATTGTGCCTGAACTCAATATATTCATTTCAGTGCATGCATCCATTAAGCGCCACTTACTGTCAGTCACCTGAGACTTATGAGAAGAAATGAAAGTGCCCCATGGATATAATCCTTTAAAAGAATGCTTCCTTGTGACTTTTATTGACACATCCATGTCTATTTCTTTATTCACTGTTTATTGTTTATTAACTGCTAGCACAGCGGTTAAAGGGACAGTTCACCCCAAATTCAAGATTACACATTTTACCTCTTAACTGTATTGCTGATTATTCTGGTGTTTGTTGCTCAGTGTTGTAGATCAGCTGTTGAGATTGTTGCCAAAATACATTTGAAAAACTCAACATCTCTTTCTAAAAATGATGATCCAGTTACTTAAGATAATCTACAGACCTTGTTGTGAGCAGTTTCATAAAGGAACTACTTTTTCTTTTCACCAAACTACACCCGCCAACTGTAACACTGTGCAGAAGGAAGCATGCATCTACTCATGATCAAGAGGCTTGTGCTCGTGACAGTGCAAGATGTAAACAATAATGTCATCCTCTTCAGCTGAGCTGAAATACTTGTAGTAATATAGTCAGTGGGTGTAGTTCGGTAGAAATAGAATAGTTCCTCCATGAAACTGCTCACAACAAAATCCAAGTGGATTATCTTGAATAATTGGATCAGGATTTCTGGAAAAAAAGACATTGCTGTAGATTTTTTTTTTTTTTTTTTAAATGTATAGCAAAACAATCCAGGTTGATATATATAACTACAGGTAAATGGTAAAATGTGTATTGTTGATTTTTGGATTAACTGTCTCTTTTAGTGCCTGCTCGGTTGACCATCACAAAGCTTGTATTTGAGAAAAGTCTAAATACATATGGCATGTATTACAACATCTTTTATGGTAATGTAAACAAGATGTCTATAGTAAATATTTGGTTATATCTTAAGATGGATCCACTGGTTATTTCATCTGATCAACATAAGCAGGAGCACAGAGAACCAAATGGGGTATCCAGCCATTCACTGCCAGCATAATTCAGTTTCAAGGTAAACAGAGATGGTGCAAATCGCCAGAAATGGCATTTTTTGTGGTTTGAGTGGAGTGAGTAGCTCTTTTGTGTGCACCCTGGCTTGAGCATATCGTTACGAGTTCAAGAGTCCAATTAAAGGAGCCATTATTGGGCACTGAAACACATTCTTGGTCTGCATATTTTTTTTCATTTACAACAAAAACATAGCCTTCATGTATTGTCTATTCATCTGTCATCCCCCGTCTTAGGCCCGAGCCAGCTGCAAAGAATAAAAATGGACTGGTGACCTTGCCATTTGGCAAAAACTTTAAGGCATGTGTAATATGAGCAGTGCATAACTTTGAGATGAGGTAATTTAATTGTTCTAAGTGTAGGTTTAACTCAGTCCGCCCCCTGACTGGCCAGTGTGTTGCAGCCTACTTTTTTGGGCATACTCACACAAGCTTGGAGAGCTTTGCGCATTAGCTTGTACAGATATCCTCTGACTCCTATAAAAGCAAAAGGAGACCAACAGCAAAATACTTTCTTTTTTCAGTCAAACCATTTGATTGAGATGTGAACATGGTTCATAGTAAATAGATTTTACTAGAAACTACAAATCACATTATGTTTCATCTGTACAGGAAAGTAGCCCAGAGGAAGCACCTTAATCGACACAAAATACTAAAAATCTAAAAGTCCACAAAATAAGAAAATGAATTGAACAGAGTACTGTTAAACGTTTTCAGTATGATGGATAGAGCTTGCATTATAAGTTAGACACTTTTTAAGCTCCTAATTTGATGTGGCAGTAGAAGAGAAAATCAAAAACGATGTGAGTCAGGGGCTCACTAGACCCGGTTTCAAATCCAGCCTGAGGTCCCTTTGCTGCTCCCCTTGCCTTCCCCTCTGTCTCCCCCTTCTATGCTCTCTGTCACTAACCAAGAAAGCATGGAAATGCCAAAAGAAAATATATTTTTCCAAAAGTATTCTTGTACTCGTTTCAGTATAAAAAAGTGCTATGAGGTGTTGATTATTTTTCTTTATTTTCCCGCCACCACAAGCTATGCAGCACTGTCTATACAAACAGTGTTTTGCCTACTGTTCCCTCCCTGGACAGTTCGGCACATACGTGAATTCAAAACATTGAATGAAACACAAACATACCCAAATAACCTGCAACAACCATGTGCTTGTACTTGCATGGGTTATCACCCTTTGTGTTAGATAATTAGCCTAAATATATAATGTAACTCAACTGTTAATAAATAACTGCACATCTAGATAAATATAACCGGATGTACGTCAGGCAATGGGGGTTGACACTATAAAATCTGAACCTACAACATTAATTTGGACAGGCTTCCCATCAGTGGGATTACTGAGAATGTTTTCAACAAACTATGAAGTAAACATTTTGGGTAAATCCTGGGCCAAATTGCAGGGAGGATTTGTGTGTAAGCAGAAACTGTTTGTTTATTGAAGATGAAATCTCAGTTGTAGGTTTTTGTGCTTGTGCTGCTTTGCTCTGTGATCAAGCAGTCAGGGAGTGGGAGTGACTTATGCCCCATTCAGCCTAGCTCAGTGGCATAGTTTAGCCAAGTGTTGACTCATTTTGGTCTGGCAAATGTACCCTCCCCCCGACCTGGGTCAGAAGATGCTCAGATTTGTGTACAGACATTTCTGTTGTCTTTATGTAATGTAAATTAGTTTTTTTGGTGGGAATATATATGCAGGGTGTGCATGCATGAGTGTGTGAATGGCAACAACATTTGTTTATATAAAAATGGGAAATATGAATGGGCTTCAGGCAGGTTGATCATACACACTCTCACTATTAGTCAAGGCTGAGGTCATGTCGGGTTGCCAGTCAATCTCTAATGCATCCATGCACAAAGACGCTCTCTCTTCACATCATGGACAAAGCACAAGGGACACTGATGTAAAGATCATGCACACTTTGCTAGTTGCTTCAAGGTCACATTACAGTTCATTATATGGGCAATAGTGCAAGACACAGGTTTAAAGAGATCTTTTTGTTTGGTATTCTATTCTTAAAGTTGTGTAAATACACTGTCATGTTGTGACTATTCACACTAGTCTACAGACGTCATGTGAACAGTTTTACTGATTTTACTTTACTTCCTGCAAAGGACACTGTGCACGGCAAGTCTCTGAATTACCACAACCCTTATATTTCGAGAGAAGCATTGCTGTGTTTTTTCTGATGCAGTTTTTGGGTCCTGAAGCACCACAAAGCTAATGCCATACAGCTCTGCTGTAGAGGGATTTGACGCAGGTTCCATCTCCATGTCCTCTGGAAGATTTATTGTATTTTTGAGGGCACTCTCACTTAAAGACAGATTAGCTATGGATAAGCACTCGCCTCCATCTCAGTTCTTAGTTCAGTGTGTGAACTAGAGCGCTGTGTAGCTCTTTGTGTGAACTGTGGTGACTTTGTGTTGTCACTCCCTCAACAGCAACGTTGACGTCACTGAAGTGCGAGCTCATGTGTCTTGTCAGTTTCACCATTCTGCTGGTGCTAAGTCATAGCTGAGTATCAGATGACTACTACACATGCTGGAGGCCGCCGATGCACAGCTGAAATATCCATGTCAGGATGTTGATGAGACCCTGTTTCTTAGCAACCCAACTACCTAATCGTGTTTATTCGCCATCAAATGCAGTTTGTTCCAGTGAATCTGCAGTGGTTGGTTATAGTCTACTGGGAATCTTAACATCAAATATCAAGGAATGTCTCTGTGGGTCTTATTACTTTAAACCCCATGGGAGGCTAATTTAGTTTATCATAAGATAGCCTGTGTTGTGTTAGTGCTGACAGCAGGATTTTTTGATATACATGGGGAAAATTATGATCATGAGACCCACATTTGCTTTCAGTTCGATTCCAAGAATCCCTCCATGAACTTTTAAAAAGAAAGCATGGAAACATGCCTGCATGAGATAAAGTAGTAGTTTTGTTGTAACCTCCAGGATTGCATGAGAACAAATTCAACTAAAGAGAAGTTTTTGACTTTAGTCCATCCTAGGCTAAACATTTGAACTCTAACTGTCATAAGTGGTAATTCTGCTCTAGGTTCAGTTTTTGGCTGATGGTAAGTTCAGTAATTATACCATAAAGTTTTACATTTTAATGGGCTCCATTTCTGAGCAGGTTAAGACAGAACTTCTAAAAATTGTGAAGAGAGGACAGTCTTTTTCAGAGCTTGTGATTAACAATAATCTGATTCCTGTTTTTCAGAACCTAACTGATCTTCTGTTCATCCTTTGTGACAGAGTCGGTATATGACCTCCTCCCCAAAGAGCTCCAGCTCCAGCCGTCGTCCACCCAGACAGACCCACCCACCATGAGCCAGAAGAGTGGGGGAGAGGCGGGACCTCCCCCCTCTGCCGCCTTGGCCTCAGGTGAGCTACCTGCTCAGTCCATAAAAACCATGATCTGGGATCAGTTTCCCCTTGCCAAACTATTCCCCAAGATGGTATGGGTGAAAAAACCCACATGGCCTTGTATCTGTGTCTGGGGGCAACTTCACCCTTTCACCAGTTTCTGAGACAATACTTGTGACTGTTTGAAAATATATGAGCTAGTATTTATATTTCAGCGATGGTATTTTATTACTACTGCTATAACAAGGCACAGTCATATCAGATTTCACTTGGGCATATGAGCTGGTTCCATGAGGAATTTGGTGGTACCAACTGGGGGCAGATTGCAAAAGGTGATTTTTACAGTTGGACTTAAAGTGTATTTGAATATAATTTAGGATTCCATTATAAAGCTGAATTAAAGAAACATCTGTTGTGTCATTATTTGGGTTAGTCCTGTCTGTTGGCTTGTTTGACATGTTGGTGTTAGGTGAGCCTGTTAGGTATTTCCTTATAATCCTAGCAGCACCATTCGAAGATGCATTGCTTACCTAGATTCAGTGTGTTGGGGCTTTGATATTCACACGAACAGCTACTGCAAAAATCACTTTTATTAAATTATTAAAACTTGCTGAATATCGTTTTAGTCAGTTGTTCTCTAACTAACCTATACCTTGCTAGTGGCAGTGAGTATAATTTAAGAATCCCGATGGCTTCTATGTAATATAAGTCACTCACAGTCCTCTTTTCCTGGAAAGCTTTGCTCAAAATAACAGCTCCAAGAACTGGCGAGTTCACATTAACAGCATGCTAACATAGCTTGTCCTTTCTCATTTCACTCATGTTTTCAGCAGCACTTTTCCCTCTGATGCCTGTGCTTAATGCTTTTTTTTCACTCTGCTTTTTAGGCAGTTAAAAATACATTCAGGTGGTCCAGCTTTAGAGGTGCAGCAAAACCTAATGTAGCATAACCAGTACTGCTGATCCAGATACCTTACTTGGCTTAAGCAGTCATCCAAGACATTTCTCATGATAAGACATATCTTGTTCAAGAGTCTCTGTGTGAGAACTTTTGATGAAGAACATCTCTCTGAAGGTGTCAGTAAAGCTTAAGTTTTGTTTTTAAATATTTAGTGAGTGCCTAAAACAGAAACAGCCTATGCTCATTTGTCATTCACACACTCTATTACTCATACAACAGTAGGTCATTGGATAAGTTATTCAGGTCTCAAACTGTTTGAGCTTTGCAGCTAAATGATTAATCTACTCGCTAACTATGTTTCAAATATAGCTGACATTGTCAGTGATTATAAAGGTCCTGTCTCTTTATGAAACAGTGAAGTTGCCCCTAGCAATTGTCAGCCTTTTTTTTAATCATTTAGCAAACCAAAAGAATATGGTCTGATCTTGGATCATGGTTCAGGGCAGCCGACACCAGCTAAAACTCTGAAGGATTCTAGACCTGAGTTTCATTTAGAGAGCAAACTAACTGGTCAACAGTGTCGGAGAGAGCGCTTTTGTTAACGCTACCTTTTAACTATCCTGTCTGACCCAGCTGGCCCTAAGCAGTGCTGATCAAAAGCATGACTACTGTAATGTCCGTCAGATCATCATTAACCAAATACACGTGCTTCAAAATGTCAATAAATGACCAACTTCAAAAGTTACTCCTTCTTCAGTTTATGAACTCATCCAATTTACTGATTGACAGAAGTTGAATCTTGAATGATCAGCTCTCTTGTTGCTCATTGGCTGTCTCGTTTTTATTGCAGGAAGTTCCCTCTGAGGCAGGGAGTGTCTGCATATAAAATGGTCTGCAGTTCACTGCTCCATAGGTCAGAGGCTTGTTTATTCTGTCTCCATGGCTACGCTCAGTCCCAACCAAATCTTCCAATTGGCATGCGCAAACTACTGTTTACTACTGAATGCACATTGCACAAACTGTACTGTAACCCTGGCAAATTTAATTTGGCGCCACATTACCAGCTTGCAAATTTGGCTGTACAAGAAAGTTTGACCAGATTTTGTTATGTTTCTTTCTGGCAATGTGTATGTAACAATTTGTAGCTTGCTTTTGTTTTTGTAAACAAAGCATGTCAGTTTTGTCACATTGATTTTAATTGAGAAAGGTTTTGTAGGAATCAAAACATTGTGGGACCTATAGTACCCTTCTCAACTTTAACTTCAGAATATTTGATCAATGCTTGACGGCCCTCGCATGCACAGTGAGAGCATTTAACCCACAACAATCTGTTGAAATTAGAGTTGGGAAGAGGGGAAATCAATACAAATCATGCACAAATTCAGCTGCTTGAATGGGACTGCTAGCCTGCACTGTGCTGAACATCTGTACTAACTTGTTTATCTGTATATACTACTACAGATGCCACCTCTTCCACCTCCAGCCCCTCTGCTTCTTCCTCCCTGGCCATGGGAGTCCCATCCACTGGCTCCTCTACCTCATCCTCAGACCATCTCAAAGTTCCCCAGCATCTCCACTCCACCGGAGGGGATGGAGCTGGAGCTTCAGAGATTCAAGGTATGGAGGGTGCCATATCTGCCCCCAGCAGAGGCAACAGTGGAGCAAACACAGCAACAGGAGAGATAGGGTCAGGAGTGATGCCAGGGCTAGGAGTCCAGCAGCCTCAGAACACACCATCCAAATGGAGGCCTGTGTTGAGCATATCCCCGCCACCTGAGGACCTATTTGATGACAGCCAGATGTCTTGCCAAGAGGAGCCTGCCGTATCTGGTCCAACAGGTCCAGACTCAGAGCACAGCAGCAGCATGTGGGCTGATGACTCCGTCTCCAACTTCAGCCTGATCAGCTCCACATCCTACAACGACAACACAGAGGTGCCACGCAAGTCAAGAAAACGCACCCCTCGCCAGCGGCCTGGGCCAAAGCCAGCTCCACCCGAGGACAGCATGGATGTGTTTGATGCTGACAGCGCCAAGGCCCCTCACTTTGTCCTATCACAGCTGGGCACAGACAAGACCGGTCCCATAGCCAGGTGGGTGGCCCTTGTCTTGTCTGTCAGCTTTTTTACTCAGAGTAGTTCTGTCCCTCTGTAGGAATACAGTAAATGTCATTCAGTTTTACTTTGTCCGGTGTAATTGAATTTCTGGAAGGCATATTAATGGTATCATGTGATTTTTGTTGACCAGCAGCTCTCTTGAGTCAGGAACCGCAGTGAAGGGTGGCTTACTGTCTACTCAGTTCCCCCAGAGGAGTGATGGGAAAGAGCTAAAGATCCTGGTGCAGCCAGAGACCCAGCACAGAGCCCGCTATCTGACGGAGGGCAGCAGAGGTTCTGTCAAAGACCGCACACAGCAAGGATTCCCCACTGTCAAGGTTTGACAAAGAAAGCCACCGGCTGCTTCTTGACACAGGAAAAATATTAACACCCAAGTTGGAAGTGACTGAATAAGGCCAAAAATACACAGGACACGGAGTGTGGAGTGCTGTGCACCATAGGGAAATGCTCATACTAGTTCAGACACATCAGAAGCATTCACTCTCTAACCAGAACATTTGTGTTTAGAGCTTTTTTTACAATGTGCAGCCTGCTGTATACTGCTTGGTACCATTTTTTTGACAAATCATCAGCAAACGCAGGGCAAATATTAGAAAACAAGACCAACCTGAAGTAACTTTGCCTGATAAATCAGGAAGTGAAGGAATAGCGCCTGCCCTTTATTCATCAATGAGGCACTTAACCCTTCAGTGCTCCACTGGGGCTGCTTAGTGGCCAGCAGATAAAACTGTGGCTGGTGTTGAGCAGCTCCCAGCTGTTATTGTGTATAAAGTTTGAAACGACCCTGAAATTCACCAGCACACATGTATGATAAAAACAGTACAGATGCCTTAAAGTATAGACAAAGTCATGTTCTTTTTGTTGAATATTTCCTTTTTTTTCTGTTGGGGAAAAAAGATGAGATCTGACTTTTTGGCAGGCGTCCGCACATTATATTGCATTATTCAGTTAGCATGATTTTTGTGCACACACGGATGCTTTAGTAAGGAAGAATCACTCAACATGCATTTCACAATTACTCCATGCCCGGTGTGCTTTAGGTTTAAAACCTCTTTATTCACTAATAGTGAGAGTCTATTAATTATTGATAAGGGCAATTTACACACTATTTAATTTTTCTTGTCCCCAGTTGGAAGGCGTGAATGAACCAGTAGTGCTGCAGGTATTTGTGGCGAATGATGCAGGCAGAGTGAAGCCTCACGGTTTCTACCAGGCATGCAGAGTGACAGGACGCAACACCACTGCCTGCAAGGAGGTGGACATAGAGGGCACCACTGTTATTGAGATCCCTCTGGAGCCCAGCAGTGACATGACACTCGCGTAAGGTTTTTTTTTTTTTTGTGTGTGTATTCTTCAGTATCAGTGGATACTTACACACCTCTGATGATTGAAAAAGTCTTATTGTGCTTGTCATGTATTCACCCTTTCTGTGGCGTTTCTACAGGGTGGACCGTGTAGGAATTTTGAAGCTGCGTAATGCAGATGTGGAGGCTCGTATTGGTGTGGCAGGGTCCAAGAAGAAAAGCACTCGTGCCAGGCTGGCTTTCAGAGTCAACATCCCCCAACCGGATGGATCAGTCCTTACTCTGCAGGTCGCCTCTTCACCCATCCTTTGCAGTGAGTAGTTCAAGCACGCTATAATCTAAATATTAAATTAAGTACACAAAACAGCCCCTACCAGGCATCATGAGGCCAAATACTGGGAAATGTTGTGTTTCCAGTTTGGCTTTCATCAAGCATAGCATTAAGGATGATGTTTCATATAACATTTGTCTCATCAGACTGTAGAACTTTCTTTCTGTTTGCTTCAGTCTTCTACATGCCTTCTGGCAAACATTAGCCCAGATGTCATGTGAGTTTTGATTCTTTGACTCTTCCGTTATTCTCCAGCCCAGCCAGCAGGAGTGCCAGAGATCCTGAAGAAGAGCCTTCACAGCTGCTCAGTGAGAGGAGGAGAGGAAGTGTTTATCATCGGAAAGAACTTCCTCAAAGGAACCAAAGTTATTTTTCAGGAGAATATTGCAGGTGCTACAGCTTGATGTTGTCCTGACTTGTAGCTCAATGTCATTTGTGTGGATGATGAATTTCTGCATGTGAACAGATAATAAAAATATTTTGTTTATCTGCAGATGATAATTCCTGGCAAGCTGAGGCAAAGATTGACATGGACCTTTTCCATCAGGTAAATGCAGCTAAATGATATATACTGTTTCTACCGGAATTATATTACCTGCTTTGTCAAGCCTGCCTGCATTCATTGACCACATTCTTCCTTTTGGATCTTTCCAGAACCATTTGATAGTGACGGTCCCTCCTTTCCACAATCAGTCAGTCACTTCCCCCGTTTCTGTGGGAATCTTCGTGATGACCAATGCTGGTAGATCACATGATGCCCAGCCCTTCACCTACACTCCAGACTCGGGTACAACCACCCCTCAAACCTATAACAGTTCCATTTTTAATATTCTGTTACCTATTACAAATTGCCAGAAATGATCAGTGACTCACAGAATCTCAAATCACAAAACATCATTATAGGTGATTGGTCTTCTCACAGTCATAAAGCTATCCTGTGTTTCCACTCTCACCCACAGCTGATAACTCAAATGTCCGGACAGTTAAAACAGAGGGAGCCACCCTGGTCAAGACGTGTCTATTTGATGGCCAGATCAAATCTATATCGTCTGAGCAAACTGACAGCTCTGCTCCGCCATCCAAACGGCAAGAGGACACACCAATGGAAGTTTCTAGCAATCCAACACCCACAGATGTCTTTAAGGTAAGATAGCATTCATCCTCAAGAAAGTGAAATCAGAATGTCTACTTCAGAGTCTGTCAGTAAAGTTTTTGTTTCCTCTCTTTTCTTAGCCATCCCCCGATCCTCTTGTTGCTGTGCAGCAGACACTGGAGCTCAGCTCTAGTCCTCATCCAGGTGGAGAGTCCTTTCAGAGCCCACTGCCCCTACAACCTGAAGATGTGGAGCTTCCCCAGGCGCCCCCTGTTTTCCCAAGCTTAGAGTCTCTCAGCACCATTCAAAAGCAAGACATTGCCCCCACAACCTCTTTCCCAGTGCCAGGCGATACCACCATCCCCCCAGTGACGCCAGAGGTCCCTCAACAATTCCTCAGAGACCCTCAGGACAGCGTACCTCCTGAGAGTTCCAATAATAGTGGAGTTGTAGTTCTGGCCATGCCACAGATAGATAAGTTACAGGCTGGAGGCAACACCACACTCCAGCAGGTGCTGGAGGCAGCTGTAGCCCAGCAGCAGCTGAACTCTGTGCTGTATAGTCCGACCCCTTCTGCAGACTCCCTTCAGCAGCACGTCCAGGAGAACATGAATAGCCTTCGATTGGGAACCACAGATAATTCACTATCCACACAGCAACAGCTACAGATACAACAGCAACAACAGATGCAGCAGCAACAACAGATACAACAACAACAACAGATACAGCAACAACAGCAGATACAGCAACAACAGCAGATACAGCAACAACAGCAGATAC
>CAFUXE010000249.1:156229-202308 GCA_903364295.1 Serranus cabrilla
CAGATACAGCAGCAACAACAGATACAACAACAGCAACAACAACAACAGCAAATACAGCAACAGTTTCAACAGCATCAACAACTGCAGCATCAACAGCAAATCCTTGGTAACCTTCAGCAGCAGCAAGTTCTTGGCAACATGCAGATCCAACAACAACTTATATTACAGCCACAAGACCAGCAGCAACTGCAGCAGCAGCAAATCATGGAGAACATTCAACAGCAACAACAACAGTTGCAACAAAATCAGCAGCAGCAAGTCCTCAACAACATCCAACTTCAGGATCAGCAACAACAAAATCAAATACTTACTAATTTACAACAACATCAGCTGCAACAACAGCAGCAGCAGCAGCAACAACAACAGCAGCAAAATCAAGCACTGAGCAACTTGCAACAGCAGCAACAGTTGCAAGAGCAGCAGGTGTTGGAGAACTTACAGCAGCACCTTCAGGCTGAGTTGCTTCAGCCCCAGATCCACTCCTCCCCCCAGGTACAGCCGCCAGTGTCACTGCTTCAACAGGCTGGAGAGCTGCTCACCATCCAGACCAGCTTCCCAACTCAACCTCCATCCCACACATCTCCCCCACAACAGCTCTTTCAATCACCCCGGCCCCTGGCTGAGACCCAGGGCTCCCAGCAGCAGGTCCAGGCTGCCCTGCTCCAGAATACGCTGACTGTTCTGACTAGTGGCGGTCTCAACTCAGAGCAGCAGCCTGCAGGGTCAACTCTATACCTGTCCCCAAACCCTCAGCCCCAACAACAGCAACCGCAGCTAGCATTCATCTCCTCCATGGAGACTTCTAACAGCCAGCCCCAGTCAGTGGCAATGTTTCATAACCCGCCCCAAGCTCAGCTTTCCCAGATGCAGCAGCAGAGCACCCCCATGGAGCAGCAGCAGTCTCCACAGCAGAACCAACAACAGCCACCGCAGCTTCCAATGGGCCAGCAGGGCTCCTTGTTCCAAAGTATCCCAAACCACTCACAGCCTAGCCCTGTCCCACAGAGCCAGCTTTCCCAACCTCAGCAGACAGGCCTCCTCCTTTGCACCACAGATCTTAACCCCCAGGCCATCCCCCCAACTATTCTCTTCAGCACCCAAACCCAAGGCCCCTCCCCTATGGGGAGCATTAGCGTTGGAATCCCTCAGCCAGAGCCAGCAGAGCCCATGTCCTTCCAAGACCAGAGCTCCTCAGGCAGCAACTCAACATCCACCGAAAACCAACAGCAGAGCCTGTTCCAGGAGCAGCAGCCAATGCAAGTGGGACCAAGTTCCAGCAGCGTCCAGAGCAGTCAACCCGTGGAGCTGTTTCTCCCACAGACGTCTCTCTCCACCCTGCAGAACTCTATTGGCACACAGGAGCTGAACAACCAGGCTCCAGCCCCTGGCACAACCATCTTTGTGGTACAGGGGGGTGTGAGTGTGGTAGCCAACCCTGGCCAGCAGCCTCCGGAGCAGCTTTTCCAGACAACTGTGGGCGGGAATGTGGCTCCACAAGGACAGGCCAACCTGTTTGTGTTTGGCATCCAGAATGGTAAGATGAACTGCAGTAAATCCAACTTCAGTAATTGTGTTGAATTCTTGTCAGTGCCACTGCTAATGCTTTTACCTGCTGTTTGATCATAGTAGTTACTTCCATTTTATCTTCTTCCCAGACTCGCCCCAGCTGCTCAATTCCTCCAGTCCCGCCCTACCAGCTCAGGGCCAGCCCCAGACCGGTCACATGCAGCCTCTGCTGGACCAGCCCATGGCCCAAGCTGCCTCCTCAATGCCGGCCACCATGCACAGCAGCTTACAGAACACCCTTCAGGCACAAATGCAGTCCAGCTTAGAGAACGCCATGCAGACCAGCCTACAGAATGCAATGCAGACAAACACACAAACAGCTCTGCAGTCCAGTTTGCAGGCAACCATAGAAACGAGCCTGCCAACTCCAATGCAGACCAATCTACAGACACAGCTACAGAGCAGCTTACAGAATCAGTTGCAGGCATCAATATCTGCATCGTCCAACATGGATAAAATTGAGGACCTACTGGAGAGCCTACAGAAGCAGTGATAAATGTTTGGACCATGCGGGCACAAAGGGGAGTGAGTGATATGTAGCCGAGAGTTATACATCCTTACACCAACAAACAGAAGGGTGGTGTGTGGTGTTTTGTGCCAATGCCACAAAAATTTTAAATATTTAAGAATTAAATGCCCCTTTTACCTAAAACCGAAATTATGAGCTCATGTAACTCCTTGTTTTTATGAAATATTTATAATTAATTATAGCCTTCATACATCCATCGTCCTTGAATCAAAGAATCCGCCTTTGTTATTACCCCTCTTGCAGGATCAGAGAGGCCTGTAATAACTGCTTTATCCATCAGTCTCAGAAATGCAGTGTTTTGTTGTCAGAGTGTTTTAATAATGTGAGCCTAAGAGGAGATGATGATGATGATGATAATGATAAAAACCTGCCAGGTTTGGTGGAAAGACTGGAAAGGGATAAAGAATGTCCGAGACAGGGAAACGGGAATAGAAATGGGATGGGATGAGTCTGTAAGAGCAGGCAGAGTACTTTAAACAGCAAACCATGGAGTGAATTATCAGATTGCACGAGTGCCCGATACAGACTGAATGGCTGAATCTCATTTTGTGAGTATATAAACTCCAAGCCTTCACTTTACTTCACTCTGAGAGGCTATGGGATGTGTTTTAGTCCGTTTATCAGGTTCAAATCGGGGGAGATTATCTGACATAAAAACAAGGGAGGAAAAAATGTCAACACTTAATTTAAACAATTGACATGGGTAATATAAGACTTTTTAAATTAAGTAAACATTGTGTCTGCATATTTGACCAAAATCTACTCTAAGAGTAAAGACTTAAATTAAGTACATTTGTAGAATGTTTTGCCTCCATCATATTTGCTGGCAGGGCTGCAGTTTGCATCTGAGCAGACCTAAATCAGGAGGAGGGTTTAAATATTGATCTCCTCCATAAAAACGAACTTTATCGCCCAAATTAATATAAATATATTCTGGTTTTGCCCCATGTGCAGAGGAAGGAGGGACTATTAAACACTCGCAAATGAGATTCACTCACCCTGGTGAATAATGTGACTTGGCCTTTTGTTTTGGCATCTCCCAGTGTTTTCATAGGTTAAAGCCTCACTACTGGGTTTGCAGAAGCTTTCTTGGTGAAATTTTAAGAAGCATTCAACTATGTAGTGTGTAATTTTTTTTTGTTTTGTTTTAAAGAAGTTGGTAACCTTTACCAATTTAATGTGGATAGAAAGAAACTTTCCACTTGTGAAAATGGAGTGTTGTGTGGTTTTATAAACATTTTATCTCAAGCACTTTATAACCTCTAGCTAATCCTTATATCCGTCCACAGCTCTCTACTGACCCAGCTGAATTTGTACTCGAAAGCGTCCAGTTAAAAAACAAGAAAAAAAAGAACGAAAAAAACACAGCAGTTGTCTTTGTAAAGGTAAATACATCTTAACCAAGCATTTTTACATTTTATCATGTCTGAATATTTTTGAGGTCTATGACAACTTTGTATAGAATGTCTTCTCACTGTTGAATTCCTCTTTGTATTCAGTCTCAGTGGTCCAGTCAAGTCTGTCTAAACAAACAGCCATTCCCACAAAAGCATTGTCATTTTTCAGTGTTGGAGTGGTAAGTAGGCCTTTGTGTTTTACACACTGACAAAACACCTAAAATACTGATTCATTTAGTTTGTGCATTGAAATGAAGGAGTTTTCATCGTATTGCTATTTGTACTATTTACTGTTCAATCTGTCACTTGAGACTGTTTTACCTTGTGTTGTGTTAGATATTTAAGTTTTTGTCTCAGTGTTGGTACCGTGTGCAGGCCGGCGCCATGTGAAGTTGGCTTCCAGTACCCGTCCCTTGTGTTGTGAACAGGGGCTCACTGGTAAATGAAATCTCTGTTACATAGAGGCCGCCATTTTGATTCTATCTATGGTGCTATGTGCAGGAGTGATGGGCACTTCTGATGTGATGTTAGTACATAACAGTTTATACTTATATCAATTATAGCACTGACAATAATTGTTAGTTTTGAAGCCGAGTTGAGTCTAGAGAGCTGGCTGTTGTTGTGGGGTCAGACTGGAGTGCACCCAGGCATACCAAAGCTCCTGTTGTGAATCGTCGTCATCTTGTCTCATACTTGTCCTTGCAAACGCCCTCCATAATGTTTACTCATTTGTACTTACTCATTTAAATTATGCAGCTCTTCAGCATGTTGTTTTAAGTACAAGATTTATAAAAGATATGTAAAAGGTACTTTGTTTCATGGATCAGTTAACCTCTCATTAACATTTCCACCAATTTGATACATTATTCTATTTTTTGATGCAAAAATAACACTGCTGTACTTTCCATATCTACAAAAGTAGCCAATTTGGCATTATCAAAACGCCAATTTTTGAGAATAATTCAAATGATAGAATAGTATTGCTCACATATGCATTTGTTTACATTTTCATAGTCATACTATTTTGTCCTGCAGCTGTTAGTGATCCATTTTAAAGTAACTTATCTTTTTTAGAATTTTGTATCCATGTATCAAAATGTAGAGTATTTTTGTAAAACTAAACTCTTTGGTTTATGCTCATAGCACAGAATATCATTGCTGGTATGTTTTTCCTGAAATGAAGCGCAGGTTCATTTGGAAATGTGTGACTGAAATTAGAAATGTAATTAAGTGGACATCAAGCAAATATGTTGGAACTTAATTCTACTGTTTTAACATTGACTTTACCCAACCTGTATAACATAATACATGGGCTAGGTTTTTCTTGTGTGTGTGTGTGTAAGAGTGTGCGTGTGTATGTGTTTTTTTTTATGTCATGCATCTCAAATGGCACTTTGACTCATCCATTAACTGTAGATCAGGTTAGAGCGCAGTAGTGATGTTTCCAAGCATTCCATTCCTCTTGGGGAGTTTAAGAGCACATGATGTTGCGGACAAATTGCGGAACAGTAATGCCTCTTAAAGCCATACCAACACAGAAAGCCAACCTGTGACTTCAGTTTCATGAATGTAAATTTTACCTCATGGTGTGGACATAGAGCTTGCTCTACATCTAACATCGGACCAATTCCAGTTTTAGAGAACATATATTTTGAGGCAGAGAGGGTGGGCGGGGTGGCACCAACTGTCATTTGTATCACTGTACATTTGTCAGATTGTTTTGTCTTGGATTGTGTTGTATTTTCATGTTTTTCACGTCCAGTCGTTTCATTTTGAGCAATCCAGGATGCTCAGTCTGACTCTATCAATAGCCACTTCCACATGAAAAAAACCATGTGAAACATTAGTTTAATGGTGGTGAAGATAGCACACAAATCTTTACAAAATATCAGTTTTGTCCTTCAGTCATGTAAATGAATATCCATGTATATTTAAATGTGAAATATACTGCAGGGGTATCTTGAATTTCAATTGTGATGCTTTCAACAGAACTTTGTGTGCCTTGATAACTTAACTGTTACTCTGCTGTGTTTACTGGTGTCCCTTTCGTGTCATTGCTATTTGGCTCCTTGTCCTTTTTATTCTCTAGGACTTTTGAACATCAGGACACTTTTCAGTGGTTTAATTTTTATTTCTAAACAAGCATAACCATAGCCCATACAAATATATTTTAAACATTTTCTTTTCAGAGATCCATTGCAGGATATCAGAGTGAGTCCTCAACATAATATTGTGCAGCTTCACCAGTGAATTGTCAACTTGTTTGTTACTTTTTGTTGAAAAGGTTTTTTCATGCCTCATGAGATTTGTACATGTGAGGTAAAAGGGACGAGACAGTGGAGATTGTTTTATGGAGAGCTTTCTTGTGTTGATGTGCTTGTCAACATTACTATTGTTGCTGTGAAATGCTTGATCAAAAGGAGCAACCATGATAAATTAACTGTTAATTGCCAATAGTGTGAGCTGTATCTTGTGTGTAATCAGTTTGCTCACTTTTCCTAGTTCGCTTTCTATTTCACATTCTCCAACAGTTCTGTTGTATCCGTTCTGTGTAGCTTGAGCTTTAGTATCTAGCCTTAAGACCCTGCAGTCAGGATAAAGGTCAACCCCAGTGTGTTATCATACATCTGAACTATTATTAACATGTACTTTGCCTTGGTCTGGACATTTGTATACTCTTCTGTTTATATCTGTAATCCTGCTGCTACATTAAATGAATTAATAAAATTTAAACGTCTTGATTTGCATCTTTTCTCCCCTTTCCCAGTTTTAGATGCACTAGTTATAAAAAGCTCTGAAACATTTTAAAGTAAATATTGCATGTGAGTAAAGTTGCACATTGCACTGGTATCCTAACAATAATTATGTAAATTAATGCACTGCAATTAAACATCACAAATATTTAAAGTTTTCAAGTATTTAGTACTGGCACAAATAAATTACAAACATTAGGTCATAGTTTACTAGCTCGTCTGTGGAGAACCTGTTGGAAAAAGGTTACTGGATCCTCGGGGTCAAAAGCAATTTCGAACTCAGGCTTTTTCCTGAGAGCAAGGGTCGCAACCATTATGGCCATCATGGCAGTCAAACCCCATATGTGATACTTGTGTCCTGAATCAGGGTCCACATAATAAAAAGAGTGCAGCACCCCCTTCATCCCAGTAGCACCATGGTTAGCATAGTGGTCCTTGTCCCTGATGAAAAAGTCCAGAGGGACCATGAAGACGGCACTGACCTCAGCTGGGTTTGGACGGGGACAAAATGACTCCTCTACGAAGCCAACCACTGGGGTCACCAGCAGACCGCTCTGTTCAAGAAAGGAAGATGGTAAGATGAGAAGGAGATGCACACAAAGCAGCTGCAAGAGGAGAATAATTTGTAATGTCTTACCTTGCTGATGATAGGGACCAGCCTACAGACCACCTGGACTTCATCAGGTGGTAGACCTATCTCCTCCTCAGCCTCTCTCAGAGCTGTGTCCACATCATCTCTGTCACTGGGGTCTCTCTTCCCACCCGGGAAACACACCTCACCAGCACTGGTCCTCAGCTGCAGACACACGTCAGTCAAAAGTTAAGTTTCATGACAGTGAAAGCTTAGTCCACCAACAATTGACATCCACTCGAGTTACCTCTTGTGATCGCAGGGTCATCAAGGTGTGCAGCTCCCCATTCTTCACAATCAGTGGGACCAGCACTGAGGCTAAGGGCAGCACCGGTAAGGAGAGTTTGTCTCCGATGTCAAACTGCTTTAGAATAGCTATCGTCGTCTCTTTAACATGCATTTCTGCAGCTTAACGAAAGCATAAACAAACTGGAAGCAAACTTTTATCCTACAAATGTAAAACATTCGTGTACAGCGAGAAACTGCTGGTTTTCAGTTCCACTGGTTATTCCTGTTAATCAGCAACTATGTAGCACGGCTATGAACTTTAGTTTATCACAATGCCATACATTAACAACTGTAGCAGAGGTCGAGCTGGCTCACATATTGGACGTCACAAGTTGACACTGTTAGCTAGCATCAGCACAAAGCTGATCCCAGTGTTAGCAGGCAGAGGCGACCAGGAAAACAAATGTCCGTCTCGCACTTGAGGCTTAGAAAACGGATATTATTCACCCGGTGAATAATAATAAAATGACTCATTCATACGAGTTGGGCTATCACCACCGTTTCACGACAATACCAAAACTACAATATGACGCAAGCATATGCGACGAGCTTCCGCTTTCGTCACAGGGCTGCAGTTACTTGTTTGACGCATGGGTTTGACAGCTATAGTACATTCGTTTACATATATACACACATACACACACACAGGACGGGATGTTGAATGCTTTTTTTTTTTTTACTTCTTCAATGTGGCTGTAAAGTATTTTTAAACATAAACTATGTTGATGTTACGCCCTCTTCTGGGAAGTTGGAAAAGTGCAACAGAAAATCCAAGGTTCAACAAGATTTATATTGCTGTAAACAGGTCCTTGATGAGAACATCAGACGTGAAATAAAACATACAGTACATTCCAAGTCAGTCATTTTATGGCATAATGAGAGGATATATCTGCATCATAAGTTGAAAAATAAACAGAAAACTGAAGGCTACTTAAATTCGACTGACAGCTCACTGAACATAAAACAATAGCCTGAAACACGTGATTTGAACAAATAAATTACATTCTTCTCTCTAACTCCAAGATAAAACTGCAATTCACAGGTAAAGTCTATACACATAAGTGAATAAATAAATTAAAATTGAATAACCAAAATATTCATGATATACATAATTGATCCCACATTTTCAATAGGGGAGAAATGAAATGTTCTTGAAGTTATTTACAACCCACAAGTCACATTTTGTGGATTTATATGTAGAAAAATAAATAAGATTCAAAACACAGCAAAGCTAGGGGGGGGCATCACAGTGGTCCTAGTCTTCATTGATTTCAGTCTGCAGCACTTCATCTGCTCACACTTTGTATTTCTCCTTCGCTTGATCATTCAGTATACAGATGTGCTGTGAAAGAAATACAAATCAATCAGAAAGTGAATTCATGTTTCATGCATTTCTATCATCCAAGCATGGCATTTTGTATTAAAACTGACATCTAAGTCTATAATAAAAATGTAATTAAATTTGACTATTAGCAGGGATTGTTCACAATGTTTTGATGTTCCATATTAGCATATTAATAACATTAAGAACAGCTCTGTTCTGTTGGAAGTGTGCTATGAAAATCATGACAGTGAGCCAGCATGCACAATAGCAAGACTGTGAAACTGAAGTAGCTTCAGATCTAGCCATCATTCATTTAATTAATTACACCTGGTTTTCATACTGTCTATTTGTGAGCTACACCTCCAGCCACCCCAGAACAATTTCCTGTCAAATGTTCCATATTCCAATTCTATAGGATACAATATTATTTTATTTTAACAAATTAATATAAATCTTACTCAAAACAGTCAGTATTTATTCTGTAATTTGCAGGGGTATTTCAATGGTACCGTTGATTAATATGCAACATGCAATAATTGCAAACCGCCTTAACATTTTTCATGTCAACTGTTAAAACAGTATACTAAGAATCAGTATACTGTGCATATTGCACACAATTAAAATGTAGCATGGAATATGAACTCGGCTATTGTTTCATCAATATGTCGGCCCTCATAGTTTCCTCTTGAGTAATCAACTGCAGCAAACTTACACTGAGATCTCTGAAGTACTCGTTGTAGTCCAAAGCGTAGCCCACCAGAAAGGCGTCTGGCACCTCAAAACCAATGTCTGAAATAAATAAACAGACATTTCAACTGTGAGTCATATAAAGAAAACTGCTTTTAAGTGCAGCGGAAGTGAAACGCTCAGGCTGATCTTAAATTAGATGCAGAAACATTTACTCTGAAGTGAACTAAAAGACGTTGCTCCTTTACTGTCTGTGTGAGGTTGTACTTAAGCTGTCAGTGCGAGTGGGAAGTCAAAACGCTTACAGTAACAGCTGTCCTTGAGGGACAATCTTAAAGAGATTATCCAACTCAAACCTAAAAGCATTACATAACCACAGACAGTGTGAGCGGGGGGTTATCAGGCATGCACCAGTGCGTAAGTGCCATGCTTGGCTACATTTGGAGCACATTTTCCTGAAATGACTGTTAATCCTGCATGGAAAACACAGCCTTATTAAATAACACTGACCCAGCCCTTCAAAGACAGAGACACGTATCTGAGTGACTGCATGAAATCAGCACCACCGTACATGTCTACATACAGAGATAACATATCTCACTGTGAGGGGAGTAAAAAGACACTCACAGTCTGGTCTGTACCCTGAACTCCTTGGGGTCCTCTTCACCAGAAGGCTGCAATTGGAAACAAAGAAAATACAGATTATATGAATAACAAAAGCCCTCAAAAATAAATTAACATGCCAAAAAGAAAGAGCAGTTCTCACCACAACCTTTTCTGTGCATCTTTTAATCCTGTCAGATGGCACTGATTGCCTCGATACACCTGCACAACACCTTGGCCAAACAAATGCCTGTTCACGCTTCAAGATCAACCTCTTTGTGTGGAGCTTATTTTATATGCATGGATGCAACGTTAGAACCAGGTTAAGTGGTGCCGATGAATAGAAATTAACAGAAAGAAGAAAGGTCCTCCATTATTCTGAATACCTGGAGCATATTGTTCGGGGTGGCGTTGTGTTTAACAGTCATCTCACAGAAAGGCTCCAACCCAGAACCTTCCTTCAGTTTGCATACTGCAAGGAGTAATTTACCTCCCACAGTCCACATCACTTTCCAAAAACAGTGCTTAGAATAATTTCAGCCCTCACTGTCTTTTTTTATAATCTCACTAAAATGGAAGGAGTCTCTGTCTGCCCATTGATTTACTAGACAACTGTCCATCTGATCAAATTTTATGGAGCCGGTGTATTGCTGACAACCCAAGGCTGTGCAGTGTTGAGTGGGAGCTCTTGAGACATATGGGGCTCATTTATTAGTAGTGCATTATATTTACACATTCTAGCACCTCTCTCTATAAACTGTTGCACGGCCAAACAGCATGCTGGGGACAGCTCGCCCTCTGTGGCTTGCTACAGTACATTTAGAAACAGATGAAGAAAGAGAGACCAGAGATGTTGCATTATAGCAAACCCAAACATTTCAAAAATCAGCCTTATAACTTTTGAAATATTGTTCCCCAAAATAAGAATCAGTGTCGAGTGTAAAGTTGTTTGGATTTTGGGTTCTCCCAAAATACTTGAGGCCAAGTGATCAGCCTGTTCCGAAAAGGCATTTTTATAAAGTCACTACACGAGTTGATTATATAGTGATCCATTTTAAAATGCATCTTTATGTAGATATTTCTCTATTTTTTTAAAAATGGCTCTAAATGAAAGTTGACAGAAAGTTCTGCACATTTCTCTAAGCAACGGGCACCACTTGTTTTTTATTGAATCTTCATGTAATTATATCATGCTCTGTTGTATTGAGGTGGTGGCAGAAATGAAGAAAAGCGGTAGCAGAAAAGCGGTAGATACCGCAAGACCTCATCAGGAAGGGGAACTATCTGCATGGCTTGATAACACACGGGTGAGTAGCAAAATTGTTTTTTTAGCTTGTGTGAATTGAGTAAACTGGCCATTCAAGAGGTTTGCTTAATTAGACGGTAAAAATACTTGATATTCACAATGAGAGCTTGACAAAAGACACATTGGCAATATATAACCACAGGGCCAACATCAAGGCAATAGAAACGACCCTATCCCCATCTACTGTATAGTAGATCAAAGAAAAACTACCATCTCTTATGCAAGCATCAGAGAAAACCCACATTGCTTTATCACATTTCCTGTTTCAACCAGCTATCAGGAATACATCAGAGGAATGGCCTCTACCTCCACAGAGCAGTTAATAGTGCGGCAGATTAACTCTTAAGCTGCTCTCTCCCTCTGTCACAGCTCTAATGCAGTCCTAAAGGAGATGTCCATTAGCTAAGAGCCCTGTTATATGCACCCTGTCTGCAGACATACCAGCTGGTTACAGTGGAGGTCTAGAATTCAGTCTCCTGGGCTGTGGACTGCCTCTCATGTAGCCTACCTTACAACTTTAACCATCTTGGGATTGCATTCGTTCAGCAGGGAAAGTAGCGTCTGCATCGTCCTCCCCGTCTCCACAATATCCTTTTTATAATGCAGGACACAGGAATTGGACATGTTAAAGTGGAGGCTTAAACAAATACAAGCGTTACTTACAATATGACATTCACATAACTCTTGCACAACAGGATTTAATGTTTTATCTCCATTAATTTTACTTGGAAAACTCATTACAAGCATTAAGCAACATGAAAATATACATTGTGAGCTTTTTCAGCCATAAAGAGGTTATTCCATTCTGTTTATGCCAAGGTATTTATAGCATTATGAACAATATTGTATATCAGTGGGGAGTACTAATGTATGGCAATATTGGATTGGATTGAAATTTTATATAAATGTACATATACTGTTATTTATCCATATCACCCAAACATAATACAGTATAAAGAAGAAAAGTCTTACCTCCACAATCAAAACATTCTGCAGGAAAAAGAAAAAGAGATGAAGTATACAGCCATGTAAGACTATGTAGTTATACTGTGTGGTGACAAACACCGGTGGACTAACCTTGCCTGAGAGACTGGACAGCTCATCCCCTCCTATGACTTTGACATTGTTTGTTGACTTGTCATTCTGGGGAACACAAGGAAGAGACAGCATCATGCAGTGTGGTCACAGACTCAGCTTGAATTAACCTAATGTGTTTTGTTAGGATCAAAAGAATCTAAATTACATTTTTAAATGTCTGAACATTGCATCCACAACCTGTTAATGCCGCAGTGGCCCATTTCTGATTGCAGAGTTGTTCTAATTTGTAACCCTCATATCACACACCTCACATTAGCACAAGTGGTTCCTGGAAATGAAATGAGAAAAGGCAGCTTACACAGTAGCTCTTCACCCTAATGAAATCCACTGTCAGGGGGACTGATTTATCACTGTTCTGGTTCAGTGCTTTAATGTAGTCCAGGAGGTCTGCAAAGAACTTGTAGCCTCCCTTTAGCACACACAGAGCGACGATGTGGTGTCCCCCCATATCCTGGATTATGTCGCGGGCCAGGCGCTCTGTCCTGGATCAGAGAAGTGGGACGAACAAAACAGAAAAGGGCCAAGAGAGAGTGTCAACAGATGCTTTGAAAACGGCACTGCAATAGTGAATGCAGTGCAGTTATTATGGACAGGGAGGAGAGGCTTTCCATGATATTGCACTTAAACATAATTACTGACAAAGCATTTCACAGCCCTTCACTGAACGTTTAACCCCTTCCTCCCAAATCCGCATCAAACCATATATTTAGATACCATAATATACAATAACATCGTCTAAATTGAAAAAATTAACAAGCACACACTACACCCAAATGTTTATTAAAATAACGTTTTTCAACAGCAGTCTGATGGATTTACTGTATTCATTGGGCTTTATTGTTCAACTCCTGCCTGCCTAAACAACTATTTTGTTTATTGGACTACCACAGTGTAGTTAAGTCAAACTATTGCCATAATATATTAAATAATACACTGCATGCTTGTAAATATAGTCAGAGTAAAGATGCAAATACACTCTTCTCGATAATTAGTAATGAGAAAATATTTGTTTTAATTTAAGTAATTTCAAGCATTTAATTCGCACAGTAGTTTACAAAAATAGTCTTTACCATGTGATTATTTCATATAGGCTATTTATGGAAGTACCAGAAAACATGCTCTATTGTCATATATATTGTTATGGAAATGGTATAGAAGATTTGGCCCATATTTGCCATATCTCCAGCCCTATTCAAATGCACTGCAGCATGTGAGCCACAGTGATTTGCCAAACAAATACAGACTAGTGCATAGTAAATACCACTGAAAGTGTGTCTCAGGTCAGAGACGATGAAACAGGAGGAGCCAGAGACAGATGACTTGACAAAAATAAAATGAGAGTCATATTCAGTGTTTGGTGCTGGTAGTTTGTTTACCTGTCCATGATGAGCCCATGGGGGATGATCACTTTGTCCAAATCGTTCTCATAATGTCTGGGGACGCAGAAAAGGTCCAGCTCGTGGCCTTTCTCGTCATCAGCGATCTGGAACAAGAAGAAGAAGCCATCTCTTCAACTCAGCACAAACCGGTTGGCAGTGACAGATAACGTGCGCCGCCAAATACGCATTTAATCGCGGTAAAGCCATTCCTAGCTCCCCTGGTAACACAGACGAGCCTCTCAACCACCTGTTTATCGCTCGCGCACACATGCCTGAGATTTGAGGGACAAATATTGATTGGAAGGCTCGTGCCACCTGCCTTCAATCAAAGCAGGCCTATAGTGCACGGAGCAAAACCACACCCCGACAAGTGGACAAGTTACCAAATTATCAAACAAATGCCCGAACAAGCCAGCAGCCTCACCTGCAGATATGAAGCCATGTTACCGGCGGTCGCCCGTCCTGTTCAGTCGCAGAGAAATATCTGAGAAGTCATGCTCAGGTCCTGAGAGAGAGAGAAATAGAGAGAGAGAGAGGAGGAGGGAGGAGGAGGGTTTGTTGACTGGAAGTGGCAAGGGCTGCTCTCCTCTCTTCACCGACTGCTGCTGACTGCGAGTGTGCGCGAGCAGCCGCACAAGCGATGCTCCTCTGCCGGGGTTTAAACCCTTTACGTCAGAATCCAGTTTACCTTCACAATAATCTGATTTGCCCCGACACAACCAGAGCTTAAAATGCGCTATACCGGTCACTACTACTACTACTGCGTGTTTTGGTGACTGTGGCAGCGGTGTAATGCGAGCGGTTTGGAAAAGCTGCAGATGACGCAGTTTAAAAAATATAACGGATGACAGTTCCGCCTCTCCTTACTAAAAGCACCACACTGTTCCCTGCGAGTGGTTGTATTGCATATGTGCTCTCTCGATGGAGTTTTTACGGTTTTTATAGACGTTTGTGACCCAAATAAACCAAGATGACTGTTCACTGTTACATCACATACAACTGAGCTGCATCTCTTGTAACACATTTTTGTTAAGATTATTTGCAGGGTATTTGTTACACCTTTGCTGCACTGTAAACATTGCATTTGTTGACAGAACACATGCAAATTTTGAGTTATATTTTAAACAGTTCTTACCTCTGTAAGTGGTGTTGACACATTTTAGTTTGCTTTTACGCAGTTCTGCTTATTGTTGGTTTGATATTAATTTAAAATGTGATATTGTGTAGGTGTTAGGGCCCTGTCCAACAAAAAAGTCTTTAGTAACATAACTAGTCCTACTTTTCATTTCTGAGCATCACTGACTTCATACTGCTCTACAGGGAATATTCACACATTTGTATATGTACATCTATACTTATGTCAGTCAGAACACACTCCATAGCCTCTGACCCCAACTACATGCCTAACCTCAGCCCTTAGCCTAACTTGAACCCCTAAAACAGACATTTTGAAGACCAGATCCTCACTCTCAAGGTCAAATTGGTTGTCACAAAAATAGATGTACAAGTACGCGCTGGTGCGCACACAAACTTGTGCCTTTTCAGTGCTGTTTTTGTCTTAAGTTTGCTCTCTCAATAATGCCAGTTAAAGATCATCAGACATTACTACATTAGCCTATAGGCAATGTCTATTATAAAACAATTTGCCAAGTTTTTACATTTTAGAAAAATAAAATATAACAGTGAAAACTGCAAAACCCATTTTAATATGATCCCAATTTAATGAGTGATACAGAAACAAAACATTTTTTTCCATCTTACAAAAAAGCAACCCCAGGTGTTGTGTAACACCAGGAGCATGGCAACTATGAAAACAGAATAAACATGTTCTCATATATCAGAACACGAAAGACGCAAACATCATCATCTCTGTACGATAACAAGTCTTTATGAGTGCCACCTGTGACCGTGAGGGCAAATCTCAAATGACACCAATCCCCATATAGAGTCCTACTTTTAGCCTGAGACCCACATACAGAGCTGTAACTGTGGGCAGAAAGTAGAACACCATCCAGATGAAGATGACAGGATTTGAGAGAAGACCTTAAAAAGGAAGAACACTCATTTCTTCTTTTTCTCATCTTTCTTTGCCCCGTCAGCCTTCTCCTTCTCCTTGTCTTTGTCCTTTTCATCTTTTTTGTCTTTGTCTTCTTTCTTCTCTTTCTTGCCTTCCTCCTTCTCCTGTCCCTCCTTCTTTTCTGCGTCTCGGTTGGAAATCTTGTTGTTGATCAGGTTGTGAAGAGCCACCACAGAGCGTATGAGCGAGGCCAGGTAGACCACCAGCATCTGGTCGTTGGTCTTAAGGTAGAAGGCTTTTGTGAACTCCTGCAAAGGAAAATATAATATTCATCATCAAAAGAACAACAAAAGACTTGTCTAAGGCAATACTACAACACTTATGTTCATATTGATATGAAATGAACAAAGATCTGGAGGCTAAGAAATAATGAGATCAGAAGCAAACTGCCTTCTCTGCATGTCTTACTACATGTGACTCAGTTTGCCCTCCGGTGGTTGAAATGAGAATCTGCTGCTCAGTAAGAGATAAAAGCTACAAAGCGTAGATTCTTTTGTTTTCAGTTCAATTTGCTTTCCTCTCCACATCTCTTTAATTAACTGAACTATTTCAAAATTGTGAAGCAGTTGTAATTCTGCAGTATTTATAACAGAAGTATGCTGAGGTTTAAATGAGTAACTTCTGCAGCTATTAATTATTGTAAAAACCCAGCTCTTCAAATCAGGCAAAATGTCAGTCAAAATTAAGTGAAATCACAATAACTTTAATTGTAAACACATCTACTTCCATACAACAATCACTATAAATTAATACAAAGAAAACACACTTTAAACACAAACTTACCAGTAGATTTACATCTGGCAGCAGGTTGAAGACATCCTGCAGCTGGTAGATGATCTGGTGGTTGATGGGAAGTTTTCCGGCCACCACTCTCTCCAGATAAGAGCGAATGTCCAACAGCTTTGAGTTGAGTCCCTTCAAGCCATGAACCTGATTTGTGATCCGTTGCGACAGAGTGCCCACTGTGGTATCCTTGATATCCCTGTATATGGTGTGTAGCAGATGAGAGGTAAATGGAAATGACTAAACTTTCATTTATTATTACTTTTGGTGATTATAGTAAATAAAAAGCTGAATTCAATTATTTATACTCAACATTATAATAACTATTGTTTTCAGTATACCAAAGTGTGAGAATCCAAAGTTTTTTCTGTACCTGAGCAGGTGCTCCACACCCACTTCCTCTGCTTCCTCGGCTCCAATCTCACTGGTGACGTGTTCAAATGTCTTGGATGTTGGAGTACCATCCTAGAAATAGTAAATCAGAATCAATAACAAAATCAATGTTCAGGCCAGACACTCAGAAACACCTACTATTCTCTCTGCTTCAATGCACTCTGTGATTCACTTACATCATGTATTTCCTCCACGGAGATGTATGCTTCTGTGGGTAGTCCAAGATCTTTGGGCTTCACATCTATAATCACTAACACCTGGTAGGATAAAAGACAAAGATATGAGTGACTTTTTTAACATCAGGATGAAGATGAGTAGATGAAGGTGATATCCCAGCAAATGTACTTTTAGCAGAAAAGAAAAGAAAAGCATACCGAATTGGTACAGTACTGTTTGATGAGCTCATTGATGGCAATGTCATTCTTATGCAACTTGGGTCCTGTGTGGTACCATCCGACTATTCTTTCTCTGGCTAAAAACAAGGGAACACAGTTACTCACAAGAATAAAATCAGGGAACCGCATCATGACAAAGACAACAGAATAACATAAATGTAGGCAGTGCCTTACCATTAACTTTCTTGAACATGCCATACATGTTCTCCAAATAGTCATGATCCAGGAACCACACTGAATCATCCCTGTCATCCTCATCAAATGGCACTGTAAAGGAACATGGACAGTGAATCATAGAATTGACAACGTTTTTCTGTCCTTTAGCCTAAGTTATGAGTCGACATTCAATTATTTCCAGTGCATTATTTATTGAAATGTTTTATGTGGATCTTCAAAATGCTGATGATTACATCTGGGTCATCTTCGTTTAGGATGGAAAAATACATTTATCTCAGAACACATTACAAACTGGGTACATGAAGTTTGAAGTTGTTTTACAGGAAGTAAAGAATCCAGTCTTTAACGTATCATGAAACTAAAGCACTACTAAAACTCTGAAGATCTTGGCCTAACGTTGTTCCATTTTCCTTTTTGTTCTTCTTTATTGTCCCACTTTATCTGAAGTGCTCCAAGTGCTGTCACCGTCACTCACCTGCAAAACTATTTGAGACGTCAAGAACTTTTTTCTGCCATGATCCCAGAAGGACACCAACCACTCGTTTCTGATTTCCAACCTTTCCTATCCTGTAGATTGAATTGTCAAATGAACAGAACAAATTATCTTGTTAGTTTACCACAGTTTTGTCAGAAATGGACGCTGTTGCTCAAAAACACAGACCGAGTTGTTAGCAAGATTGCTAATTTGAGCTAAGCTAACACCCAAGTCATCATCGCTAACGAAATGAATGACAAGGTCATATATTTAGTGTGTACATTCAAGTGAGTTCAACTACTAATCAATCCTACCGTGTTACAGATACATTTAGCAAGTCAACACAATGGATAGATGACCAACTAAACTGACTTCACTGAGCTAACTAGCTTGGTCATATCCCCATTTACTCTCAATGGGGCTCTGACTCAGCAGGGCTATCATTAGCTTAGCTTAGCAGCAACGCTACGCTTTTGGACATTCTGACCTCTAACTTTTATAAAGACTGAACACGAATTTTATATTCACTGACCTGTTAAAATGATCTACCACACTGAGCAACACCAGGGGGTGAACGACCACATTTTCCACCGCTAACTCCGGCATTTTTGCAGTAAAGATAAACAGCTCACGGCGCACCGCAACACAATGACGGCTACGCTCTACTTCCGTTTGCGTCTTGACGTCTGTTCCGTTTCTATTGGCAACAGAGAGACGCGGAGAAAAGACAGGAGCGTTGTTTCAGAAAGTCTCAGTTCAAAGACAAAATGGCAGGAACTGAGCACGTAAGTTAAATCTCTAACTCTGTTAGAAGTGTTTTCTTAAAGTTATATTTCATTATGTTACTGATACTAAACTTTTTAATATGTTTATATACTGTAAATAACTGAAAACACCGAAAATTGCATCACGGACATTAGCTATAACATGTAACAATGATAGCTTAACATTACTGAAACTAACGCTAATCTAACTATTAACTTGATAAGTTGTTATTATTATTATTTAGTCATGTTTAATTAGCAAATTTATAATTTCATAATGGTACTTTTTCGGTTTTACAATTTTTTAAATGTATTCAGTAGTTCTATCTAGATCTATCTATCTATCTATCTATCTATCTATCTATCTATCTATCTATCTATCTATCTATCTATCTATCTATCTATCTGTCTATCTGTCTGTCTGTCTGTCTGTCTGTCTGTCATCTTCCTAAGTTTAATATAACCACGTTTTACTGTCCTGTAGAGTGAAGTTGAGGAAACCCTGAAGAGAATTGAAGCCCATAAAGGTGTGATTGGAACAATAGTTGTCAATACAGAAGGTAAGACAAAAAACATGAATGACCAGCATAACAGTTTTCTCTGGTACAACAACGCGGCCTGATTGTGATTGTAAAGGCTTGACCTTTCTATATTTTTTTAGGAATTCCCATCAGAACAACTTTAGATAACTCCACCACGGTTCAGTATGCAGGACTTCTTCGCCACCTCACAATGCTGGCCAGGAGCACAGTGAGGGACATTGACCCTCAGAATGACCTCTTGTGCCTCCGCATCCGCTCCAAGAAACATGAGATCATGGTTGCACCAGGTGAGTGTGTAATAGTTACATTAAAATTGTTAAATTAATGGTGCCAACCGAAACAAACATTTCATATTATGTCAGCCAACCAGGATGACTTAGAAGAGGCTCTACTGTTTTCACTGCATATTTCTTCTCTTCTTTTATGCCTCTGCAGAGAACGACTTTCTGCTGATAGTCATCCAGAACCCATGTGAATAGCTTCTGGACATTTCCATGAGAGTCAGCCTTTGGTTTGTCACATGGTGGTGCTTTATTCAGGCAAAGATCATTTTCCACAGTGTTATGTTGCTCCATGTACTGCACAATCCCCCTTTTCTACTTGGAACTGAAGTATATTGTCTTAATCTGCTTATTTTATCTTGAGCAATTCTTTCATTTTATGCCTTTGCATTATTATTGAATAAGTCTGTGAAACAATGCTGCCTGTGATTGTACCATACTTAGATCATCATCATTTTCATTTAGGGGACAAACTCAATAAAAAACAAAAATAAATAGGAGAAACATAACAGATGCAAATTCTTCCATACAAGAGTTTTTCATAAATTAAGATATGAACTATAATGCGGAGCTTGCTTTGATTAGAACTTTAAATCAGGATGGCAAGAGCAAAAGATCTAAATGACTTTAAAAGAGACATTTGCCCACAGAAGCTTCAGTCACAAAGGCAGCTCAGGTGTCTAAAGCTGAGCAGACCTTGTGACTGGAACTGAACAGAATTCAATTTTACCCAGTGATGGGCATTTTTAGATGCTTCAGATGAAATAGTAACATCACAGGGTAAAATACCTTAAGTTCTGCATTCAAAATATTATTCATTGAAAACACTTGTGTGGGTGTGCAGAATCTTAAATTTGTAAAGTAACTATAGCTGTCCAATAAATGTAATAAGGTAAAAGATACTCATTTTTTCTTTGAAATGTAATGATAATGCAATAATGAATGTAAAATGTTTGACACAAAGACCATCTTCAACATTGAGTAAATGAAGAGGGTCCACTTATGTGTTTATGGGGTTTTATTTCATAAGCCTGTCTCCAGATTACTCTCACAAAGTTGTCATTACCATGCATATTAATTATCATCGACAGCTTAACTGTGAACTTTATCAAATTCACCAAAATATCTAATTTTGGGAGAAGATTTGGTGGGACCGGGTGGCAGGGATTGGCTGATAAAGGTGCCTTCAAGCTCCTCCACTCCAAACATAGAGCTATTTCTGAGCAGACTTATTTATGAATGAGAGTATTGTCATTTCTAAACAGGAAGGGTCTTTGTCAAACTGTTCGGTTGAAGTTATTAACACAGTTTAGACTGGCCTTGGCTGTCCTAATCCACGAGAGGGCTCCAGGGCAAAAATGAATCATGGGACTCTGTTCTCACAGTTCTCCCTACACAGTGAAACTAGAGCTATTACATATATATATTTTATTATATATATAGTACACAAGTATGACAACAGGGGTCTCCTCATGCTTTTGGCTATATGTACAGAATTGTAAGCGCTCTGTCTGATTTAGGCCTCAAGTAGCATGACACGGATTAACGCTTTTATCCTCTTTTAGAACGTTTCTATTTTGTTCAAGGAATTAAGGTCAGTTATTGGTTTGATAGGTATAAAAATAATGAGAATCATATGCTTTAGCTTTTAAAGATACTTGAAGACCTCAAGCCAGTTGAATCCCATTTGAGATTTTGGAGCAGTAACACAAGCACCATGACAGATAAAAGACATTTTACAAATATTTTAATGTAAATTTCCATCAGAATGTACAGCAATATATGTTAATAAATAATTCATCACAATTTTTACAGCCCAAATAATACATTACATGACAACTGATTGAAACAAATATGCAGGTTTTCACAGCAAGTTTGTAGAGGAGACTGAACGGCTGATGCAGGAGAGTTCGGTGATTGCTACGGGAGCTTGTGCTTGTAGGAAAAGGCTCCTGGGAATTAGAAATTCTGAGGGAAAGGGGCAGAAATTAGGAATTGGTGACATTTGTTTTATCTGGGTTGCACAAAAATAAACCCTGTCAAAAGAGAAGATGTAGGTTATTGTTATCCACAGAGGGATAGTGTCATTCTGACGTCACCTATCAATAATTAGAGATTTGTTTCAAGTGCTCTACGAGTATTAAGTGAAAAGATATTGATCTGTTTGGACAGTATTGAAATTGAACTGAATAATAATTTGGCTTTTAAGTTTCCATGACAATCATTTAACTTAGTTTTTCAAAATGCCACAAGAAATCAACTTCAGATAAGATGTCTAAAAGGACTGTAGTCTCACTCAAGTGACGCCAATTATTAAGAACATGTGTAGAATGTCGAAAAAGGCCTTTTAAAAATATCACAACTTTTATTCTCTTCAAGTTTTATCAACATTTATAGGCATGAGGAGGGACACTGACTCTGGGATAAACCATCTGAGCAAACGTCATGACAACGTGATAATGCTGTGTGACATCTCCTGACAGTGTTGCCTTCCCAGTGCATCTTGGTCAACCCCAAACATTTTGACATCACGTAACATTTTCAAATACGACTGCCCTAACATCCTTCATTTCCTAAACATTTTTTAGTCTGACCAGCAGCGATTCAAACAAAACATACAGTATGGCTTCCCACAAGTAATGGTTAAAACAATAAAACATACAAAATTCTTCTTCTATCACAAGTGACATTACCAATGGAAACTTTATTAAACCTCAAAAAACTTCATTGATACTATTTGCCATTATATAGATAATATCTTTTAGATGTTTCCTATCCTCTGCAGAAGCTTCATCAGCACACAAACTGCTGCATCTGTCAGATATGGTGCTAAGTACACACTACAACATTAGACCACACAGAGGACGGTCAAGTACTTCCTCTAATTATACTTCAAGTGCATCCTATCAAGTTAAGGCCTGAGGTGTGCTTTGATTCCTTGACTCAATTTTCATTCTCTGAGTAGTAACCAAGTGACCGCTGCACGCTAAGTCTCTTCTCATTGCTGTCCAGAGAGGCTACAGGTTTGTGCCGGGTGATACATCTCATTAGTGTGGATCAATGCCATTTATGCAAAAATGTATGTGATATGAGCTAAAAGGAGCACTGTGTTGGATTTAGTGACATCTAGTGGTGAGGTTGCAAATTGCAACCAACTGAATAAAGCTCTCCTCATCCCTCCTTTTCCAAACATGTGGAAGAACCTATGGTGGTCTTCAGGTATTGTAAAAATGTGAGAAGGCCCTCTCTAGAGCCAGTGCTTGGTTCGTCTGTTATGACGCCAAAAAAAATCAGGCTGGACCCAACACAATCCACGAGCCCTAACCATGGCAGTAGTGTTGTGCCCAAGGCAGAATAATAAAAATAAAAGCATATTCATTACAAGCTAAAGTCAATTAAATCAGCAAATTTGCATTTATCTGACCTGATTCAAGCCTGGGGGGATTCTGAGAAATTACAGCCCAGCTCAGCCAGAAACTGCAGGATAGACCCAGTCGGGTCCTTGCAATGAATCGAAGCTCTATCTGGGCTGCTGTGGAAACATGGTGCTGCAACATACACGGAGAAGAGGGCCTGCTCCCTATGTATCTACAAAGGTCTCATTCTAAGCTAAAGAAAACAAAACGATTCTTAGTTTTAGGTGATTACACACTTGTGAAAACGTAATAATAAATATGATATTCCATTTTTGCAAGTAGATCCCCCCTAAAACCTACACACTGCTCCTTCAAAAGTAACTCTGGGACGAGTGGGAGTGGTTAGCGTTACTCTGACAAAGATGCTGTTTCACCTACACAGTGTTGTTACAATCCATGGGCAGAATGAGAGAGAGCGGGAGTGCCCACACTATATGGTCACCATGGTTTATGTTTACCGTGGCAAACATGGCAGGTATTCAGTTGAATCTGGAACCAGACAGTAACATAACTGATTGGCCAGAAGGTGTAACAAGACAAGGACGGGTTCCTTCAAGTGCTTCGAGTGCGGAGAGTGGTCTTGCTCCAGTCCGTCTTGTTCTTGTTACTGTTCCTTCACTGTCAGAGGCGTATCCATCAGGGAGTTGGTGTCAGAGGTCACCTCGGTGTGTGTCCGTTGACTTGCCCCCTGCCCCAGTGAATGTTAGGTAGTGTCAAACACCTCCTGAAGTGCTCGAGCTGAGCCTGCAGTCTCTCTCTCTCCTCTCTCACCTTCTGCCTCTGACTCACCAGCTCCTGACAAATGAAGGACAGACACGAGTCTCATTACAGATCCAAGGCTGTCAGCACGAAGCTGCATCACTTAGCAAACAGGAAGTACAATCGGAAAATAGGACACTCACATTAGATGAAAGTGCACATATTTGCATGTAGATATGTTCTCTGATACTTACCCCCATGTTAAGAGAGAGCTGCTCTGCAGTTCTGGTCAGATTGTAATTCTGTGCTTCGAGTCTTTTACACTGACTGTGAAGAACCTGCCTCTCTATACTCCATTCTGAAGAGAAACAGAAACTACAGATTATATCCATTCTAATACCTCTTTCACACAAACGATCTGAGAGTAAAGTGAGATCCAAAGGTAGGCATGTAACAAAAAATAGTCCCCTGATGAAAGCTTAAAGCTGTGCAGTTGTGTGTTTTATTTTTTGCATTAATATTTGTAAATTATATTTCATAAATCTACAGTCCTGATACCAAAGTAAAAATAAAAAATGAATTGAAATCATTCTAAGGTAACAAAAACTCACCATCCACATACTCCTGGTAGGCCTCGAATATAGCTTCAATACCCTGCCACTTCCTTGGAGCTTCTTCCACTTCCTCCTCCTCCTCTTCCTCCTCCTGACCGGACTCTTCCTCGTCCTCATCAGAGAGGTTTTCCCGCGGGCCTGACGTGTCCCTGCTGGCTACAAGGGAATGGAAGTGATGGCCGTTGATGTGTGTGTGCGGAGGGGCGTGGTTAAGAGATGAACTTTTCAGTTGAGAGATGTTGTGAGGCAACGAGCGATCGGTCTTCAAGCTGGCCTCAGGGACGCAATTTGAGACTCCTGAGGAGAAAAGAGTGACACAAAGGAAGCCATGTCAGTCTCGAAGCTACTTTTAGTAACTCATGAGAATCAAATGTGGTTACTGATCTACATGTGAACTGCTGGGGTGTTACACTTAAACACCACTAGGTGGCAGAACACTGTTATTTAAAAATTCACAATCAAGCCTGATGGTGATGCACCTATGACAGCGAGCGGCTAACCTTTGTTCTGCAGCGTGCTGTGTGTGGACTGCAGCACGGCCTGGTGGAAGTGCTGAGCAAAGGCCTCAGGTGTGAACCTCTCCCAGGGCCGATTCCGTCCGTTCTGCACAGGGTTAGACTCCTTTTTCTGAGGAGAAGCAGCAACGCCGTTCTGGAGACCCTGGAGCTTTCTGTTTGGCTGAGCCTCCATAAATTCGGCCTTTTCATGATGAGGGGCCAAGGGTGGAGGGATGCGGGGCACGTGAGTGTCCATGGAGGGTTTGAATGTGTCGTTATGAGGGAGATGTTTGGGTTTTTGAGAGTAGGGAGGGGAGGGGCTGGGAGACTCTGGGTACAGATGCCCATTTGATTGACTCGGCAGAGGGGCTGATGAGGAGTCACCTAAAAACAGATTTATACGCTTCATTAGAAAATGTTCTGCCACTTTTAACACATATATAAACATGTGAGTGTGCATATTTGTTAGTATCTGTGTGTGACTTGCCAGTTGAGGGAGCAGGAGGACTGCTACACAGAGGTAAAGGATTATATCTGAGTGTGTCTAATGTCACAGTCTTCCTCTGAATGGCCCTCAGCAGCTCCTCTGTCCTCTCCTTATCTGCAGAGCAAAAGACAGAATGAGAACAGCTGTCATTCATATTTGAAAATAGGGCTTAAAATATTGACTAGCACAAGGAACTGCTGGGAAAAAGGTCAGCAAATGGGTGACTGGAAGTAATGTCCAGTACATCATCACAGACACACATTTAACGCGGGATTCAGATGTGTTTATACAGATTTTAATCTCCATATTACTTCAAAAGCTTGTTACTGTAGTTTACAGTAAAGTAGGTCCTTTGGTGGTGCTAAAAGAGGAGAAAATGCTCCGATAACAGGAAATTAAAAGAGAAATTGAGGAAGATTGCAGATGAGCTGCTGATTATGCACCAGATTCCCTTTAAGCGAATAATGAACAATAAACATTTAAACAACGAGACTTTACCCTGCAAGGCATATTTTTAAATCTATGGGAAAAAAACTAATAAAATGTAAATTATAGTGTTTGTTGCATTACCTGTATTTGTGACATAAATTATAAAAACTTTCCCTCATGCAGTATATATACACATTGTACACGAAGCGAAAATCTCTCTAAATATTTAATTTTGTCCATTTTGAAAATGCATATATCTACATTTTTACATTAAAAATGCATTTGTTGAATAATCCTTTAAAGGAAATCCATACATATTTTTAGCAGATACTATGTTTTGACAGGCTGTGCATTAACATCTACGCTTGCTGGAGAAAGCAGAAAATCCTGACACAACCTCCTCTCGATATTCCTAACTTTATTTTCTTCTCACCCCTCCTACAGCCTTGGCAAATACCGAAGCTGCGAGAAACGGAGCGTGGTATTTTTCTACGGGGAATCACCAGAACAACTGTGAAGAGAGCAGAGTAGCACGTAGGATGTGTGTGGATGCTAAACAGGTTGTTACCTCTCCTCTGCTGTGGGCTGACATGGGAGAGGTTGAACATAAGGAGGAAGTCTTTTTTCTCATCCAGTTCGGGGGTGCTGTCCATCTGCTCGGCAGAGTACGGGGTACTTAAGGGAGTTGTAGGTGTTGGAGGTGAAGAAGCTTTTCTCTTGCCCCGAACTGGCGGAGGAGAGAGGCTGCGCTCTCTCAGCATCCTCCTCCTCTTCCTCCTCTTTCGCGTCAGAACCTCGTCGCGATGGGCCAGCGTGGTTAGACCGCACACACGCAGAAAATCCACTTTCTTTGGGGAGAGACATTTGCACAGGTGATTATCATTCAAACAAACATGTTCAAACCTTATATGATATATAAAGTCAGGGATGTTTATGCACCTCGGAGGACGTTTCCAGCTTCAGCGGAGGCTGTTCTGTGACTCTCCTCAAATGGGCTTTCACCTCCTCCTCGTCACTCTCGTCATATGACTCGTCCAGGTCGTAGTAATAACCTGGCAAGAGGAGAGCGGGAGAGAAATTATTTTTCATCATAAAGAATCTGTATGGGTATGCAGTCATCTCTCCTGCCCACCACACCACCTCTCTGCCTCTTCATCCTTTATCGTCTTGCTCACCTCCCTCTCTGGCCTCCCTCCTCCTCTTCTCCTCCAGGTCCAGTTTGCTGAGCAGGCGGCGGTGCTGCTGGAGAACTTCATCATACACCAGCATGCTGTCGGGCAGCTGACTCTTTCGCTCCCTCACCGGAGAGGGAGAGGCTGCCTGGCACCGTCCCACCAGGTCAGCGCAGGTAGCGGGAATAGACGGAGGTGCACAGGATCTCTGGTGGAGGTTATTGATGTGGTGCCGGTGATAGAGGCTCTGAATGGCTCTGTCCTGCTCTGCCTTGTTCCAGGAACCTGCTTCATGTAAACTAGCTCCCCTCAGTGAGGCGAACCTCTCCGTGCCTTCCACCCTCCTCCTGCTTCCTTCCTCTGGCTTCTCCCCCCAGCTCAGGGGAGGCCTGTCGGCTCTTGTCAGTCCTGGAGGAGGCCGGTTTGGTGGTGTAGGAGGGTTCAGTTTTCTGTGCGAGTCTGCAGGGGTGTCGACAAAAGAAGCCGGGTTCCACAGTGTAGTCGGAGGAGCAGGCGGATGATGAGGACCTTTAGGGGAGATGAGGGGAGGTGGAGCGCCGAGGCAAGGAGGTACATCTTTGCTGCCCGGGTTGTGATGGACTGAATTTGTTCTACGGCAAAAAAAATAGAAAAATACATTACATTAAGAGCCAAAGTCTCACCACACTGACAAAGATAATTTCCTAAAGCTAATTATTTTGGCCTTTTTACCTGTGGCCGTCTCTCCTCAGCTCCACCCCTTTAACAGGTGACCTGAGGCCCATCTCAGGCGGACCCTCCCTCTCCTGCCCTTGCCCTCGTTGCCGTGATAACCACGCGGACTCATTGGCTCTCTGGGTCATCATGGCGGCTGCCAGAGCTCCGTGCATCCCCCCAGCAGCAGCATGATGCTTCCCCAGGTGAGAAGGCACCAGGCTGGGCACAGGGTGTGGTATCGAGCCCCTGGAGGAGTGAAGGCCAGGCTGAAGGGACAGATGTTTAGGTGCTGGGAAACCTGGGTGCTCTGAGTCCTTGGTTTTATCTGGAAAAGTGGAGTTTGGAAACCATGAATTAGTTATTGCATGTGTCAACATTATGTGTGTAGACATTTATTCAAGATATTCTTCAGTATCTTTCACTGCAGGACACAAATAAAAAATTAAACAAAAAGTTTAAAAGAAATGCATACAGTGTTGTGTAAGTAATTTACACACGCACATCTTATTAAATTTAAATACCTACAATTATACGTACATTTATTTGTAATCAATAATTAAACCCAACAGATTGGACTGCACTATAGTAAAGAGAGAAGAAAGAACTCAGACTAAAAGTTTGAGCAGTCTGCAATATTCATGAGAACTTTGAATATCAAACAGAACAGTCAAAGTTTGAGGATTTTTAAATCATTACAACCGTTAGGGATGGGTATCGTTACATGTACGTTCTCAGGCATCAAAATAACCCTGAAGGCAGCATCAAAACCTCTCCAGTCAAATAATACCTGCATTGGACTGTTTTTATATCCAGAAAAAAATAAGACTATTTGTATGGCTACAACCAATACAGTCTGGTGTAGTAAAGTCAAACGTGTTGTATGTGACAGATCTGGCAGTTTAGCATGTAATATTTGGATGTAAAACTGGGACTCAAATTTAGGTCCTTGTATCACTTCAGAGGTGCTGGTATCATAATTTTATAAATGATACAAAGTCCTAACGTCCATAGCAGTTGGCTGGCAAGAACTATAGATTTTCTCCCAAAACTGGCACTATGATCGGATACATATAATCTGACATAGGTCATCTAACAGAGTCAAACATACAAGACTCCATGTGCCGCTGAACCACATAGTGTTTCTGCACAACCGACTTCTGCACTATGAACCACAGTGGGTCTCCGTTTTTTATCCATTTACAATCGTGTGAATGTAAATCTGGCACAAGGGGAAAGCATCCAAAGAAACAGAAGAAGCACATTAACCAATATTCATACGTAGTTTACTTCACAGCCTGACTCACTGTGGTATAGGTCACAGGGTCATTGTAAGCAGAAGTATTTAACATTTCACAGAGACGGCTGCATTGAGCACATTTCACAACAGTCTGCCTCAGTTTAAATGATGAGATATCTTGTGTGCAGAGTTGACATTTTGGCCTCAGGGTGACACCGGCTCTGGAAAGCAGATTTTAAGTTGCATTTAAATTGGCCCGAAAGATTGTGATATTTCTTGTATACAAATGGAAATTCTGGCATAATGGTTGTGCCAGAAGAGAGGTCAGGGTGTTACCATAATCATAAGTAATTGTCCTTTGGGGGCCTAAATATCCATACCAAATTTCACTGCAGTCTGGCCAGTACCAACACATTTTCTGACCAACATTATTAGCCATCATAGTAGCAGGACAAAAAGGTTATAATTTACATCTATTAAAAATCTAAACTACTGAAGAGTGTCTCTCCTGCCCTTTGATTTGTAATGAGTCAAATTTAAGGCAGTCATCTCTATTCAGAATATCTCAAACCAGGAGTTAAACTTTCACTTTGCTGGGAAAGTAACAGAATACCATTTACAAGTTTCTTCAGCTCTGTGTATCTGCTTGTGTATGTGTCTGAATGTGCGCACACGTGCACTCATGCACGTGTGCGGTGTGTGTGTGTGTGTGTGAGTTTGTGTGTAGCTACCCAGTCTGTTCGGGGTCAGCCTCTCCCCTGGCCTGGCCCTGTCCTCCGGTGGTGCCCTCCGAGCCTGCAGCTCAGCCAGGTAGTGGCTCTCGGCCGCTCTGACCATCTGCTGCTGTCTCTCCCTCTGCCTCTCCTTCTGTCTGTCCAGCTCTCTCTCCCGCTCCTCCTCCCTCTCTCTCTCCCTCTCCCGCTCTCGTTCCAGGCCTGCCTCGCGCTCCCTTTCTTTCTCTCGTTCACGCTCTTGCTCTCTCTCTCGCTGGCGGAGCTCATTCTCCATCTGTAGCCTGTGGGGGAGGTTGACAAGTATGCACACACACACACACACACAGGGGGAGAAGGTGAGAGATGCAACACCCAACATGAGACAGATATTAACCACACACTGGTGAACCTCGCGCAAACATTTCTGCTCAAACACACACAAATATGCACACACACTCTCCACTTACCATGAGGAAAATAATCCATACACAGCATGACTGAGCAAGAGCAGATGAACACTTAATAGGTATCCACAGGAAAAGGACACACACGCACACACACATACGACAGAACGCATTCAGCAGCAATCAATAGCACACAAACAAACCTACAGGATACGCAGAAGCCATTACAGAACCAGACGATAAATACCATCCATTTCAAACACAAACATTTCCCCCGTGCATTATGCCTCAGGGAAACAATGTGTATTGTGAAACCGAGAAATGAGCTCAAAGTGCTAAAAGAAAATGGAGAGGAAGAAAGAATGAGGGGGTAAAAGAGACTTCCTTATGTGTGAGATTTAATGTGTGCACTGACTTGCTTATGTATTCACGTGTGTGAGTGTGAAATGTGTGTGTGTGTGAAGGGCAGTGTGTGTGATGAGTGTATAGGAGGCACCGTGGGGTGTTGTGCTAAAAATATCACACACTCAGCAACCTGTGCCTACCCTGCAGAGAGAGATTACACAGCCCTGCAGACGAGGAGGAGAGAAAGAGAGAGAGAGAGAGAGAGAGAGAGAGAGAGAGAGAGAGAGAGAGAGCCTGTGTGTGTGTAATACCTCTCAGCCAGCGCTGCTGTGTGGTTCAGTTCTCCAGGGTAGCGGCCTCCAGGCAGGTGCAAGTGGAGGGCAGAAGGGTGAAGAGGAGAGAAGGCGCCCCCTGCAGGCACAGAGTAGAACTGCGACCGCAGCGCAGACAGACACAGGGACTCCTCCATCCTGTGACAGACAGATGGACGGGGGCAAACCAGTCAGACTAACAGACCAACAGGCCAAGTATTGAAAAGGTAAATGATTATCTGATATGTAAAGCTAACACTGCAGCAGTGAAGGTGAACGGATGTATGGTTGAAGGGTTGTAGGAGATTCTTATGTATATATCAGAGAGAAAGATGCAGATAAACAGATTGCTTCTAAAAAGAAAATTGGTTTTACAAGAGTCTGCCCACAGGCTGAATAAAAGAAGCAGATGCAGCCACTGTGATGTCACCCATTTGTTTGTGGAGCACCATTTTGAAGCCTTGAGTTTGGCATTTTTGGCCAGAAGTGACCATATTTGGACAAGGACCCAAGGAAAGTGGGTACCTGGTCAATCACAAGGTGGAGGCACCTTAAAACATACCCTGCTTTATCCTCAATTCTACTCTAAATGGGACCATAATTTACAAAATGAACACCATGCTGTACTGAAGAAGACTTGAAACTACTGATTGAGAACATAAACTCATTAGGAAGATGTTTACTGCTGTAATAAATCAAAATATGGCGTGTTTATCACTGCGAGTATCACCTTGGAGAATCCACAGGCCTTGATAGTTTAGCATTTGTCCCCTAACTTTCTTCAAAATTCTCCTTAAAACGTGTTTGGATGAAACATCCTGTTTCACAACATGACATGAATTATAAGTGATACCTTCTTGTTCTAGCACTCATTTAAGCTACAATACACAATATACTAATGAGAGAAATATTCAACTCAAGGATGTCATTCTTACAGCTGCATCTGTCAATCAAATGTCTTGTTTAGAATTTAAACTAAAACTAGATCAAATGAGTTTGAGAGATGAAAGACTGACAGTTTAAGGCGGTGTTGTTACCTTGGTAAGGACAGCGGGTGGTGCAGGTAGGCAGGATGATAGTAAGCAGCAGCAGCTGCAGCGTGGGCAGCAGCAGCAGGGTCCAGACTCAGGGGTAGAGAGGTCAGTCGGAGGTCATCTGAGGTGGCGAAGGGCCGGAGCGCTCTCAGGTATTCCTCTGGGACGGCGCCCGAGGGAACCACAGGGTGCATCTGGCCGGGCAGACTGCAGGAGTGCACACAGCGTTAATCTAAAACTGCTTATGTGCTTTAAACTTGTTCTAATCAACTTGACTTTTATACAAATACATGCAAACTATGAGTGTGTTGCACTTACCTCAGGCTCTGTATTCTGGGGTCCTGCATGACAGAGCTGGGGGTGAGGCCAAAGGCGTGAGCCAGGGGGTGAGGTGAAGGGTTGGGTGGAGTCCTCTTATCCTGTTGTGGCTGGGTGTTCTCAGCACCCACCCGCTCCCTACTGAGTCCCTGAACACTCGGCTCAACCTGGCAGGGAGGCAGAGTGTGAGAGCAGACATTACTATGTATATCCACGGGGTTTGAGTGTGTGCCGGATTGAAACTGAGCAGGAAAGAAGTTCAGGAGAAGAGGAGAGGTAAAAGAGAGGCAGCTACTGGGTAAAACCTCCCAAGCTGCACCCGGAGGCTCAGCGGAGTGGAAAAGTGGGTCTGATATGTCATAACAGGTCAAGATCAAAGTGGAAAGATGATCCTAATATCTGGCCAACTGCTCTCTCCTTCATCGCTCACTCACTCTCTCTGTGAGAGCCTCTCACTCAGAGGATTTGGTCGCCGCAATGTCCTTGATTGCTTATAGAACAATCCTAACCTTCAAATCAGCAGCATGACAAAAGTAGTCATGGAATGAAAGCCCACATTACAAACACGTTGGACAAACTTGCACAGAAATTTATAGGAAACAGTGACACGGTTGGCCAAGAGGCAAACCATGTGACTGTGTTCTCGGCTTGCCAGGTTGCTTAATATGTCATGTGTCATTTCCTACTCCCTGTCGGAAACTTCTGAAGAGGCAAAACGCCAAAAGATAATCATGAAGAAGAACAAGAGACTACAGCCATGCTAGCAGCTCTGTGAGGCTGTTTTTGCTCAGTGTTGCTTTGAGCGACGTGCTAACATCAGAACACCAACGTACAATGAAAATGTTCACATGCTAATGTTTAGCAGGTTTAATGTTTGCCATGCTCATCATCCTATTATACACATAGACAGTATATAAGTGAAGTAAAAACATCTCAATCGCCCTCCATGTTAGCGAATATGGCATATGCAAACTTAAAGGTACAAGTCAAATATATTCTTCTCAAAAAAACTTGAATGCTTAATTGTTTGTTGTTGTTGTTTTTTTAAGTTGGAATGTAACTAAGTACATTTACTCAAGTACTGTACTCAAGTATAATTTTGAGTTACATGCACTTTACTTGAGTATTTCCATATATGCAACTTTATACTTCTACTCCACTACATTTAAGTTATTACTACTTTTTGATCTGAATACTTCTTCCATCACTGGTTTTAATTAGTTATTTAATGTTATTAAAAGGGGGTTTACCATCATGATTGACTCGTAACTGGTAAGGCGGGTGTTTTGGCAGGACCTTGATACTCCATCAGTATCTGGGATATTTTGGCCTTATTTTTAAACAGTGGGAGGATGTGGAGATGTGTCATCCATCCTTATATACAGTCTATGATTTCAAGCCTTTAGCATGCTACATTGAGGCTGATTCATGACCAAATTTTGGGACAAATTAAACCTTTGAGCCAATGATAGAACTTGACGAAAAGTCAAGAAATAGTTAGTATTCATCCCCTGGACACCATGATTTAAAGTGTTGGACCAACTGTTCCACTGGTGAACACACTGATACTGACATTTATAGAGCCGCACTGCTAGTGTGGATAAAAACCTAACATTGTGAAAAAAGTCTTAGGGGACATGGAGTTCTCCAGTATAAAGAAGAAGGCTGTCAGAACACCTTGGACCATATATTAAGAAGAAAACATACATTTCCACTATAATGTGTCAAATCTTGTTGCTACAGCAACAGACACCAACACAGGTCAGACAGACCACGGACAAACCAGAAACAAATTACCTCTCCTGGCAACACCCGAGCTGCTACCTTAGTTTTGTACACTAGACTTGCAGTGAAATATCTGTGCTTTGAATATGTTTGAATAGCTTTGAATGTGTCACTCATGGAAAGCAGATTCAAACCAGTGACGGGCCGCCTCTCTCCCACTCTATCATTCAGCAATCTCCACTGTTTTAAAATGAGAAGGGGAGACGACAAACAGAGGGTCTGGAGAGCAGCCACCACATTCCTTGACCTCTGACCCCGCAGACAGCCAACGGCCTTCACAGATGTAGCAATAAACACACACAAACAGTCTGTTTCTTTAGCTTAAATCGTCCCGTTCTAGGACAAGCTGAATACAGTAAGGACAAACCCTGAATATACGCAAAGATTTAGAGCCCTCTCTCCTCTCTCTGTCACTCTCCTGCTCATTCTTTCTCTCCCTCCCCTCCTTTCTTAACATCCTATTCTCTATTTTCCTGCCTCCCTCCCTCCTTCTTTCTCTCTGAATGTCTGAATGGGAGCCCCAGGCAGGCAGAGCCACAGAGTGGTCTTTGTGAAGGGGGAGAAAGGCAGCTCTGATCCAGGGGGAAGTGGCTACTGTGGGGGCTAACCCCTGCATTGTGTGAGGGGCCTGGTCCCTCGCCCCACCTTAAATTCACTCACACACCCACAAGCAAACACATCCATAGACGCACACACACACATACACTGGTCCCTCTTCACATCCTAAGCCTTTTGTGGTGAAGGGTCAAGTACACACACACATATGCGCACGCATACACACACACACACGCACACAAACACTGCAGGAAGCTGAACACAATAGGTGCCAGTCTCTGCAGCCTCCAGTGTTTCTTTACAAACCCCTCATGTGTTGCTGAAAAAGACATGGACTGATTAGTGAGAGGAAGAGGGGGTGAGGCAGAGGGGTGAAAGCATGAAAACGAAAGAATGAGACAAGACAGAGAAGAAGAGAGAGGGGGATGGAAAGAAAGAAACAGAGGGATGGCTGGCTTTGACAGTTTGATGTTGACAAGCACGGGGACTATTTCTTTAATGGAGGGAGCAGCAGCAGGACGGATAAAGGAGACAGAGAGAGGCAGACGACTTATCTGTGCTGAGAGAAAGCACAAGAGGGAGAGGAATGAGAAAAGGAGAAAGCAGCGAGACACAGGAACAAAAGTACAGATACACAGAGTGAGAGCAGGAGTCTGGAGCACCGGCGTGTGTCGCCGTTTGATAAACAACGTGTCTCACCTGTCGTCCGTCGGCCCGCCACAGGCCGTTGCTGGTCTTGGTGGGGGCAATGGTGACTACTGGAGGGGTGCTGGAGAGACCGTGGCCCCTGGCCTGGCCCAGGAGGGGCCCTAATGAGCCCCGCTTAGGGGTGGTGACTGGCGAGCTGTGGCTGGTGGCCGGGGAAGAGACTGGAGACGACTCACCGCTGATGGCAGAACCTGAAGCGGGGAGACGGGGTTAATAAGGAGACGCAGGAATAAAGTGAAGCTATCAGAAGGCTGAACTGATTCAAAAGACTTCAAACAATCCCCCCATGACATAACACAGATGGTGCAGGAAAAATAAAAACTTTTCTCTCAGTGAGCCGGCCTCTGACGAGGTAAACAGTGATTCAGTCATTTTGATGAAAAGCATTTCGGACAAAATGTGACAGAAATAAAGGAAAGTGTAAAAAGGTTCAGAAGAGATGAGGAAAATGGTACAAGATGAGTGTGTGTGCGTGTCAATTATGTGTGTGCACATGCTGATAAAAATCAGATATAGAGAGAAAGAAAAGAAGGATGTCACAAACGAAGGTGTTAAAAAGAGGCTGGGGTGTGACGCGGCGAAGGGGGAGGTGTTAAATGTGATAAAGAGAGAGTATGTGTGTGTTGCCTCGAACATTCACGCTACGCTATTACTGTAACACTCACTAACCAGCAGACACATAGAAACGCAAACACATTCAGAGACGGAAGGAAAGAAGGAGGAAATAATGAGATGGAGAGAAGGTGGGGACGAGCGAGGGTAGAGAAGAGCTACAGGGAGAGAGTGAGAGAGAGAAAACGGGATGATGACGGAGAGAGAGAGAGAGAGAGAGAGAGAGAGAGAGAGAGCTTGTTATAATTGGCTGTAATTAGATTCTCATTATTAGGAGATGAATGGAAACGGATGAAGGAAGAGACATAGAGAGAGAGGTCAGAATAGGTCAGCTCTTATTCAACACCTTCATTAGGACACCAATGAGCTGACACACACAAATACAGATACACACACTCACACACACACACACACACACACACACACAAAACCAGGCAGTAAAATGTTTCACATTTATCCACAGAACACAACCTTGGTCTGTCAAATGATCTGTTTGCACAATTATTGCCACTGTGTTGCAATACAATGTGCACTCTCCTGTCATTGATACCTCGTTCACATCTTAAAGGAATAGTTTGACTTTTTGGGAAAAACGTTAATTTGCTTTCTGGCAGAGAATCGGAGGAGACAATTCACCACTCTGATTTCTGTAATGTTGATATGAAGCTGCTGCCAAAAGATGGTTAGCTTAGTTTAGCAGGAAGACTGGAAACAGCCAGCCTGGCCAGTATAACCAGCACTGATAAAACCAGTTTGGTCTCCAGGAAAGAATGTTCTAATGCAACTTCACTGCACTGTAAATGACTTTTTAAAGGAAAACAGATTTTCTCCCAGGTTACATTTATTCCTGATGCACCAAAAAACGTTTCAGGGGTGTCTGCACATGGAGGCAGTTGGGATGGATGGATGGTGAAAACACATGAGGGACTTTCACTCAGGAGAACGCTGCTGGTAAACTGAATATCAAGTTATTCATGTAACAAACATACTCCTTTAAACTCAAATCATGACCTTTTAGAAAACCTAACCATGTAGTTTTGTTGCTTAATCCAAATTTTTAGGAAACTGGATTGGATTAACAGATTAAAATGTCATGTGTCTTGTTTGTTTAATCTGTCCATAAATCAAAGTGTACAGATTACAAACAGCAGTTTTACAGGGGCTTCAGCTTATTCCCTTTTCTCCTTTTAAAAAAGAATTTCATAAAAGTTGAACTATTCCTTTAAAAACGGAATGACAGAAACCATGAAAACACGCAGATACATTAAAGGATGTTCAAACCTGACAGCAGGAGTAGAGGTGGTTCTTTTTAGGTGTGACCAACAAAGAAGAGTCTACCATACCTGTGTGTGCGTGCATGTGTGTGTCTGTGTGTGCATGTGTTTGTGTGTCTCCAGGGCCTGAAGCCGCTGCAGGAGCTCTGGGTTTTTAAAGAGGTTAGATCACCGCTCACCTCTGGGATCTTCGGCCTGTTTGGCCAGTTTACGCAGGGCAGCAGCGAATCCGGAGTTTGCAGATTGGGCAACTGCGTTCCCATTGGTTAGTGGGCTGAGGGGACTGACAGTAGCCGTGGTGCGAGTTGCCGTGGAGATCATTCCTAATGATGGTGATTTATTGGACTCATGGTTCATACCTGAGGAGGAGAGTGGGAGGAAATATGTGAGGAGCTTTGATATATGAATATATTCCACCATGACGCTTCATTGTTTGATATCTCTCAATAAAACAATCCAGTTAGAAAAAGTCTGTGATTCTTTTGTCGACCGGGACATTAGATTACCGCCTCTTTCTAACAGCAGAAAATGTAGCTTTGAATCATTTTGTAAGAACATGCATCAGTGTTTGAACACAGTTGGTATCTCATTTATCTTGAATGAATGAAACTCGTACACAAGCGCTCAAAGAGAATGGACAAGTGTGTGTGCATGTGTGTGTGTTTCTCCCTTTGTGTCTGGACATCATGGTGAGCACATACGCGTGGGTCAGCTCCACTACAGACAGAGTGGAGGGAGTAGAGCTGTGTCAAATAGAGCGGTGACCCTAATAGCAAATCACACACATGAGCGCACACATGTCCATTTCCTCAAGGGAGCCAGCCAACACATCTTAAGACCTCGGGAGTGTCTACACGCAAACATTAAGTATCACTGCAGTTTTACACCCTCACAGATGCAAACATGCACACAAACAAATGGACACACACAGCCACACACACACAGATAACTAGCAAACCCATTGATCTGCTGAATAGTGGACACACTTGGAGCAAACATGGTTAGCGTAACCTTTGTCTTCACCCTCTTACTGACCCACTAATGTTAATTACAGCTGGAATTAGCCAGCAGCCCCCCTGCCTGCTACAGCAATGACCTCATTACCACCACAACACACACACACAACCACCTTTCAAGCGTGCACACACACACATGCCACAGGAAGAGCAAACAAACAGCCAAAGCAGTAAACACACTCATGAAAAATTCATACGTGCACATTGAACACCATTATTGAACGTTCTGCTCATCACATGGAGGATTTTTGAAGAGGTGAAAGAATAAAGGGACGGCCGGCTCTAAGAGTTTGTTAATTGAAAGTATATCAGATTATTTACAGATGCCTTCTACCTGCCAGCTTTCACACATGTGAGCAAAAACAGGCAGAGGAAGCCGCAGAGCGTAAAACAGTGAGAGGAAGATATATGAAGGGAAGAGTGAAGGAAAACAGAGGAAAAAAGGAACAGCCAGATCTTAAAGTCACATGAAGAGGAGATGTAAACCATCAGAGAAACACATCTGTACATTTCATCTGCATGTTTTGAACATTTCAAACCAAACATTAGAGATTAATAGTGTCAATGTGTTGTGAAAAGCTATTACAGGTTTCTTCAGTTTGTTATCAGCCGGCACAAAGAGACAGATAACAAATAACCTGTCAGTCTTCATCAAACTGCTCGGAATGACACTTTTAATGTGTGCAATATATACAGTTAACCAGTTAACATGTAGGATGTGTTTAAACATCAGAAAACAATACTGTACACCTGATGTATGTTTTGTTTTAATGTTCCTTTCTTACTTGTTTCTACAACACTCATAATTTATGTCCTTTTTTATTACTTTGGCTACACTTGTGTATTTACATTTCACGGCAAAAAAAAGCAAATTGAAACTGAAACAGACAGACAGAAAAGGAAAGAGAGATGAAGAGAGTAAAAGCTCAGATCCTGACAGGCTGTGTGTGTGCGTGCATGCGTGCATGTGTGTGTGCGTGTGTGTGTGTGTGTGTCTATATCTCCGTCTCTGCTGAGCCCAGCAGTCAAGGGAGAGATGATAAGACAGTTTCTATCGACTCTTTCTCTCCCTCCTTCCTCTCCACTCACTCCTTCCTTCCCGTCTCTCCTCTCTCTCTCTTTCTCTCTCTCGTTTATCTCAGCATACTGGAGCTTATTTAACAAAAGCCAACACACATAATCTCCTCTCTGTTTCTTGCTGTCTTTCTTCTTTTTTTCTCCACTCTTTTGTTACAGGCTATTCCTCTGATATTTACCCATGTCGTTCACAAACACAAACATACTAACATATGCATGTGGGCATAATTCAAACATGCAAACAGACTCACTCACCCTCCCGCTCACTGTTCTCCTCCTGCTCGTCGTCTTTCTGCTCCTCTGTGAGACTCTTTCTCTCTCTCTCCCTCTCAGCCTTGCAGCTGCTACGTGGTCACGTGACCTCTTTTCTATCCACTTCCCCCCTCCTCCTCCCCGTCCTCCCCCTCCTCTCCATCCACCGCCCCCCCTCCTCCTTCCCCTCCCTCTCCATCTATCACCCTCTCCATCCTACCTCCTCCTCCTCCTCCTTCCCCTCTCTCTTCTCTCGTCTCTGTCACTCTTTTTATCTTTCCATTTTCTCTCCTTAGCTGTCCCTTCTCTCTCTCTCAAACTGTGCTCTCTGTCGTTTTCTTTTCTCTCTTCATTCTTCATCCTTCCTCCTTTTGGCTCCCACTCCTGGGAGGGTGGAGGGTGGTTGAGGGGGTTGGAGGGGGGGAGTAGAAAGAGGAGGAGGAGGGTTTAGGGTGATGACGGGGAGGGTGTGTGTGTGGTTTGAGCTGTGTGTGTGTGTGAGTGTGTGTGTGTGTGGCAGCCGGCAGTGTTAACCCTCCATCCATCACTCTGTCTCTCTGCTAGTCAGCTCTGTCTGCTTTGGGGACAGGGGTGAGTCTGGGGGGAGGGGAGGGTCCTGACAGTGACCTTTCACCCTTCACCTCTGACCTCTGATGCCCCGGACAGCAGGAGGTTGGAGGGTGAAACACACAACAGCCCTAAATACAAATTAAGACATTTAACTGCCTTTAGGAATGTTTTTTAAAAGTGATGACTGAATGAATAAACACGAGTTAAAGGCCGTGCTCGCAGCCCCGTGAGGCTGTAACGCTCATTGCACATCAGAAAACATGTTGGATGGATGAGAAACAGAAAGGCTATGTGTGAAACAAAAGGGATTGTTTATATGCCGTTATAGGACACATCAGACTAAATAGATTAGAATTAGAAATTTAAAGTATGTTCTAAATTTGTAAAATTCACTAACAGCCCAATCCAGAGTTATTTTCCTTCCTCTGTTCATATGAATCATCCAGAGACCGGGTGATTGGCAGGTGGGGTTAAACGAGGCGCTTGTGTGCTTGCTCTACGCGCCCATGGATGCAGAAGATCCCGATAATTTTATACACATTAGTCAAGTTGTTTTTACTTCAGGCACCACTGAGCAACTTTCAGAGAAAGGAATGGAGCCCCACTACAACACTGCATCCAATTCTTTTAATATCTCATGTTAATATGCAGGTGGTAAGTAAAAAATGTGCTAATAAACATATATAAATACTTAAGAGTGCGTCCCACACTACCAAACTATTTAGAGTGCCTGAGATTTAGCCTGTGCTAATATTCGGTATGCCAAAAATACCAGGACGTCCTCCTGCATCAGGTTGCATGCTCTTCTGGCTGATCTGAGGGTCAAAGTTAGTAGTATGTCAAAAGTATATGCAGACTGCATGCAAATGTACATACTTAGTAAGGGCAGCTTTAATTATATATTGTATATTTTAGTCTGAGTGTAAAATTTGACACACTGGTGGCTTTAAATGGAAAGTCACATGCTCACAAAAGTCATTCACCTATGATTCAGCCTCTGGGCAGCGTTAACGTCAGCCCCAAATTTCTTTGCAATTCAAATTCTCAGTATATTTGTACTCAGTCAGGACCAACTGACCGTCCAAAGCGCCATCAACCTGCCGTGGATAAAAATATTCCAACGTACGCCACAAACTAATAATAAAACTACCAGCTTTGCGAAAATGGAAATCTGGGTGTGACTCCATTCATCCACACACACACAACCCCCACCCCCCACACACACATACACAAAAATAATCACACTCTGCTCTGCATGATGTAAGTGATATAGGACATGTTGAGGCCTGTGTCTTTCACACCTTTTTTGTGTCTCTCGCTCTCTCTTTTTCACTTTCGCTCTCTCTCTCACACACACACACACAACACGACTACACAGGGGGACTGTGAGGACAGCAGGGGGGGACCTGCTCTGCCCCGTCAGCTCGTTAAAAAAGCACAATGTGAGTGTGTGTGTGTGTGTGCAGGGAAGGGTCATTAGGATGGAAGACGAGGTTGTAACACACTACCTACTCATTAACCCTCATCACGTTGGCATGTCTGAGCGTGTGTGTTCTCGTGTCGGCTACTGTGTTAACACTTAAATTGACTATCCTCATTTGTGTTTACGAACAGTTACCGAACATTACACCAATAATGAGCGTGCACGCAAACACACACACATCCTCTTAATAACACAAAATGCGCTCTATTTAAGTTTTAAGACATGGTTATTTGGGCACCTACAGCTGATAGTAATCGCAACAACAGCTACTGTTGTTGTTACAAAAGCTGGCTGACTTTTTCAAATTCCTCTGACAAGCACACACACACACACACACACAGCAAGACAGAGAGAGAAAGAGAGAGGGAGGAAAAGTAGCCAAATGTTTTACAGCCTCTTAAAGTTGTCTGTAATAGCAGTCAGAGTGGCGTCAACACAGCAGTCTCCAGGGTTACTCCAGGGGCTGCTAAATGGCTTTACTAGCTCCAGTCACTCCGCAGCTCGCACAGAAACACTTAACACTTCCTTACAATCCATAAACAACGAACACACTCTCCCACTCCAGCATCTCACACACTCATGAATACAAAAATAGGCACACAAATTAACATAAACGTCAGGAAAATGACATTAGACAGAACAAGCCCAGCACACGTACAGTATGTGGGCCTTCTGTAAATACATGCAAAGACGGGCACACACAGAATTAGCTGACTCAAGATTCGGGCACTGTGCGTCACAAAACGTATGCATGTGACCCCTAGGGACCAAACAGCCAGCACGCATTTATGGTCCTGGGATAAATGGAGCAGAAAAACCACATACTGTAATAACCAACACCTCCAGCGGAAAAAAAAACAAACAGGAAGCAGCATCGAAAGACACACTCGAGCAGAGAATTAGCAGCAGGAAAAGAAACAACTGAGGAAGTATTGGAAGTGTAGCAGTCATTACTCTGTTTTATATTAAACAGTGGATCCGCTCGAGCAGAGCCATGTTTACTGTGCAATCATAACAGAGTCGAGATGTTAGTGAAAGGTCTATAAATTATCACCACAGCAGCTTAAAGCAGAAATGTGGGCTGTCAGCAAAGACGCCTCGGCTACATGGAAAAACTCTCCCTCTGTTTCATTCTCTTCTCTCCTCCCTTGAACTCAGGCCTTCACTTGCACCTCCTCCTGGCTACAGGGCACGTTTCCGCTTTCAGTGACCCCTTCTCCGTGACTCTAATCAGTGCACTTGTCTATGAGCATCTTGTCACCGTCTGTCAGATACAGAAAGAAGATATAAATAGCAGCTGTTTTGGGACCCTTACACTTTTGTGTCCGCGTTATCGTTTCTTTGCCTCGTCATTTCCTCTTCTCTATCTCTTTTCAGTCTCCTACCACTCACTCGACAGCCTCTCCCATCACGTCTGCTGCTTTTCTGTTTTTCCCCTCCGAGTCATCGATCTTTTCTGCAGCGCGTGGCTCAGTCTTGCCTCTCTCTGATACAGAGATGATGCAAAAAGATAAAACAATCTGAGGCAAACCAATCTTACTCTGTCTCAGTTTGTTTTCGGCGCCGGGCTGCGTCTGACTCTTGCCCGCAGGTATTATGTGTGTGTGTGTGTGTGTGTGTGTTCAGTGCTGGTGGTGGAGGTGTACACAGAGGGTCGTGTCAGACAGTTGACAGCCACAGTTCCACCTCCTCCAACCTTAGATCGGCTCTGCTCACCAGGTGTCGACACCACAGTGGCTAGACCTCAACCATCTGAGCAAACACGAGGGGGGAGAACACACGCAGACACACTCTTGTTGCACAAAGGTGTACAAAGACAAACAGACATGCAGCAGATGCACACAGACCGGCCCGTCAGGCAGGTGTTGGATAAGTATAAAGTGCAGCGTCTAACTGAGGCGTGTGCGGCAGAACAACTATCGCTGTAGTAAAAAATGATGTTCGTGTTGAAAGAGTAACACTCAAGGTGAGGTTTGGGTCAGCAAATCAAGGAGGAGCTGATACTGTTGTCTCTGAGGAAATTAACTTTACAGATTTTATGGATTATTTCCTCATATATTACCACTGAATAGATTAGACAGGAGCAATGAGAAAAGCAGCCTTGGCAGTTGATTTATTCCTGTCATCACCTCCGTCCTCTGTGTCAGCGTGTATACCAGACTTTGGGCTGTCAGCTGTTGTTGCTCTAACAAAATAATTTGCTTTGTGTCTCCTTGTTGGGCTCATCCACCTCGTCAGTCCTTTTTTAATTTTTCTCAGTATACAATAGATGAAGCAGATTCATTCTATACCGCCGCTTTTACATTTTTAGTATCCAGGATCACATAAAGAACATGAGTTTTAAAATATCACAAAAAATCTTCCCAGTCGTGCTCTTTAACATCAAGGACGATTTAAATACAAAACTGCATCGCTTATTTTTGGTTTTCTAAATGTGGATAGTATCTTTTGGTAGCTTTTTCGTTATTATGTCTCTTGAGGTTCGAAGCAAGCTGAGCAAATACTAGAAGGTTTGCAAAGTTATCATTGATATAAACCACAATTTTTGTACCCACTCAAGCCAGATTTTGAAAAATGGCAGCTTGCATGTCATAAATGTCGACAACACACAGACCTTCCACTGCTTGGACGTCGATGAAAGGATCTAGTAAAGGTTGCACTGAAGATGACGTCAGGGCAGTTTCACACAACATCACTTTTGTGATCAGCTGAGCTTCCTGCCTGCAGGCTCTGACAAATCAACGTCACGTGAGGAGCATCAGGTTAATTCTTCAGAGGTCAAGAACCTCCTCCTCCTACAGAAGTCCCTAAATTGCCCAGGAGTAAAAAAAAAACCGGAAACCTACAGTTCCATGACAACTGGCTAAAATAATGAAGCTCCAGAAGACAAACTAAATGAAATGTTAGTGAGATGTCAAGGTCAAGAGAAGGATTATCTTCTTGATTAACCACTTCATCAAATGGTCTATTAAACATCAGAAAATAGAGAAAATGTTTATCACAAGGCGACATGTTGTCTGTTCTGTATCTGCCCAACAGTCCAAAACAGGTCTAAACACAATATTTACAATAATACGTCACATAGAGAAGTACAACATGCTACAATATGAGAGGATGGAAATTACCTAAATAAATAATCTTAATGTTTAATAGATTATTTTTAAATAAAGACTTGGCTATTCATTTTCAGTGAATTGATTAATTGACTTTTAGCTCCTTTAGCTGAAATGGAAAATTAAAGAGTAGGATCAGATAATTAGATACAAACTAGGGGGGTCTCCATAGTGGAAAACAGACAAAAGGTAATAAACTAAATTAAATATTAATTAAACAAATAGCAGTAATTGTAATTTTTCAAATTTTCAACATCTATAATGATAATATTTTATTGTGAAGTCTTTTGGTTGTGCGTGCATTGAAAACCCCAAAGTGGGACAGCCCACTAGAGCAGCCCACCATAGAGGACTATCATGTTATGTTTATTAGGCCAGCTTTTAATAATAAAAACATTGGGGTTAATAATCTAAAGCCAGGAGTCCTTGAGCGGTGCGGAGTGGGTTTACAGTATCTATATGAGAAGGAGGTAATTAAAGAGATTGGAGGTTTACTCAGTAACCCCTGCTGAGCAGCTGGTCTACGGCAGGTCAGGAGCAGCACATGGTGCATGGAGCGTGTGTGTGTGTGTGTGTGTTGAACTCCACCTGCGGGCTGTGTACACACACAAAAGCGACGTGATCCGCTTGACTGCTGCTAATGCGCCCGGCGGCATCTATCTCAGCCTAACAATACAGTCGCCGTTAAAGGTCCCGGATTAAAGAGCGACTCCTCTGAGTCCCATGGGTGCTGCTGTGTGACAAACTATCACAAGGAAACTGGGTGACACACACGTTGTGTTTCAGGTCTGTCTTCCTGTTCAGTGGGTTGTGTAAAGTTTACCAGGAGCAAACAGGAGCGGTGTGTGATCACCGACAAGTTTGACAAGATAGATAACATAACAAGGAACCACAAACACCTAAACCAGCCTCACCTTCTGCGGCTGCGTCAAAACAGACGCACTTAACACGGAGAAACAGGAAGTGACTACGTTCAAAATAAGAGCATGCAATGTTCATCAAGCTATATGATGCAAAATATAAAAAGAAATCAATTGCATTTGATTGTGCTTGAATGATCATCGCAGCACTACCTTTGGTCCCGTTATAAGTCACTGCCTTGAACGCTAATGTGGCGCTTTATTTGTATAACCAGAAGCTGTTTTCTCCCGCTGTCCGTCAAGCTGAACCAGTTTGTCTGATTACATATTGTCGACTGATTCAGTCACACACTGCACACTTTGAGTGTCGTAGCCAGTTAGTCTAAAAATAGCCCGAAGAAAAGAAGAATTTCACTTCCGTATGAAGTGTACAATATTTTTCCTTTAAATGTGCAAAGTGAGGATAATAACTGCCCACACGTTGGCTATCAAAGCGAAACTGCTGTCACAGCAGAAAAACACATAGCCTATAATATATTAAAGATACTGTAAGGTTTGGGGGGTAAAAGTCATAAGGTCATCAGACAAAGTCACCACAGACGATATCCAAGCAATAATCCAGTCATAATTTAACAATTGAACCCTTACGCCAACTTTAAAAGCAGTAATAGACGACCTTGTTATTCACTACATTGTACAACAAAGCAAACCATGGGACGTTTTGTTCTAAAACAACAGAAAACAGACAACTTACCGCCTCACCACAGAAAAGACAATCCTCGGGTTTTGCGCATCCTTTTAGGTGGATAAATTATAGAGGCTCAGTGCGCAGCGATGTGCCGTGTGATCTCCGCGCGACACCACTACAACACACACCGATGTGGTGATGTGGGAAGGACAGCACGTTAACTGTCCTCAGGGAGAGAGAGAGAGAGAGAGAGAGAGAGAGAGAGA
>CAFUXE010000249.1:231987-267668 GCA_903364295.1 Serranus cabrilla
TACATTTGACATAGAAATGTTCATTTCTGTCTTACATAGATGTAATATTGCCTTCAGTTCTCCCAGAGCAGTCTATATATATAATATAATATATATATATTAAAAGATATATTTATTGAAAGAGCACATCAAATCTAGTTGGTGTATAAAAACCAGGAAAAGGATAAGAATAGGACAAGAAAACCTTAATTATTACATGTCTGGCAACTAAAAAACAATAAAGCACCAAAGGTTCAAAACAACTGAAATCTGATTTAGTTGTTGACAAATTGTTTATTCCCTTGTTCTTTTTTTAATGACTTAATATACACACTGAAAAAATAAATTATAAATAATAAAAAATAAAGCAAGTAAAATGTGATTATATTCTCCTTCTAGGCATATTTCAATTATGTCCATTCTGCTTTTTTTATTGCTTTTGTTTGGAACAATCTGAGAACTGAAAAGCTTCAGAGAAGTAAGTGGTGTTGAAAGATTCAGGAGCCCTGAAACATTTCAGGAATTGGAGGTATTTATTGTTTCAAGGCCCAGAGTGAGCCGTCAGCGGGCCCAGGGTTTCTAGCAGTGCCCCTGTGGGTCAAAGGTGATTCTCAGGTCAGATTCACTCAAACTGGTTCTCATACTGCTGCACAAATACACAGCACTAAAGTTTACACATTCAAATATACCATACAAACAAGTCATACCTCTCAGTTGCAGTCATGTGAAATGCAATCTAGCATATCCAGAGCTGAAAAACAACAAACACCTCAAAAAGAGGGATTTGGTCACAGACTAGAAAAATAAAGTCTATATGCTGTATGTGTCACAGGTTTAACCATGACGTTGTAAACATTTCAGCCCAAAAGGGGCCCTGAGGCGGCAGCTATGCACTGTTTTCTGTGTGCCTCAAAAGCTGTACCTCATTTGGGAACAACATGATAGTTTAAAAGGTAAAAACTCATCCGGTAGAACAGGGGTGCCCAATCCTGGCCCTCAAGAGCCCCCATCCTGCATGTTTTAGATGTTTCCCTCTTCCAACACACCTGATTCAAATGATCAGGATCCTTATCAGGCTTGTGCAGAGTTTGATGATGAGCTGATCATTTGAATCAGGTGTGTTGGACGAGGGAAACATCTAAAACATGCAGGATTGGGGCTCTCGAGGACCAGGATGGGGCACCTCTGCGGTAGAACCTACATTCTGATTACATAACACAAAAAATGTGACTTGTTTTCACTCCCGCTAAATAAAAAGAGCATATATGAATATAAGCAGTGTCAACAGTGCTAGTTATATGAAAACTATTTTTTTTTATCATGCTGGAGTTCACAGAATTAATGTTTAAATGACAAAATCTGCTACATTTTAATCCATTACATAACAATATGGGCTGCTCTAATTACAAATCAAGTAATGCCAAGTAAATGTGATCTGCAATACTGAGCTGAATATTAGACCAACAGAAGAAAAATTACTCAATGAAATTACTTTTCTTAAATTTGAGCAGTGTTGTAATAGCAGTAGTAGCAGCAGAAATATAGATGGTGTGAATTATCCGGTAATATTACTTTTACACAATTGAATTGCTAGTTCAGTCAGACAGACTTCAGAGAAATGACACCAAGGACCAAAGAAGTTAACCCTGCTAACTTTAAATTTACAGGTATTGTTGTGTTCACCTTTTGTTTATCTCTTTTACTGTCACTGTGTAAATCAGTCAAATGCTTTGTGTGAACCTTCAGACCCCAGAGCGTCTCTGACACATCCCGCCTCTCTTGTCCTTTACACAGTAAACCACCAACGATCACTGTAAAGCACCCGCTGTGTGTCCTCCCAGCAGCCAGAGGTGACCAGGTCATTGAACGCCTCGCTGCAGTAACTCCGGGCTCCCTGCCAGGTCGAAGACATTTATACCACGTAGCACTCAGGAGGGAGTCAGCCTGCCTGTTGTACTGTACTGAGTGTTATACTGTAGTGAGCGTGGGGAGACTGTCTTTAGCTGCATCTGGAGGACGCTGCAGCCTCTCTGGTTGCTGGTGGTTCTTGAAAAGCTTCAGACAATAAATATGGTGACATGACTTTTGATTTCAGTCTTCTCCACCAGTCAAAACATTGAGGATTTTGTTTTCTCTCAAGACAGACTGCAATAAAAACATTTATGTTGTTATTCTGTGCGATTATCCATCATCGACGTATCTGTGTAAGTTAAATGTGTACATAGTATGTAGGACTAAAGCTATATTATTTGTATTTTGTCTTGTTTTTATCTTGTTTAGTTTTTATTTATCACTCAGTCACATTTTTCCTTTGTTTACTTACTCTTAAATTGCTTAAACAAGGTAATTTTCAGTATGTGTGTGTGTAAAATCAAATATTAAGTGTCAGTATACTTGGCCTATAATCTTGTCATTCAGTAAGGAGCCACCATGGTACAGGGGCTACATTAATAAATGAATCATGCCTATCTAACCTTTTCTCCTATTGATATCTTTTCTTTCTTTTTGTTTGCTTTTTTTCCCCACAAAACAATTGCATCTGGTTTCAGTAGGCCTACCTACAAACAAACATGACATGAATCAAACAACAACCATACAGAGGTATTATTGTTCTTATTTCCTTCTTAAGCACCCAATGCCATATTGTCTCATTGTCTTCTTGCTAGGGGAGGCTATAGTATTTGTATTACATTAATATATCAATATTGCTCAAATATATATATATATGATTTTAAATAGTGTAATTGGGCAAATAGTAATAGTAACGATACTTACGTCTTCCACTAGGAGCCGCTGGCCAGCGGCTGAGCTCGCTGCGAGCTAACTGAGCTGGTTTATTCATTTGTAGCGCTCCGGGATGCTCCGACGCTGCTGGAAATGCCTCAGAAGGTAAAGGAGCCTGGCAGTAACCTTTGTACGAGCGGGCAGCTTTGTGGATGAAAGTTTCTGTAAACAAAAAAAGTTATTGGATACGCCTCACGATGAACTGGAGTAACTGATGGGTTGTTTTGGACAGCTTGGACGGGAATGATGTTTGGCTTTTCACAAGTTTAGAAAGCTAGCGCTACGCCGACGTTGGCTAACGTTGGCGCAACACTGTTAGCCTAGCCTGCTAGGTAAATATTACGACTGCCTTTCGGAGTTTCGTCTATCAGCCTCCACGTTGTCAACACAAGAACTGTGCCGCAAGTGGTCATTTTGTACCATCATTTTATTGACTATAATAGTAAGCATCGCTCCTACGAGATGGGAGGATTTTTGTTACGCTACACACAAAGCTAACTGGCTATAGTTAGCCTGTTCGTGTGCTAGCTGACATTAGCTTACGTTGCCGAGCCAGCCAGCAACTTCGGCAGCAGAGTTTCGGCGAGCTAACCACGACAGTATTGTCGCCCATAATCAACCTCTGCTGCTAAAAGCAGTCAACCTGCAGTCATGTTTGAAATGGAGACACATATATCGTGCCTTTTCCCGGAGATCCTGGCCATTATTTTCAGTTATCTGGACGTTAAAGACAAAGGAAGAGTAGCCCAAGTGTGCGCGGCCTGGAGGGACGCGTCCTACCACAAGTCGGTGTGGAGGGGGGTGGAAGCCAAGCTCCATCTGCGGCGAGCTAACCCGTCCCTGTTCCCCAGCCTGCAGACCAGGGGGATCAAAAAAGTTCAGATTCTCAGTCTAAGGCGAAGTCTGAGCTACGTGATTCAAGGGATGCCTCACATCGAAAGCCTTAACCTGTGTGGATGTTTCAACCTCACAGACAACGGACTCGGACATGCCTTTGTGCAGGACATCCCATCCCTGCGGGTGCTGAACCTCAGTCTTTGTAAACAGATCACTGACTCCAGTCTGGGCAGGATTGCCCAGTACCTCAAAAACCTGGAGGTGCTTGAACTCGGGGGGTGCAGCAATATCACAAACACCGGCCTGTTGCTCATTGCCTGGGGCTTGCACAGACTCAAGAGCCTTAACCTGCGCAGCTGCAGGCATGTGTCCGATGTGGGCATCGGTCACCTGTCTGGCATGACCCGCAGCGCAGCGGAGGGCTGCCTGTCCCTGGAGAAGTTAACCTTGCAGGACTGCCAGAAGCTGACTGACCTTTCTCTCAAACATGTCTCAAAGGGCCTAAACAAGCTCAAAGTGCTCAACCTCAGCTTCTGCGGGGGGATATCTGATGCGGGAATGATCCACCTGTCGCATATGACCCACCTGTGCAGCCTGAACCTGCGGTCGTGTGATAACATCAGTGACACAGGGATAATGCATCTGGCCATGGGCTCCCTCCGGCTGTCTGGACTGGATGTCTCCTTCTGTGACAAGATTGGAGACCAGAGCCTGGCTTACATCGCCCAGGGCTTGTACCAGCTCAAGTCCCTCTCTCTCTGTTCGTGCCACATCAGTGATGATGGCATTAACAGGATGGTGCGCCAGATGCACGAACTCAAAACTCTCAACATTGGACAGTGTGTGAGGATCACAGACAAGGGGTTGGAGTTGATAGCTGATCACCTGACCCAGCTGACAGGGATTGATCTGTACGGTTGTACCAAGATCACCAAGAGGGGGCTGGAGAGGATAACGCAGCTCCCGTGCCTTAAAGTGTTAAACCTGGGACTGTGGCAGATGACAGAGAGTGAGAGAGTGAGGTGAAAACTCTATTCAGTATACATGTTTCATTGTGTATAGTGCTCAGTTGTGTACTGAGAGAGATTGCCTGTATCCATTCTTAATTTTACCTTCTAAACTGTGACTAAAAACAAGGAGAGGGACTCAGCATTGATCACTGGAATATTGTTCACCTCTGCTGCAATACTCCACTCTTAATTTCAGTCTTGTGCTCTCTTTTGATGTGCATTGTTTAATCTCAGCCTGTGTACAGTTCTTACTATCTAGCTACCTCACCCATCAAACACAGGAGTGCCTACTATCGCTGAATACTAGATTACATTGCATATTTTTGTGACTCGCATACCAATGGAGATTTTGATATTTAAAAAAGAATCTCATTGCAGAATAATAGCTAGGCATTTTAACTCTTAACAGAAAGGCAACTTTTGATAGAAATTTTTGTTTTGGCTGATGTATTTTTTACTTGTAACCAATATTTTTTGTATTGAGTGACTGTTGACAAAATTGTACTTCAAATTGAAGTGGGTGGATCGCTCCTGTCTGTCTTTGTTTACCTGTGTATAGTTGGCTATGTTTTATATTCCTGAGGAAATAAGTATGTATCAGATGTTCCAGTATGCTACTCTGTCAAAGGTTCATCAACACAACTACAGTAAGGCGTAGTAATTAACAGCTGCCAAGGCTATATGCAATACCTTTATCAGTGGGTTTTCTCCTGAGGAGCTTCCAACGATAGTGTCAGAGTATTTGTTTAAAAAAGCAGTAATTTAAGATTGTTTTATATTCATACAGTAGTGATATTTATGAATAAAGATGGCAAATATGTTTCAGTTTTGTGTGTTATACTTGTGTTTGTTGTTTAGGCCACAGCTTGAAATGTCTGTCTTCTAGAGAAAAAGTCTCAATTATCAAGGTTTTTATGTATATGTTGCATAAGATAATAAGAAGAACACATTTTAGATTTCTTACCATCACAGAGAAGCTATCACTAAATGAAAGTGAACTATGTGGTTGAGATGGTGATCTTAATTTCACAGCCCAACACCAATTCAAATGGTGCAGCTGTAGCATTTTTCTTTTACAAACTGCACTAAACAATGAATAATGTTTAAGTATTTGTGTTTAATCTGGATAAAAGTTCTACTTTTTGAATGTATTTTCTTTAGCAGAACTAAGTGTGGTTCCCATTGAATCCCACAAGAAAGACTAAAAATAATACACGGCTCTGGGTTCAAGTTTTTACCCTGCTTAGCTGTTCTTTAGGAAGAACTCCGTGTCTTTTCTTACATACTCAGAATGTAATGCATCTTCTCATCTTGACTCAGACTTGACCGGCACTTTTACATGTGCCACGTGGGCTCTCTTGCATCCAAAATATTGCCAGATGGCGTGCTACATTTTAGGTACCAGTTCCCTCAAGCATTTGCACTTGTCTGCATTCATCTTGTAACATGCTGCAGTCCAATTGCCTACTTTTGTTTTTACTTTAAGTAGGTATGCGTACTATTTGGACATACTACATCATGAAATGGGTCCTCAAACTCAAACCTCATTGCCCATATACATCCTGGTATTTTGGGCATTTGACGAAATAACACCTACTCTCGCACTATTGCGAAGAATATTAAGTAACACTGGTGTCTATCTCTGACTTGGTTGAAAAAAAAAAAGAGCAAGAAACCAAGGCTTATAATTTATTTATTTACATACATACAAAATCCAAATAACTCACAAACGTCTGTTTTTGCTTTCTTTTTACACAGTTTGATTCTTAACACGAACAGACAGAAGGCAGTACATTTCTTATACAAATGCAAAAGAAAAGAAACATACCATGAACTTGACAGAAGCCCCTTAATCAGCTCTGTGTTCCTCAATAAGGAGTCGAGAAAAAGAGATGACAAGACATTAAGGCAAGGGCAGGGACACACAGGCCAAAGTAAGGGGAATTAAACACCTTAAAAAATGCTTTCTTCTTTCTCTGAACCCAGAGGTGAAAGGTGAGGGGTTAAAAAGGGACGGAGAGAAATTAATCTCCACCCCGAGACAAAAAGTACAAAAACAAGCATCCAACTAACATCCTCTGAAGCCAGTGGATGTGTTTTATTTTCAGTGAAACACACCGTTAGTCTGCCCAAAGCTATCTGTAAGTCAACTGTGCATAGGACGTTTGTTAGAAAACCTCCAGATGCAGTTTTGTTTTGTAACATTATGTTCCTCTTGTAACAGCAGGAGGGCCACGATGGCTATTTTTAGCCATCAGGCGCAGTCCTGCCTTTGACATCAACCAACAAAAAACGTTGACATAACAGGTAAGAAGAAAAGACAACAACACTGGAATCTCAGGGTAATAAATTTACATCACCGTATGGTGAAAATATATAAAAAATGACTATTAGAAATAAATGCAAGAAAAGTACTCTCCCATCACACAGTCACGGTTTGAAAACATTTGTAGTTCACACATTTTGACACAAAAGATTTTTTTTGACACTTCTTTCCTCAGTTTTTGCTGAAGACACTAACTCGACGGTCATTTTGTTCAGAGCAGCTCGCTCTTCAAGATTCTGTGCAAACATTCAATGCATATCCATACAGTAAACATTTTTATATATATGTATTATATTTATATATATATCTCTATGGAACGTGACTTTCCGCAAGTTATGGCAGTACTGTCACACACACACACATTTTGTCCTGAAGACAAAATTAGACACAAAAGACAACTGCACTGCTTTGAACTTTTTCAGATTTTTTTTTAAAGAATGCACAACACCTTCCACTTAATTACCTTTATTCAGTCACTGTACGTGTTAAATATCACGTTATTTACAAACTGATCTAAAAAGTCAAAATCTGCTGAAAAGTGACTTTTTTTTCCTGTAAATGTAGATGCACTTAGTAATTAAAAACCTCAGCCCTGAAGATTTCAAAAAATACAATAAAAGGAGGCATCACTTGCATTTGTAAGTGATCTGAAAATACAAGAAAAAGGGGCGTCGCTTGTATTCTTCAGTGATTCAGTCGACAAACTAAAGATCAGGTGGGCTTTAAGTAACATCTATAGAAACTTTGGATGAGACTGAATGATCAGTGGATCACATCATAAGTTCTTACATCATGCCTTAGCACCAATATTACAGAGGAATAAATATCCCTGCATTAGGTCCAGTACTGATCTCTGTGCATGCTCCAAGGCCACTAGAACGTTCTCAAAAGAAACATTGCATACCTCATAAACAAGTGGACGTTGTGTGCAAAACCATCTAAAAATTAATACGTCTCAGAGAATAAAAGCTTTTTTTCTTTCCTCTCTCTCTCGCTCTCTCTCACACATGGATTTGAGAACATAGTCTAACTAAAAGCGGACCTCTGATCTGTGTCAAAGGTCAGGCCTTGATCCCCCTCTCATGCCAGTGACCCAGCCACGGAATACACAGTAAAACGTACCTACAACTTCATCCTGGCTACAATGACAGATCCACAGCTCCAAGCTGGGAGAGGAAACATTTGGAGAACATGCTGCATTTATATTTGGTTAAAAAGTGGCATTTTCCTAAGTACTCAGATGTTCAGCCACCAGTAGCTGTATTTCTAACTAGCGACTCCAACCTACTAGTTAGGAAACGACGACTACAAAATAAGCATCTACACGGCTCCATGAAATACCCGCTGAGCTGAGCTCCTCTCTGCTCCCCTCTAGATGTAGCAGCTCCCCAGTTCTCCGAGACAAGAAGTGCTTTCCAGTGCCATGTAAGGAATAAACTTTCCCCTTTCGACTTAAAAGGTGTATAAGAGGAGTCAAGGGGGTAAAAGGCTGAGATAGAAGTGGGTGAGGTAACTGTGCTTGATCTAGCAGCTCCTGCTGTGAATGAAGACGTCTGGGGAGAGGAGGGTTGGCAGTATACTCCGAGACTTTGTGCGGAAGTTTCTTTCATCTCATATCCTTTCTCTCCCAACGCACCTGTCCCAGACTTACAGGTGTGCAATATTTTAAGTCTACTACAAGCAAGAATTGAATTTAAGTGTTAACATATGCCTAAGGGTGAGCTTTCAACTTTTCATGAACCTGCAGTATGCTGTTGCCTGCCTGATTAGGTGTGTACTTTGGTTTTTCACCACCATCTGCCACAGCTGTCATTAAATAAGAGGACCTCCGTTTGCAGAGTGTAATCTGATGCTCAAAGTGCCATATCTGACAGCGTTTCAGCAGACTTTGTGAACATCCCTAATTTGATTTTACAGGCCTGGCATTAGAGAGACACATGAGACAGGAAAGCACTTAGGAGTCGTGAGAGTTTGTACCAGGGTGGACGAGGGGAGAGAGGAGGAAAAGCTCAGCGGGGTGAGATATAATGCCCCAGCTTTCTCTCATCCCTACAGGAGCCTTGTTGAGTGGAGGTAGGGGCACCTGAGCTCAGCTACAGATTATATGAAGACCAGGGGTCAGCCGGGGGTCGTGTCTGAGGTCAGAGTTGTCAGCATGACTCCTCCAGGGCGTTGACAACCTGCTCCAGGATATCGGGGCAGTAGTCCGCGATCTGCTGGAGAACAGAGTTGGCGTACTCCTGCAGCTCCCCGCTCTCCTTCTCACACACCTCCAGCTCTCGCTCCACCTGGAGGGAGAAGGCAATAAATAGTTTCTTTTAAAAAGACTTTTAATCAACAACACGCAACAACAACACAAAAAGCTTCTTGAATGCAACCTGTTATTTGAGTTGATCAAAAGTGAGATAATTCTACATTTATTGAATCACCCTAAGCAGCCCTGACAATTACTGACAGGGTCCGAAAACGAAAACACAGGATTGAAAGATGAATATCAGCTATTTTATGCCCACATAGCTCTCCTTTTGATAAAGCAACAATATTCAATGTTGATATATTCAGTTTTTTTTTTTTTTATGACTGACCATCATTAAACACAAACGAGGGTTGCTGACAAATAACTGGTGGTAGTTTTCATGAACAAAATGTAAAAGTATTATAAATTACAATGAATGAACAACAGAGTGACTGAGAGTTCCTTCGCTACCTGTTCGACACTCATCTTCTGGAGCTCCTCCTCCCAGTGTTCGGGGTCGCTGTGGTGGTAGTGAGAGGGCGGCGTGAGCTGGCTGAGGATGCTGGGGTCCCGGTCATGGCAGAGGTCGGTCAGGTGGGCGATGTAGAGCTTGAGTTTACTGCGGTTCTGGGACAGGGCTAGAAGAGGGGGAATCATCTGCAGGGCGGGACGACAGAGAAGAGAGTGTGAGGCAGTGAGAGGAGAAACAAGGGCCTGAAAACATTCAGATGTTTAACAGAGGAAGAATGATGCTCCTGTTTGAATGATTGAACATAATGAAAGACCAAAGCACAAGACCACACTTGCACAAAATAAAGAATATTGACAAAAATAAAACATCATCATCTGCATGCAGGCTAATGAAACCACCACCCTCTCACATTAGAGCCAACCTTCTCAGGTGCATTATTAAAGTGTCTTTGGATTCTGATTTGTGAATGTGCAGCTTAACAAAGTGTCTTACAAAGCGACTTACTTAACCACTGAGGTTAAAACCGTTATCCAATGCAACACTTACTTGTCTGGGTCAAAGTGTGAGGAGCTAATAGTCAATGTCAGAGCAGGGGCATGCAAAGCTAAGACGCTTTAGTTTGAGGCAATGAGACAGAGCCAGGATCAAAACCTTCTCATCCTCTTAGCGTGTGCATGCAAACGCACACCACTGATCCCTATACCATGAGCCACAAAAAAACAATAAATGAACACTGTCAAAGGCACGGGATGAGTGGCGAGATGTGCACCACAGGAGAACAAGCAATGATGACAATGACCATCAATATAAAGAAAAAAAGGACAAAAGTAGAACCACGATGAATGAAAGACGGGTAAACATGCCACAGAGCAACGGATGAAGAAAGTTGTGACAGGTCTGGCTTTTCACACACGCTCACCCTTCTGAACAAAATGGCTGAGAGAGAGGGGGGGAGGGCAAAAGGTCGGCTACGCCCAAATACCCTCCTCATCATCCTGTTAGCCACAAGGTAAGCCAATCGCAGCATTACAAAGGAACATTTGGTTAGTGTATACAGACAAAAAAGTTAGAAAGACAGGAAAGCTTAGTAGGCATCAGTTTAACCTTCTTTAAAAAAGCAGACATTGAATTGTTAACAAGTCAGTTACAGATATTTTGGAGAAGCAGTTCAGGATAAAATGGAAACCAGACTAAGTGGTGGTTATGTAAGCTACCTGATCTGGAGAGGGTTTGTGATTTGTCTGGTCAGGAGCGGTCTTCAGATGGTCGTCCTCATAGTTGTCTGCCATCAGTTTCATCCTGTTCTGAGTCTGTAAATTAATAGTGGTGATAAACAAAAAAAAAAGCTTTAGTGACATGATAAAAAGCTAATGCAATGTGATTAAAACAAATCTTTAACTGGAATGGAAAAGTTAAAATAGATCCGCCTCAGTACTGATCTGTCTGACAACGATTTAGCCTGATAATAGATATCCGTGCCAAGACTTCCTCTTCACTTCTTCAGGTATTACAGTCTGATTAACAACGCCATCAATACTTTTTGTTTGTGTTTTATGCTCACAAAATATTTTGGCTAAATGTAAATGCAGATATATAAAAAAAATAATAATAATAAGAGAGACAGAGAGAGAGATAGAGAGAGAGATGGTGGTCTACATCCAGGGACTTCAAATGCCGTTGATCGAAAAAGTTACTCCCCAGTGTCACAGATAATCCTCAAGAGATATAATTTAGTGCTATTGGCATGCACCTTTGTCGTGTGCTTGATGATAACACAAACTAGTGTTACTAAAAAAAACACTGTGTCCCTGCTTTCCTTTTTTTAATGTAAGAAATCGAGTCCCTTCACTATATTCTCTACTAGTGCACGTATTCAGTACGAGACATGTTGGACATATAACTGGAAAGAACATGAGTGTGTATAATCACTGTGAGGCTCCCTGGACTATCATTTTTCCCCTCCTTGGACACCAGCAGCCCCTTCCCCACCTGCTGTTTGAGCTGTTGCACCAGTCTGTCCTTCTCCCGCTTCAGCAGAGCCACCTCATCCTGGGTCTTCTTCTTCTTGGAGGAGGACAACTCCAGCAGGGCAATGTTTGCATCCTTCTCGCTGATAGCAGCCAGCAGCGCCTCCTGCCTGTTGGGTGGGGACGAAACAACATGGCATTTAACCACACAAGTAAATAGCTCAATTATCATTTATTATTCATTGCCTAAAAATCTTCCTGCCAGCTGGGGAAGGCCAGAATAGGATGACATTTTACAGGATGAAGGCAGCAATCGATACTCCAGAGTCTACTCCACCCTACTGTGTGTGTGTGTGTGTGTGCGGGCGTGCGTGTGTCTTACTTCATCTCCAGCACCTCCTCCAGGTGCTTCCTGCGCTCAGCTCGCAGGGTTGAGAGGTGCGCCTCTTTCTCGCACAGAGACTGCTGGGTGGAGGCCAGCTTGGCCCTCATGGACTCCAGCTCCTGCTTCACTTTCTCCATGGCCCCCAGCAGCTCCTCCATCTGGGAACACACACACATACACAACGATTCAACCATGAATAGAGTGAAAGAGATTAACTGAATCTATCAGCGAAAGCACAAGGTTTTTTTTTGAGTAAAGGTGCTTTTGATGACTTGCCAGTATAAGGGCTCTAATAGGAGGCAGGGGCAGCAGAATTCATGTGGGCTTTTAGGAAGGACTAGGGGTCGACTGTAACACAGATACCTTTCAACTACTGCACAGCATTTCATTTACCTGTTATTCACTTTAAAGGGGCACAAGAGTACCATTGTTTCATATTAGCACATGCTTTAATTACAATTGAGTCGACTGAATGAAGGAGTGAATAATTCATCCCCCAACGGTCGATTCTATTGGGTATTTGATGTACAAGCCAACTAATTAACTGGCATTGCAACGTTTCATAAGCAGGTAAACAAAATAACACGAAAATTACATGGGCTGGAAACAGCAACACCTTGCAAAATAATGCAATCCAGATTCCCCAAAAATGATCAAACCTCAAGAACGCATGTCTTGCAGGGTTGTTGCGTTATTGCATGAATTGCAGAGGTGTTGCTGTTTTTGTGTCCACCCCTGTAAGTGTTGTTGCTCACTGATGGGAGGTCATACATACTGGGCTCATACCTTAGACCACTTAAAGTGGGAGAGGTTGGACTCATGCATTGGTGTGAGTGAGTGCTTCTGATGGGCGGTGTTTAGCGGAGAGAAAACAAGAGAAAACAACAAGCAAAAGATAAAAGAACTGAGAAAGACGGAGGCCAGAGGAGCAGAGGGAGGTGAAGAAAGGATGAGAAACACCACAATGGCAGCAAAAAGATGGAGAAAGAATCTCAGTATCTGAAGGCGTTTCTTTTCTATTTAGACTTGTTTAGCTAAGCATGTGTGATCCTTTGTGCTGATTCGTGTTGGTGGAGAGGGAGTTGTGTACCTGTTTCTCTTGCAGTGACCTGGCAGCCTCCTCCTGTGCCAGCACCATCTCTCGCTCAGCGGTGATTTGAACGCTTTCTCTCAGCGCCTCCTCCAGCTCCTCTATGCGCTCCGACTTCTGACGCAGAGTGTCCTTCAGAACAGGAGGAGGAAGAGGTCAAATTATGATTCAGCAAATGTGAACTTTGTTCTAATGCAAAGTTCATGCAAGCGACCCCCACACACGCCTCACCTTCACATGCTGGGAGCTCTCGGACATGTTGTCCTCCCTCTTCCTGGCCTCCTCCATGAGTCGAGCATTCCTGCTCTTCTCCACCTGCTCCTTGTGCTTCAGAGACGCCACCTTCTTCGTCTGGTCCTTCATCTGCCTGCAGGGACACCATGAGACACATGGGAGAAGTTACATGTTATGTACACATAAATAAATAATAATAACATGTTAATGCAAATCTGTTTGAATGCCTTTAATTTACATTTTAATGGGCAGGGGAGCTGGGACAGACTAAACTGACAGACAGATGGTAAATTAATGGTAAATTGTTAAAAAGTGATTCCAAAAGGAAGCCCTTTTATAACCAAAAGTAAACTTTAAGTACAGCAAGCAAATTTAATATTTTTATTCTCATATTTGGTCACTTAGATATTGCCAAATCAATGATAGTCCATGTAGAATGGTTATAAGTCAGTTAAGATTGTAGCCAATTGTAAGTAAAAGCTCTCTGGCGGCAAATAAAAAAGGCATTTTCAAATCAAATGCAAACATAAAGAGAAGTGATCTGATGAAAAACACACTGAAATGACAGTTACAACCATAGCCTTTCAGACTTGCTTTGGCAAGCTTTTAGACAGCCCTGCAAAGAGTCAATTTCAGTTTTGACTCAGGTTGAAGGACAGAATAATAAGAGGGCGAAACTGAAAAAAATAATGCATGAATAGAAGTAAGAGGAGAGACAAAGAGTTCAATATGTCAGGGACAAGGCAGTTGCTCGCAGCACCGCATACAATGGAGAGGTAAGAGGTGCAGAGAAAAGTGAGAAGAGAACAAAAAGGATAAAAAAGGATGCCATGGCCAATGGAAGAGAGAAAAAGAGCAACTACTAACCTGGAGGCCAAACTGGTGGGGTGAGAGATTTCCGGTGTAAAGACAAGAAAGCAGTAAAGAGAAAAACAGACCAGAAAGATGAGTCAATAAGAAGAAAAAGGGAAAGAAGGAGGGAGAGGACACATCAGCCCTAGGATTATGTGGTGACTCCACCACACACACATACAGGTACAAGACAAACATTTCTGAAAGAGGACTATAGCTTTATAACAGGTCTGCTTATAACATTCACCCTGTCTGCTTTCAAAGCAATACTGCCAAGAACCAGACCGCCAAATCACATTAAAATCCACCATTTAATGTGCTCGGGGCAACAATCTCCAGAGTGACATGATGTCATTGAGGGAAAATGTGCATCAGTCATGAGGACCAGTGGTCACAAGTCCAAGCTAGCAGGGATGAAAACAGAAAGCACAGTGCAGCTGCCTTACACCACAAAAAACAGCACGGAAAGACCTTTTAAAACATCTGTGACACATCAGAAACCAGCTGCAGATAAAACTGACAAAATCATTAAAATTGTAACTTTGCAGGAGTTTCCTCCAAAAATGTATATAAAATACAAAATCTCATTCATCACTTATGGTGCACTAGAAGTTTGCGGCTGTAATTGTATCTGCAGAGACTCTGCCCTCTGCTTGTATGTTTATTTTATTTCTGTTTTGCTTTTTGCTTGGTATGTTTTTTGGCATCACTCTTTGAACACCAAAATAGCAAGGCAATATGCCAAAGTATGTTCCGAAACGAGAGTGAATCTGGGGTTGACTTTCACTTACTTTGAGTTTGGGAAGGACTAAGATTAAATGTTGTGTTTACAAACAGTAAACGACAATTCCTGCATATTACTTTACTGTAAAGTGACAAGGGAAGAGCTTGATCTCATGATGCACGCTCAATGTCCACATCTTTCACGTTTACCGCGCTGTACAGTCCGTTCACTAAAACATGCATGTTTCCACTCACCTCTCCAGCTCATTTATCTTTTTGTCCTTGTCATTCTTCTCATTCTCCATTTCCCGAAGGATCTCCAGCAGACGGTCCACCTCAGCCTGCGCCTTCCCAGAATCCTCTTTGTGGCGAGCCACTTCCTGTTCGAGGTTCTTAATGCGCTCGGCCAGCTCAGTGTTGGCCTGAGCCTCCAGGGCTGCATTCTGAGCCTGACAAAGGACAGGTGTCAGTTATTCCCTTCATATAAAGTAAACATTCAGCAGCAGCATGTAGAGCTGTGCCAACACATGAGATTTCTTTATTTGAGGAGCTCACTCTCTTCAGCTGATTCTCCACTTTGAGGACCTCCTCCCTCTTCTGCTCCAAGGCGATCTCCATACTCTTGAGTTTGGAGTCCTTCTTCAGCCCAGAGGAGGCCAGGGATGATGCATGCTCCTTCAGGTCCAACAGAGACGTCTGCACACACACACAGACAGAAGTATAGATGAACCTTTTCCAGCTTATCAAACTCACAGAGTATGGGATTGAGGAGACTGAAAAATACATTAGATTAGAACCTGCAGTAATGTTTCACTGTATAAATAGAATCACAGTAAACAACAGTTTGCTTGTCTTTGTGTGAGCTCGAGTTCCTGCATCCTGTTTCTCACCTCTCTGTCTGACAGGTCTCCCTGCAGTAAGCTGTGTCTCTCCTTCAACTCTTTCAGTTCCTTTTTGTAACAATCTATCTCCTCGGTCTTCTCCCGGTCGTCTCTGTCACGCTGCTCTTTTAGACGCTCGATGATGCGCTCCTAGAACGCGGTAAAGAAAACAATTACACATACCGCCTTTGCAGACTTCAACCAATCAACATATATGCACAAATTAACACGCAGAAAATAATTACAATCTACAATTTGTCGTCAGAAGTAACTTGGTATGACATAAACTCACCTTTTCTGCAAGAGACTCCTCCAGGGTTGTGAGAGCAGTGTCTGTGTTGGAAGTGTCAGCCTGCAAAGACTTGACTCTCTCCTTCAGACTGGTCAGCTGCTTCTCCTTGTCCCTCAGCTGCTCCTGCAGGTTCTCAATCTGCAGACAAACAACAATCAGTCAACCACAGGACACACAGTGTAGCATTATGAACGTATGCCGTCATTTCAGATAAGACAAGATCTTTGAAACAGCTGTTTTAGTCCGAATCACCTTCTTCTGTAGAACATTAATTTTGCGCTCCTTGACCTCCAGCATGTCCTTGAGGTCGTGGATCTCTCCATTCAGTGTGCCCTTCTCCTCTGACATTTCTTGTATTTGTTTGCTCTTCTTATTCAGAGTGGCCTCCTTCTCTTCCAAGCGCAGGCGCAAGGCATCCACCTGGTGGGGGAAAGGTGGCCAACTTATAACTCAACAAAATAGTCAAACTTACGTAAATTAAATAAATTCTGTGTTTTTTTTGTAGCATCATTAGTCATCAGAAGTTGGACAGCCTTTTCTGTATCGTCATTCTGAAAGCTCCAGTTTTTTTTACTCTCAGCTTGAACTGGATTTCTATATGTTGCCATCCTCTCCAGGCACATTACCACAGTGTTCATATGGCATATATTATGTCTAGCTACAACCTGTAATCGTGGTTGCTGATGTTGTTGATGTTTGATTCTGAAGTTTTTGGTTTTGAAGCGCAAAACTAAAAGCTACTAGAAAGTGCAATGATGCAACAATGCTGCAAAAATGGATGTTAGAGAGCCACCAAAGACCCAGAAACACTGGCCAATCAGAGCAGGCTGTCATCTTAAAGCCCCCCTCCCAAAAAGCTAAGAGGGTGAATAAGCAGCCTTTAAATGGATGAGAAGAATTAAGGGATTTTTGAACATTAAAACACTAAAACACAAGCAGGAACCTGATCATTGGTCCCCTTTGAGGCGAGAGTGTATCGGCCTCTGCTTTACCTCCGTCTGTAAGATGGCAGCCCGCTGCTCCTTCGCAGTGAGGGACTCCTTGAGGACTTCAATGTGCTGCTTGCTGTCTGAGAACTGGTTGGTGAGCGTCTCCAGCTTGGTCTGTAAACCAAGCAGCTCGGAGTCCTTCCTGGAGAGGTCCTGCTTCACCTGCTCCATCTGAAAAAGCAAAGACATTGGGAGAAAGAGTGAGGAGAAAGAAAGAGGAAAGGATGACTCTGACTCATCTGAACTTAAGATTTACTACAACAGTCAAAACTAAACTCCATCTCGTCTTGCATCAGACCTTGTTTTTCATGAATTTCGTGTGGCTGCGGTAGACCTCCATCTGCTTCATCTCCTCCTGGCGCTCCTCGCAGCTCAGAAGTCCATTGGACTTCAGCATCAGCAGCTCCTCCTCCATGTCTCTCAGGCCCCGCTCCATTGAATTGATTTTTGCATCCTGGGGTTTATGAAGAGAAATACACATACATAGAATGAGCACGTGTGACCAAACATAACACAGTCATACACACGTCTCTGTTTAAATCCACACCTTCATGTCTATGACGGTCTGCAGAGCCTTAGTTTTGGTGGACTCCGGGGTTCCCTCGTATCGACGGTGCAGCTCCTTTTGGGTCAGGTAAAGAAGAGTATGTTGAATGTTTGTATAAAATATCTGTGCATCGTTTCATATAAGTGATTATGTTTTCTCTCACTTATACAGACTAATTAAATGTAATGTTATATCTCCCACGGCTGAACTGGACATTACCTCTCGTAGTGCATTAATCTCTCTGTCTCTCTGGTCCAGTAAACTCTCAAGGTGATGCCTGTGCATCTCTGCATCAGCCAGCCTCCTGGTCCGCTCCTGGTCCTCCTCTGATGCCTTGGCAGATGGCCCTGAGACAGAGTACATATCACCTTGGTTACCATGATGAAGTAGATAGAAAGACATTCATTCCGTTTAAGTCTTTGTAACAGCCAGCCTGAGCATCAAGAGCCACAAGGTTATTCTACTAACACAGGAGGCTTAGACAGAAGTCAGATAAAAAGAAATGACCAATTAGGTACAGTGTTGAATTAATCTGCTATCTATCAAATATATATTTTCATGTTTAAATTGTTTTTTAGGTTTATTCTCAGTTTAATGCATCAGGTTTGTCAAATTTGATATCTGATGTTTGTTTTTTTTTGCTTCTAAGTACCATAACATAAAATTATTCTGGGGGACACATGTGCATATGTCTTTTCATGAAGCTCTCATATATCCCTTGTCTCATATATTGCTTGGGTTTAGAGCATGCCTCGTGGTTAGTTAAAGGAACGCAGAAACCCATATTTGGCCAGCGGGGGGAGAAAGCTTGGGTGGAGCTGAGGGAGAGCCAGTAAGCGGCAACCATCGCAGCTTTAAGTGATAGCTAGCCAGGGATTAAAACCTTTGGGACCCAAAATGTTTGTGGAGAAATGCCTGAACTTAGTATTTTAAGAGTTTGCTGGTTCTCCTGTTTTGCAGGAGAATGTGTTGATACTATGATCTCTCCTGAGGCCGGAGCCCACCTTTGCTCTGCAGCATCTCCAGAAGTTTCTTGATGGACTCGTCTCTGGCTCCCAGTGTTTGCTTCTGCGTGTCAATCCTCAGCTCCATCTCCTCCAGGGTCTTTCTGAGGAGGAAGAGCTCTTTGGCCTGCCTCTCGTGCTCGGCCTGTAGCCGCCGGTAGTTCTCCTCCGTGGGTTCAGATGTCAGGGCCAGGTCACGGCCTTGGATTGAGGGATCTTGCTGGAGCAGCTGGTTCAGATCCCTCTGGATCCTCAGCTCATCCTGAAGAGCCTGAACAGTCATCTGGAGGTGCTAGAAACAAACAAGAGACACACATGCATCAACATTCATCTGTTCTTCTGTCTGTTTGTTGGGCTTCATTACAAAATGATTTACACAAGGGTGGATGAGGTGAAGGGAATTTATTGATTATTTGAACAACACAGGGGCTGCTCCCATCCTACTTTATGAGAATGGATCCTGGCAGGATATTGTGTTACAGCATGTTTAAAATCAGCCTCTAATCATGACTGAAAATTCAGCAGTGCCCTGACAGATGCACCCCCAACAGCCGGGCTTTGTGGACAGTGTAACGTTTCATGCCCAGAGAAATACAAGTGGTGAAACACAATCAGCACAGTATAGTATTGCATTGTTTGTGGCATCTGACGCCACGGACACTTGGCAGAGCTGCTGTGAGACAGTGACACAAGGCTGTGTTACACTCTGGTCTGAACCAGCTGTGAGCGTTTTCAGACGACAGAACAAAGAGAGAAGTCAGTGTCTGCCTTCGTTTCTCTCTGTCCTCCTCCTCCAGCCCCCTCCCTCTCCTTCCTTTGTCATTCTCTCCTTCTCCCTCCACCAGCACACACTATTCTCCTCCTCACACACACTATTCTTCTACCTTGCTTCTCGCCCTATCTCTTGCCTCCAATACTCTCACCTCTCCTCTCACTAACCCTCCCTTTCCATCACCCTCTCTACCCCGTGACTAAGGCTGACTCACTGCTGTGACTGCACCGATCCACCCCCCACATACACACAGGCAGATTCACGCACGGACAAGCACGGAAACACACACACGCGCACACACACACCTTCTCCCTTCCTCAGCTCCCATATTCTCACTTTCTCTGCCTGAGGAGAGATAACAGTCGGGCGTTTGAGAGCAGAAAGAATAGGAGATGCGACGCACTAACTAAACTGATCCATACAAAAAGTCACAACACATAAGGACACAGTGCACAGAGAGCCAAAGCTCTGCATCTAGAACATTTTAACTTGTATGCAGTTTCCCCAATGTGGTACAGAGACTTGACTCTGACTCTCAATCTGCTCTATTAACATTTGTACAGCAGTAAAGCATGAAGCATCACTGGCATTTCATAATAGAGCTGCAATGATCAGTTGACTAATTGATTAGTGGATTGAGAGAAAAATGAAAAAAAATGTTTAATAGTTTGATAAACCATCAATTTTTTTCATGAAAAATGTTGTTTTTTGCCCTTCAAATGTGGACATTTCTTCCATTTCTCTGTGTTATGCCATATCAAACTAAATATCTGACTGATAAAACATGACAGTCATCACCTTGGACTTTTAGAAACTTGCATTTCTCACCATTTTACAGACAAACTGATTAATGGATTAATTTAGAAAATAATCATCAGATTAATCCATAATTAAAATAATCGTTAGTTGCAGCCCTATTTCACTACACTGTAAATGTGATATTTTATCCACGTGTCAAGGAGTATTTAGCAAGAAATAACTGATGATTATTAGGGGGGTACCTGACTTTTTGTTTTAATGGGAAATTAAAGCCATTTCACACCATTATAGACCAGATAATAGCAGTCACGTATTACAGAGAATGAAGGGCATGAAGGTGCTTTGTAGCAGGGATTTTAGAAAAGCTGTGACCAGCACACGTCAGCCTATCAAGCCCAGAAACAGAAATAACACAAACATACAGTTGCAGATGTATGCACAGTCAGTTGGACCTACATTCAATGAGGGCATGCAGTTTAACTGGAGCTGTAATTAGACAAATGAGTGTGTGCATGTGTGTGTGCTTTCTGTTGCATGTGTGCCAGCGTGGGAGGTGGAGGCTGACATATGAAAGCAGACATCTTTAAATTACAGCACCCACTGATTAGTCCTACTCGGGCATTACTGGGAATTAGTCCACACTGTGATTCTGTGACTCAGCAGGAGTGAAAACAGCAAATTATACACATCTGCCCATCCATTAAGAATCACAGTGAAACAAAGCCTATTTCTCTTCATTAATCATACTTAATTTGCACAATTCCCACAACAAACTGTACGGTTTAAAAATAGGCCCTGTGCCTATCTTTGTGTACTTGTTAAGAAATAGATTTTTGTTAAACGCGTGTGCATGGAGGATGTATACATGTGTGCAGGCTGAGCAAGGAGCTATGCTCTAATGTTGCAAAACACTAAGAAACCTAATAAATGGACATAGATGTAGCAACAGGGAACGGAGGGCATATGCTGGGTGCCACAAAGTCATCTGGATGAATCGCAATTCATATTCAACACTACAATAATAAGGCCAGTATGTTTGGCATTTTAAAAATATCTTGAAAGTGGATTATGCAGTTTAGGTATGGATTTCCTTTGAAAGGCAAAAAATAACACATTCAATTGTTTGTTTGTTTGTTTGTTATTCATTTTAATTTAATGTACCACATCACCTGTGGCAAAAACACAAGATAAACCGAAGAGAACAATAATAATTTAATGTTCTTGAACAGCACATAACTGTGGTAAAACTACTTTACATATACGCTTTAAATTTGCACTGTCTCCCCATTTTCTCCCTGCCTACTACATCCAGCAATTTCTAAAACATACAGAGATGCTAATGCCGCCATTAGACTTACGGCCTCTTTCATCTATTAAGCATGAGCATATAGCTGCATATAAGAGGATTAACTAGATGTTAAAAACCAGCCTCTAGCCTGTGCAGAGAGAGAAGAAAGGGAGAGAAACACACTTGTACTAAAGCTGACACACTGGGTGAGATGTTTTTTTTCCTAGTCAAATATGTTCGACCCAGGCAGAGTGATGACTCCATTGACATTTTATAGAAAATGGCCTGAAACAGGAATTTTGAGACAAAAACATTTATGTATTCATATAAATACAAGGGAACACTCACCTGTGCTTCATCTTGAATCACGCGGTACTGTTCCTTCCACACAGTGATCTTAGAAACCTCATCTTTCCTGAGAGCTCGCTCCTTTTTTAATTCTGGGCTCCAGAAGGTCTTGATAGAATTCATGGAGGAGCTGAGCTTGCTCTCCTTAACTTCCACTTCTCGCCGCAGCATCTCATTCTCACGCAGAATCTGAGAAAGCAAAATAAAGTAGAACATAAATATGGCAAATGTGGACCATCTGATTTAGTAACATAAACTTTTATCAAAATCTTTGACAGAATCTGCAAACTTGGAAAAATAAATTGTAAACTACCTCTTTCAGTTGGGCCTGCAGGTCCAGTATGGTGTTGTCTCTGGCCTGCCTTAAAGAATGGGGAACAGTGGAGGCCATGTGGTGGTCCCCAAAAGCTAGAGCATCACCTGCCATCATGCCTGCTGGCAGCACAGCATTTGCAGGCACTGAGGTGGAAATGTTAGGAGTGCTCGCAGCCACAACCCCACTGCTGCTGCCCCTTGACCCATACGTCACCCTCTGTCTCCCCATGGTCGTCACTGTCCCTCCACTTTTGGGTAGATGGTCTCCTGCCATGGCAACCTCATTGTCACTCAGGTACATGGGTCCTGAGGTGGCATACGCAGCGTTAAGGGACTGGATGTTCTCCATGGAAAGCGTCTTGCCTCCTGACCCGCCGGGACCTCCTCCACTGCCCCCGGTGCTGTTGGTGCGACGGTGTCCCATCCGGGGAGAGCGGGGAAGGCGAGGGGAACGGCCAGATCCCTGATTACCTGTGCCACCTCCATCTCTTCCTCCACTATGGTTGGCATCCCCTCTGCCAACAGAGCGGGCACTACCATACATCTTCTGCTAAATAGAAGAATGGAGCTGACAGCTAAACTGAAGTATGACCTCAAGTATCTGAATATAATCTTCCTGATTTTGAATTGTGACTTTCAACAATTTGTGCAGTGGAGATCCTGCTTCAACTGGAGACAGCAGGAATAACGTTCATGATAGAATAGAGGTCTGATGCGCTCCACTTTCTGGGACGGACAGTGCTGGCAGACTTTCCTCTTCCAAAAGGACCTATCCAGCGTTACAAATTATGACACCAATCTGCAAAGAAAGCACAGTTGTTCCTTAAAAAGTGCAAGGCAATGGCATTCATAAAGCATCTGTTATCAATTCATATGACAGATAAATGTTTAAAAAAAAAGTAGTATCATAACCCAGCTGAATCAGCATCAGATCAAGCCTGTGGTTTCTAACAACAGTCTCTTGAGTCATTAAAGGAGTCTCTATCAATTCCACAGAAAATGAGGAATAACAAATGTAATGTTTGGTTCACTTTTTAACATTCAGCACAGTGAAGAGTGAGTAGGTCCACTCTTTGCTTCAAATTCACTGTCTTAACTGGACAGCCTCCTGCAGTACAGACAGTTATGTAACTGCTTAAAGTCATGTCTAAGAACAAAATTATTTTCAGATGGTTTCCTTAAGCATAAAGTCCTTGCTAACCGAGCTATTAAATATATCTGCTTGAGGAGATGGACGTTGAACAGTGTGAGAGCCACTGATTTTAGCTTTATCCTTAACAAAGGTTAAGTTGTCTGCTGTATCGTTATAACTGTTTGTAAGTCAAAAACCCCTCTGACAGACTCGTCGGACCATTTGAGTTAAAACGCTGGTAAATAACATTGCAAGACTTTAAGTGGCTTTGAGTACGTTAATATTTCAGATTATTCAGCCTTGTGCTCTGTTTCATATGTTGTTTTTAACTGAATTTCCACCACAGCCATTTAACAGAGAAGTCTGCGTGGCCTTGCTAGCAGCTAATGTTACGTTAACGTAACCGGCTAACAGTAAAGGCTGACATTTCTATACCTCTAACTACTTGTTATTCCTAAATTGTTGTCGTTTGCTTGACATGTGTGAAAATTGCTTCGTATAATCTGTCTGCGGAATAGATCTTGAAGCTCCGAAACATTTTTTCCAATGTGCTGACGCTATGGATTAAAACTAGCAAGGGAGGGAAGAGGATTGTCCATGGTGGACATTGTAAGGAAAAAATCTTCCTGCTCGTAAAACTGAATGCAAATAGAAATACTAACCGGGCAAATAGTTTGCTTGATGCGTGACGTGATAAGTTCATTAAATGCAGAGTCAAAATGTGACACATTGAACCAGAATTAAAGCACTTTAATCCTAACGACACGGTACAGGGTCTGCTTTGGAGACACCCACTTCAAACCATAACCATTTTCCCCTACCTCCACTGAACGGCTTTTCATTTTAAACTACGGCTTTCCTCATTCAGAGCTTCACAATCCTAGATGTGAGTCTTGTGAAAATCAAAGAAAGAGCTAAAATATCAAATGCACATACGTTTAGCGTTAGCTCACCGTGACATATGGAGGCTAAGTCCATCCAATCTATGTGGTCAACCAGAACCTCTATTTTTTTTCTCGCTAACACAATAGCCAGTGCTGAAAACCTCTCCAAACAAACTACCTTTCTCGTTGTCTGGTGGAGCTCAAATCGGTGTGTATTCTGAATCCTCTGTCAATCGGAAATCGGCTGCAAAACCCGTCATTTTGTGTTAATTACTCGATAGATGTCTATCTGATTTTCCCATCTTTTGCCAGCAGTACCAGCGGCTCAGGAGAGCCAGGGCGCTTCAGTGACGTCAAGCCTCTTATGCGCGTTCACGACAGTCTTCCTCGCCACGCTTGAATTTTAAACGCGCGGTCACGAGTTTTATGGTGAGTGAATGTAGACGGAACCAGAAAGCAGATCTAACAGTTCAGTTTGACAAAAAAAACAAATCTCTGAATAAATGTGAAAAGATAAGTAAAAGTTGTGGTCAACTCTGGAGTGTTTCAACAAAAATTCAGTAAGCAAGTACTTAAAAAGTACTTGGCCAGAATTTAGTATATATATATATCCCAAGAAATACATAAACAAATACATATCGACAATAAGAGGAAGAGAATAATAAAGTAATGTATTTATAACACAATGTGAACATACTGTCTTCAGAAGTAAGCTTTTCATTTTGTGTGGAATACGGATAAATGTGGCATGCTCATCATACACCAGCAGGGGGCAGTGCTTACTTGTAGGTAAATTGTATCTTCGAAATGGTTGCAAGAAATATTGTCTTGCTGATTGTTCTCCTTTTATCCACCAAATTCAATTAACAAAACGGAGTCAAATGTATGTAATGCTTAAGTGCTATATAAGTCACTCATAATGACAGAATAAAATGTCTTATTTTGTCCAGTCATCTATAGTCTAAAAAATAGAATATTGTGTGTCTAAATGTGTGTGTGTATGTGTGTGTGCGTGCGTTCGTGCGTGCGTGCGTGCGTGTATAAAATAAATTGAGCATGAGTAGCAGACGTTTAGGCTTACAAACATCATTCTAGTCAGTTTTTTTAATTACATCTTATGAACTGTTAGCAGGGCTTTAGCTTATAATGGTGTAATCAAAGAAATGAGCTTTGTCAAAACTTTCCATCCATAATAAAGTTTTTCTTAACAAAACATTTCAAAAAGAAGGTGCAATTAAAGAAACAAATTAACATTAATAAGATAAAACCTAAAGGCATATTGAATTTAAAAAATAGATAAGTGTTTTTTAATGATTTGGTCAAATTTCATTGCATTCATGCAGGAAGTAAATATGGCTATTTTTTTGCTTTCAGGGGGGTACTACATTACATTTAAAATATATTCATACATGAACATATGCCAAATATATTTTTTGTTCATTAATATTAATTATTTTAAATATGTTTATAATATTAGAATAAGTGATCCGTTTGTGCTTTGAATTCACGTGTCTTTAAATTATAAGTATACATAAATACATTGTGATGTAGAAATAAGATACAAAATTGATACCATAAAGGAAGGTGCTTCAAAGAAATTTATGTATCTGTTATGGTTATGAGGTCATTCTTCACTGGCGCAGGCGCTTTCGGAAAAACCCGTTTCTTCGTCAATATGTAGCAACTGCGCCGCTTGTTTGTGAGTGAGCCCACAAAACGCAACTCTGATATTCAGTAATTGGGTAACGTGTCTACCTGATACTTGAGGAAAGTGTACATGTATTCACCTTTACATACGCGAATACGGAATAATGCTGTAAGGACAATATCAGCAAAGACGACCGTCAGTGGTGTTGTGGATACGATATTGAGGTAGGTCGCTGGCTGCCACCCGGCACTGCTTAATGTTAGCTAGGTCGCTAACTGTTAGCAAAGTCAAGATTAAAAGCGAACAGCAGCTAACACAACGTTATTAAACAGAAACAAACGCCATATAGGTGGTTTACCGCTTGACTAGGAATAGTCGCCGTGAACCGGCTAAGCCACTAAGAATATAATTTCAAAGTGCGTAATAACAACAAACGAAGCGTTGTCGTTATTTGCGCCTCATATCATATTAAATTGAATGGGAACAGCCAGGAGGTGGGTCTAGCTTTTAGGCCATCGGCAAGGCCAGCCTAGCTAACGTTAGCTAGCTGAGTGCGGCTGGCGCTATTTGTCAGTGCCTGGTAGATTTCCAACCGGCGTCATACGTATCCGGTGTGCTAGCACGGCTTGTAATGTTGATCATCCAGGGATGGAAACTGGCCTTGGGTACGGTAAAGTTGTCAATATTAAATAAACCTTAGTGTTAGTTATTGGCTAATATGTTCAGTGGCACATTATGTATGTCAAGTAGCTGTGAGTTAACGTTAAGGTAAATTGCTAACAACGGGGCTCATTATATTTTAAAAAGACGTGACGTGGAAATCATTCATCGTTGGTTAACGTTTCACTGGTTAAAGATTAGCTAACGCCAGCTAACTAGCTCTTTGCTAGCTATGCTTGTTAGCAAGCTAACAAAGAGCCGTGCTCCTCCTGGCTTTGTATGCTCGATGTTGCCATTTCAAATGTCTGTGGTGTCACTTATGAGGCGGCGAAGAAATAGCTTCGTAAGGCAAGGCATACGGTAATTTATAGACTAATTTAATTAAGTCGCGCCGTCGTTTCTCTCATTTATAAGGACGTTATTGATGCTAACATTTCCATGTTTCGTTCTGACATTTTGGTTGCCTATGCTGTTAATGGCTGCAACCTTGCATGTTATAGATGACTAATAAGCACTAAGATCGTCTTTGAAAGTCTGCATATTTAAAAAACTATAACTGACACGTTACAAAAATAGGAATGGTGCAGTGCACCTGTCTTTTGCATCTAGGGTTTAGATGTTGGTTGCTTAATATCTTTGTGCAGCTTTATCGTTTACTGCACAGCAGCGAGTTTAACAATATTAGTTATTCTGACAACTATGCACTTACCTAATAAAAAGTGGTATAACAGTCATGTGGTTTCCTGTTTATACTGTAGACAAGAATTATCGGCTGTCAGCTGTGCTCAATTAATTATTTCTAGTCTTAAGCTAATGTGAGGCATTGAGAGGTTAGTGTGTCATTCGGAAGAGCTGTGGAATGCATTCGGGATTTGCGCCACATTACATATTAATAAATGTGTATTTATATGACATACGTAATATTAGATAAAGACATAATGCTTGCTTAACAAATTATTTGAATGGTATACCAATGGCTCTAAGCTGTAAACTTGCCATTAGAATCTGCAGTGTAGCCACTGTGCATGCAAGCATGTAGACTACCATACAACATATGAAGGGTTCATTTGCAAAAACGGATATCTTAATTTAAAAAAAAGTTTTATCTGTTTTTGCAAATTAACTCTTCATATGTCCATGGACAAGACAGCCAATCTTATCAGAGGGGTTTACCTTAAACATTTCTCCTCCATTAATCAAACACAAATCATAAGATGATCAAGTTAATCATTACAGTATACTGCACTAGATGTGTAGTGTCTGTCAGTTGTGCTTCTTATGAAAGCAATGATGTTAAACTTTATGTATACTGTAAATTCTACTTGTGAACACTTAGACTAGTCTCTTACAGATCTTGTTGACATTTGACATAGTGTTGGTTACTTTTAGAAACATGTCAGACAGCTTTTTTTTCTTTTCTCTCTTGCAGTGAAACTGGACTGGAGCATATTCTGAGCGTCTGGCCTTCCTGTCTTTGGCAACAGTAGGAAGTTTGGTGCCTGTTGTGGGCTGTGCGTGTTTTTTCCTCACCAGTGATTCCTTATGCTTGATAGAAGCTGCACCCTGTGTCTTACAGGATGGATGGTGTGGACTTAAAGAGACTTGTGTATCTCCATCAGCACTCTTTGTTCTGCTGTTGTGTTCAATCTTTCTCAATTTACAAGAGAACACCTCCCATCCTACTTCACCAATCTCTGCACTATATATATAAAGACCACCTTTGAGCAATAAAAAAGACAGCTTGAGATAGAAGACTTTCTATCTTATTTTCTTTTTAAAGCACAGATCGATACTGCTTATATAAGCCTACATGACGGACATGGAAGTATCCATATTTTAATTTTTTCCATTAGTGTACCCCCTTACTTTTAGTGTGGGTGGTGGGATGTCGGAAAAGCCAGACGACAAAATGGTGAAGTTCCTGGCTCCCCCCCAGAAGAGTGGCAATGGTCCTAGTTCTGGTTCTGACTCAATGGTGAGTGAGTGCCGGCCAACAGAAGTGAGACGCCGGCATCACACCATGGAGCGTGATCGATGTAACCCAGAACACCGTTTCCTGCGCCGCAGTGTCATCAGTGATTCCAATGCTACAGCATTGGCGCTCCCTTTGCCCAGCAAGATCCCCATCCCTGCTCCTCAGCGGGTTCAGCTACGAGAAGCCGTCCCCCAGCGGCAAGTTGCTGCTACTGCTGCTCATTTGCCACGGGCTGAATTAAGTTTAGCTCGAAATGAGGAGTCTGCTGACAGTGGAAGAGGAGAGAAGCAAGGAAAAGAAATAGCCAAGGTGGATGTAGTGCCTTCAGAGCAAGAGCCTGCCATTGTACAAGATACCTGCGATGGAGAGGTGGTGGTAGCAGCCCGATCCGCACCAAGCTTAGGAACAGAATTGCCAAGTCAAACAGAACCTGAGAGCATCACTGAAGTGAAGCCACATCAGGGAGAAGAGGGGGAGGAAGAAGATAAGGATTCTGCCAAGGCTCGAGCAGAGGCAGAACAGAGGGAAGCTGAGAAAAAAGTGCAGGATGACATTGAAGAGGCAGAGACAAAAGCAGTAGGAACATCACCGGATGGGCGTTTCCTAAAGTTTGATATAGAAATTGGACGTGGCTCCTTCAAGACCGTCTACAAGGGCTTGGACACCGAGACCACAGTGGAGGTGGCTTGGTGTGAACTGCAGGTATGAAATTGGGATAACCTTTATTAGTACTTTGCATTGTTGCTGCAGCAATCAGCTTCTGTTAGTTATAATGTTCTTTACTTGAGTCACCCTTAGTGTTGCATTCCTTCTGCAGGTGTCATCATCTTCTTTTGTTTAGGCTGTTTGCTTTTATTGGGCTTAATCATGATGGAATAGAGCCAAAGTAATATCCTTTCTCACTGTACCTGAGCTTTAGCCTCTGTCATTTCCGGTCTGGTTTACATGGCTAGCATTTCCCTTTTGATTGTTTTGCATTTGTCAGCAAAGCATACCAACAAAACTTCCCATTTCCCCATTTTTATTTTATTTATGTTTTGTGGTGCCGTTCACTCCATTCTAGTTGGCATGGCTGCACTTAGGACTGAATATCCTGAGCAAGAAGTGCTTACGTCGTTATAAGACATTGGCAAATTACCACAACTTATCAGGTCTTGTACAGTTAGTTTTTAACACTAAGGGATACTAGCACTGGCCGTGTGCACAGTTAGTGTAGTTCAGATAATGATTCATACTGGTAGAATACATTGTATACCATTTACAAATAAATGATGGTAAATGTCAGATGTGCAGAATTACGATAACAATACTTTAAAGGTTATGACTGAGCAAATTCTTTTCAGCAAAAGGGAGAAAAAAATTTTGGTCTGTGGTTCTCAACCATTTGAAGACCCTAAAATAGATGCACATTAGCTCACAAACCCCATTTGATACAATCTTGCTTGGAGGACATCTATCTGAAAATATGTTGCTTGTTAGATGATTAAGACAAGCATAGTTGTCAGCTGCAGTTGAGGAGAACTGGAGGAAGTGAAACTTATGATCAGAAGAGTTAATGATTCTTCACTCACATTTGACTCACTTTTACAGTGAAATAAAGAGACACTAATTTAGGTCATTATGAAAACATTTTGAAGATGTAGCATATCCAAACTGCAATAAGTCAGTAAAACTCTACTCAAGAATAAAAATGCCATTAGTGATTTATAATTTGCAATTTCCAGGGCTAAATGCAGCAGCAGTAGTGATAACTTCTTTTAAACATCAAGCAGGTTTTTATCTTGTCTTTCAAATATTTCTGTGAGCCTTAATATACTTGATTTGATTGTTTATCAGATGTCATTATTATATCTAAATACTGTGTTCCTATCGTTAAGTATCCTCCATTTTGGTTTTAATATCCTCCTGACCGATAGGTAGTGATTTTCTTAAAAATCCTAAAAAATTATAGCTTTGCTGTCTGTCCAGTGAAAGCAGCAACATGGCCCTTAGCAAAGTTTGACCTCATTCACCGCATGAATGTTTGTTTTTACTGTCAAGCTTTTACCCCGTCACGAGAGGCACAGGCCTCTCACGGCAGCACATACAACATTAGCTGCACATGCACACTGGTTTCGGAACAATGTGAAGATTACAGACACGTGCCCCTCCCCCCCTCTCACAGACCAAATTGCGCGCATGCTCAGTGCATTCCTACTCTGAATGCTTGTCTGAATGTAAAATGGGTCACATTCCTGACAGAGGAATCTCCTGTGTGAAGTGCAGCAGGCTGGCCTGCTAAGGCCTGCTTCTGAACTATCAGTCCAACCTTTCAACTTCCTCACTTTTTCTGTTCTTTAACCCCTTTCAAACAAAATGTACTAAATTTTAGTATGCATTTTTTTTTCACCGATTGGTGATATTAAACTACAATTTGGTTTAGTTTTCTGTCTAAACTTTATTCTAAAATATCATCTTTTGACTCCAATGCAACTTTTTATTTGCCAGTTATGGTAGAAGGTGTAGAAAACTACTATCTCTCTGAAAAGATGCTATAAGGCTAGATGTTAATGCTGTCGATTGTTTAGTATAAGGGCTACAATAGATTTTCTGTTGATTGATTGACTAAACACTTGGGGACTAATTGGTATAATATAGAATGGAAAAAAGATTCTTGTGGACTTTCATGACTTCCTTTGAAAACAATGTGTCTGTTTGTGTGGTTTGAAAGAAACCATTCAACCATTTTATTGACACTGAGTGAAACTGGCTCTCTTTTGAGTGTTAAACTTGGTGTTGGACCTAGCCAGGCATTGTTGGTTATTGCTTGTATCAGGAGACTGATTCAGTAGCAAGAGGTGATTCATAAAAACGTTTTACAGTTGAAAAGAAAACAGGTTTGTTTTATGCACGTGGTCATCTCTGAAATATGTACACGTAACCTGATACTCCCATTCCCCTTCGTTCCTCTGTCAACTTAAAAGTTTAGTGCTAGAAATGGTTCAGCTACACTTGAGAGGCTGAAATCCCCTCTCACATGGTTGTTAAAGCTGTCCCATGATCACTCAAGTGCAAGGCTGTAAATTGCCCATACATCTCAAGGGCATATTTGGTAGAATGTAATGATAAAATACATTATTTTTGCATATGCTTTCGGTTTTGTTGAATTGTGCACTGTCTGTTTAAACATGCATATCATTACAGCCATAGGAGCTTTGAAAGTAATATATTATATAGTAAATTGACCATTTGTAATTTGGCTGCATGAAAAATGCAAGTATCCTAAAAACAATTTCCATCAGAATTATTTAAGAATGCACTGTTTACAAAGGAGTAAGTTGTCCTCCAGTAAATTAACTTATTGTTTTGTTTCCTGTTGATGCCAGAATCAGTGATGCAGAAAGTAATCAGCCTTACCACTTGTATGTTCACTGGGAATTCGGTGTCAGCTGGAAGCAACAGCAGAACCGTTGACTGTATGCTAATGAAACAAGTCTGACAGGTTTTTCCTCATGAGATCCTTTTAATCCTTTTTTGAACATGCCAAAACTTCTTGAGCCGTACTGGCAGTCCTGTGAGGCTGTAGTGTAGCATTGCAAGTATACTCTATTTTTAAAAAGTAGATTATATGGATATTTTTGTGTGTTCTTTACACTGACATTTTTTTTTCAAAGTTAGATTTTTTTTTTTTAAATATATTGCTTACTGTATCACCATGTAGTGAATCATAGCCCCTGTTTCATACCAAATTCTTTCCTATACACAGCTGTACTGCAGTGATCACTACACACCTGAAAAATATTAAATAGTTTGCTTTATTCTCAGATCCATACCAATAGTAGGAAAGTTTTTCCTTGCATGTCTTTGCTTTATTCTACATTTATTTGACAAGGACCATGTAAAAAAATTAATTTTGGACCAGAGTGTTGGACTGATAGACCAGTCAATCCACTTTGCCTTCCCTCAAGCTATGCCTCAATTGCAACCAGAAGCTCTAGTGAGTGAAGTTTAAATAAAATGGCTCTGGCTTATTCAGTCTGGAAAGCCATCTGTCCACAATCGTCTAAGAATTTCTAGGCGTCCACCCTTTTCACCCACCCATGAACCCACACATTTGTTTCGGATCTCACGTTGCAGGCATGCCTGAACAATAAGTAGGTCAGCACAGAGAGGAAGTCAAGGGAAAGAAAAGGAATAAATTTAGGAGCCTCCCCTTTCTTGCTCACTCATCCATCTTCAACCATGTCATCTTCCTCTCGCTGCCTCCCCACCTCCTTCCTTTCCCGTTCTGACTGAAGCCAAGCATTGAAAGAGGAGGAAGAAAACCCCAGGCATCCTCTAGAAGCCATGGGCGCTGCCAGTCCAGCTGGCCGATGGCATTCGCAGGGAGCGACACGCAATACAGGAGTAATTTAACCACAGACCGTATAAAAGAAGTGGACATAGCCTCCAGGGGTCTGAAACGTTTTAGAAGGCCTTAAACCTAAATTATTTTATTATATTAATGGCTAGAAGGGGCCATTACTCGACTGGTTGGAAAAGAAGTCAGACTGTATAGAAGTCTATGAGAAAACGGCCCTACTACTCTTTTGATTTCAGTTAATGATCTCAATCACTAGTTTAAATTCTTCTTCAATACAGCATGATGCTCATTTTATAAATGATGGTCCCATTAATAGTAAAATAGACAATAATTGGATACGTTGAAGGGTGTGGATACCTCATGATGGATGAGTCACTACCATACAGACCTGTCCATCAGGATTGAGACGTAGAAATGCCTATCCATGGCACACTTAGATAGCAACAAAGCTTAGCTAGGAAGCTAACTTTGTAAGCACCAGCTTCACACGGTGCAGCCAGGAGCGAGATGCAGTCAGGCTGCCAGTAATAGTGGGTGTGCATAGTACTCAAGTTCTCAGTTGTTTTGTTGTTGTGTCTAGGATTTTAGTTTTTCGGTGACTTTCTCTTCATGATTGGTAGTTGTCAGGAGTACCATAAGATTTTGAACATTAATTGGAACAACAACAAATTTGGGGAACAAACTTCTTTTTCAGTAAACAGTAAAGTTAAGAATTAAGTAGGAGTTAACTTGTAACTGTCCAGGAGCAATACTTACACAGTTTACTTACGTTAGGACAAGTAAGCAGTACTGCAACATATTTTTAAACCTTTTTTTTTACACTGGCTACGTTTAACAGAATTAAGGTCTGTGCACATAGATACAAATTATTTTATGTCAGATCATCCACATTGTATGAAAGTGAAGTAACTAAATACATCAGTAAGGAGGGGTATGCCATATAAAAAAAAGCAAAATTGAATGCCGGCTTTGTGCATCACAGCACTCAAAATAGACCATAAAGCAAGCTCGGCACTGTGTCACGGTTCCCTTTTGACTGTAACTGTGTGGGGGGTATGACCTTTCATGTGGGTGTCTTAAATAACTGACACAGATTTTCAGAATGACAATGTAATTTCTAACCTATATATATTTTCAGTCACCTAGAATATATTAGTCAATATGTTTATTTCATAGGCTGTTTTTCGAGTGTGAAACTGACCACTGACCACTTTGCCTGCATATTTTTATTTGACATGTGTGCACGGTTGTATATAAATATAAACCACACTTTTTTTGTCCCTATCTCAAGACTTTTTTTAGATGTATTTGAAGTGGTTGCAACTGACAAATAGTCCTACCATTGGATGTGAAATGACCTGGATGTATCATGTAACTTATTAGCGGAACAGTTAAACTGTAAGCCGAACAGTCACAGTGATCTTTGGCCTAATTGTCATGTGCACAGTGTCATGGGAACACCAAAAATTGCATCCTAAGAGACTTGTATGTAAGTATCATTTAGATCTCAACCAATGTTACCCAGAGGGTTTCATCTAGCCCTCAGTGTCAACCTCAGAGCAGGGACCTGACAGAGCCAGCCCTTGGCATGATCACAGGCTTTTTTTCACAGTCTATTTTTAGGATTGTTGTGTTATTTATGATGGCCTTTGCCTAGAAGCAGTGTTTTCTGTTATTCGTTGGTGATACTGTAGTTAACTGGCACTAGATGAAATTCAAATAGCTAGGAATGCCTCAGGTCATGAAGCTGTGCAGACGGTGTCAAGGCTCGGTAATTATTTTTTTAATTATTATGTTTTGAACATGACATGGCCAATCATGGCTTGGCAGTAACAGTTGCCAGTTGTGATTGGCAACAGCTTTTAATATTTGGCAACTAGTTCTTGGCCTCTTTGTAACTTTTTAACCTACAGTCTAAAGTTGGGGACATCCAACAACAAAATATGCCCCCCAAAATAAATACATTAGCATTTTGCATTAGTTCTGTTAAGTATCAGATAAAGTACAAACTTCAAAGACTAAGCTGACATATATGACATATATAATATCACCATAGTACAGTTTTTTAGCTTAAAAAGATGTCAATCAAGCAAACATGCTCAAAACATTATTTTATCATTTTGCCTTTATCAGACCCAAACAACCAGAAAGTACTGATTCTGCTGTGTAGCTGTTTTGAATAGCAACCAGCATCAGTGATCCAAGTCACATTAACAGCATGAGTCACTGCGCAGGCCAAAGAACTCTTTCAAGTGACAGTCAAAGGAAGTGTGATGTGTGTCTTGTGATTGTAAGGTCGTAAATTCCTGAAGGTTTATTTTTCCAGCTCTGGGTCATGCATACTTCTCAGTGGTAAGACTAATGTAATTATGTGTAATTAGTCCATCCTGGCCTATGTTGAGAAATGAATGGAAAACATGTTAGGTGGGTAGGGTTTTGTAGTGTGAGTGAATTCTTTTACTTTCTTTTCTTTTCTTATACATATATGTCCATTAAGCAGTTGAATGTATTGTCTATTTCAGGGAATGCTGTTTTTTTAAGCTAGTTTTGACTTGTACATTTGTTTTAAATGAGTCATCAATGTGGCCGTGTGCCGATACTGGAAATGCTTTTTGCTAGTTGGGTATTTGTGGGGGTTGGGTTGCTGCAGCCCCAAGGCGAGGAATTCTGAGGTTGTGGATTCCGCTTTGGATGTTTTGCATGACGCAGAAAGAGAGGGGAACCACTGCCCCCATAGATAAAAACTCTGGAAAGTAGGTCAGTTGGGCCATGTGCACAGTTGAGCCTCCATTACTCGCCCGTTTCCCTTACTTCTGTTTCCTGATATTGCTTCCCCAATCCAGTGTCATCCTTTGCATTTCTAACTGTTGTGAAGTTAACATATGTTTCACTTTAACTATTCATTTTCTGCCCTTAGACATTGAAAACATTTAACCTCAAACTTCCAAAA
>CAFUXE010000249.1:267708-307683 GCA_903364295.1 Serranus cabrilla
TGATGTCAGTCACTAGAAGGTTTTCTATCTGTTGCTGACACAAAGTCAAGTCCTTGCTCTCTACTCACAAATGGGCTGAATTTCCTGGACAGCCTGGCCTATGGCCAGGTCCCTGGGGGCTTAAGGGAGGTTTTTTGTTGCAGGGTTTCACTGGGCTTGTCTGACTGGCATGGACTTGCGGCTCCATAGTCAGGCATGCTGCAAATTTAGGTCAAGCCAGGAATTACTTGTGAAACTGGAGAAGTGCGGTTGTACTGTTCAAATTCCCATTTTTTTAGTTAACACAGAGATCCAACAAAATGTATCATTTTCAAACCTTATTTATGCAACAGTCAGTTTATGGTATGTTATATTCCATTAGGCAAACAACCCCTTCATGCATTCTGATATGATTCATTGACAAACCCATCAGCTGCCAGACATTTGTTGGCTCTTATCATCTGTAGGTTTGTTCACAATACAGGCCTTGGTGAGCAAAGTATAAGCCTCTCACTAAATACAGCTGGTATCTGAAGGGCTGGGCAATATATCAGTGATAATATTTATTATAGTTTGTCATTCTTAATATTGTGAAAAACGGTGCACAGTTTGTAAGAACCAAGCCAGAATTCTTCTCGTTTCAGATTGATTCTTTTAGGTTTCCTGTTTCTCCACTGTTTAAACTTAGAATATAAAGTTGACTGTACATCCATAAATGTTTTTGTTATGGGTGGGTACATTTAGATCCTAACCTGGTTAAGGTTAAAAAATAAATCTGTTCTTGCTATTTGTCTTGATAGTCTTCATCATGCCAGATTTATTGCTGTTGTTGTCATTAATGTGTTGTAATAATAATAAGAAACCAAAAAAATCAGTCCAAATAACCCACATCTATAAATAGTGCTGCTCTCTGTGATGTTTGAAATCGTTAAATATTTTCTTCTTGTCTTCTACAGGATCGTAAGCTGTCAAAGACGGAGAGGCAGCGCTTTAAGGAGGAAGCAGGGATGTTAAAGGGACTACAGCATCCCAACATTGTCCGCTTTTACGACTCCTGGGAGGGACCCTCCAAAGGCAGGAAGTGCATTGTACTGGTCACTGAGCTCATGACTTCTGGCACACTCAAAACGTGAGTTAAAACTTGCTAGAGCTAACAAGCACAGCACTACAGGAGTCACACATACCCTAGACATGGGCCATTTTGATAAATAGATTGATCCTGACTTGATAAATAATATGACCATTCGTTTAACATATATGACCATGTTAGAAAAAAAACATTTCTTTAACTTTGTATAAAGTGGTAACGTGATGTAATTTCTTTTTACATTTATAAAATGTCAATAAATATAATTTAGCATACTTTAAATGTTAAGTATATGCATTTGCTCTTGAATGTGCTTTTATTAGGAAGTGTAATAATATATTTTCTATTAGTTCTGTGCTCTTCACAGGACATGTGAAAATGATGGTATATTCTCTTGTAGATATCTGAAGCGGTTCAAGGTGATGAAAATTAAAGTGCTGCGGAGCTGGTGTCGACAAATCCTCAAGGGGCTCCACTTTCTTCATACTCGTGCTCCCCCCATCATCCACAGGGACCTTAAGTGCGACAATATTTTCATCACTGGCCCAACAGGATCTGTCAAGATTGGAGACTTGGGACTGGCCACACTTAAGCGCGCATCATTTGCCAAGAGTGTTATAGGTACGACTCCCAAGTCATTTCTACCTTCTGGTCCTTGTCCTGCTTTGGGGCAGTACCTTTTCTGAGGTCATATTATGTGTTTATTGAAAGTAATGGTGTTTAAAGAGGCTGTTTTCCTTTGGCTTGTTTTTCTGATGATGTGGTTCAAAAACAGACCACAGAGTTTCAGCTGTCTCTCAAACCACAGCTCAAATGGAGGCCAAATACTGTGGTAATCTTAGGCAGATAACCACAAGGATGTCTCTCTTAATGCTCACACAGTGACTCTATCAAGTTTGGTCATTGTACAGAATATTTCTGTTTTATGTTTCTCCAAAAAAGAGAGGGTTTTTTTTCCAGGCACCTACTGAATGTAAGTAGCGCCTAACGTTTCTCATACTGTTAAATATTAATATTAATATTATGATAGTTGTCATGCCTTCTTGCAGGCTAACCTGGCCATGGCTAAAGGTATGGCCTTTGCTTCTGTCTTAGACTGGTCTTTGTTCTGTGGTTTGGAAATATGTGGTCTGTTTGCCAGTTATACCTTATAATGTTTAACGTCTCTTTCTATGGGTTTGCCTCAACAGGTTTTTTTTTTCTAGTGTGTGTCTCTTACTTTCTTTTAAAATATTGCAGGGTTGCAGAATCTTTTTGATCCATCTTTGTGTCCAGGGAGCTCTCCCCACTTTCTCTCTGTCAGTCTTTTGCCTTTAAGTTTTTGTTTATTTTTATTTTTATTTTTTTACTTTCACATTCTTGGGTATGTTTTTAAAATGTAGGCTCTAGCTTCAGCTGTGCCCCATTCTGGTGTTTGGAATGAATAGGGTACTGCTGGTCATTGAGTAAGTATTACCTTTTATGGGCCTGGTAAGTGTGACAGTGTGCTGTAACACACATCAATATCAAAAACAATTACATTCATATAACCAGTTTTTCTGTGTAAGACCTGAGATTGAGTGTAACGAGATTCATTTATAGAACAATGCCGATGTGCAAAGACACTGAGCACAGTAACTAGCTATGGGATCTGCTTCTCTCAGCCTTGACCATAACAGTTTCCTCCTACAGGTCAAGGAGAGATGGTAAGTCAGACTTCGAAAGGTGAGTGTATTATATAAGACTATGTGACTTAAGGTAAGGTCATGACAAAAGTTATTTCCATAGCTAGTCATATTTCTCTCGCAGAGATCATTGACACCCCTTTGAACAAATTCTAGCGTATACTGGCTTGGGTATTTTCATTTTGACCATTGCAAATAACATTCGTTTTGGCTAACAAGTGTGTTCTGCACATTGGCTACCTCAGTAACGTTCTTATATTCCAACATGTCAAGGTCTTACACAGACAAACGCGTGCTTTCTTCTCTGCAGTCTAACTGAGCCCAACTTCTCCCTCCTTTTTTGTTTTCTGTCTCTTTTTTGCTTTCCTCCCCCCTTTTTTTCTCTCTCTCTCTTCCAACTTTCACCTCACAGGTTCTACTCCAGGACATATCAACAGGCTGGTCACTCCTCTCATCCTCCTCTTCCTCAACCCCTCACGGGTTAGAGGAGCAGAGGGGCAATGGGTTGTGAGAAACCCACTCAATCAGTAAGGGAGTTCCAGAGTTCTGAATAGTTGTTTTGATTTAAGGTACCCCTGAGTTCATGGCGCCTGAGATGTATGAGGAGAAGTACGACGAGTCAGTGGATGTGTATGCCTTTGGAATGTGCATGCTGGAGATGGCCACCTCAGAGTACCCTTACTCAGAGTGCCAGAATGCTGCACAGATCTACCGCAGAGTTACCAGCGTAAGTCTTCTTTTCAACCCTCCATGTCACCCCTCTGCCCTGCCTTCACCTCTTCCTATGTGCTGAGAAGGCTAGTGCCACAATCTGGATTGATTTTATGTTCCTGCTGACACCTCCTTATCAAGCTTACATTACATTTCTCTCTAGGGGTGTTTGCGTTTCTGTTTAAACACAGTATTTCTACAAAGTTGCAGTTGAAGATTTGTAGATTCCAGTGATTGCTGTGTAGGACTGTTTCCAGCTTGTCTGCTTAGTTTCCTTTTGCTTGGAGACTTGGCTGGGAGGAGGGTGGAGGGCGGCTGCTGTGATGGGCCTTCAGTTGGCCGCTGAAGCAACTTTAATTAAGCCAGTGCAAACCCCAGCAACAGTTTCAGAACACATTCTATCTCCATTTCTCCTACACACTTGCTAACATTATGCACACACACAGCTCTTTAGCTCGAGTTGTTCCCTAAAAGATTTTGTTACTTGTATAACACATTTTAGCAGAAAAACATCTTCCCCGATTCCCCGATGCTTCGGCCCGTCAGGGAGTCATCTTGCTGGGTTGCTGGGCTTGCAGCACACTGGCGTAAACCCTTTTGTGCTTTGCTGGCTAGACTCAGCACTACTGCAGACAACAAGCAAGCCCTGACCCTCTGAATTTACACAGGCTGAATATGAGTTGCTACAGCTGCTAACTTAAGGTACGTCTCTACAGCTGCAGTCTGCTCTCCTCCTGGCAAGGCTTCTGGCACTGGGAACTGAGGCGGATGGACCGCGGGGTGGGCTAACTAGCTAATTCTTGCCTCATTCATGGTCTGACAAACAGAGGGCGGGCAAAGGAGGAAGAGAGTGAATCAGTGTGGTCTATAGGAAATAAGATTTTACTCATTTTAAATAGAAGACAATTGAAAAGCCGAAATGTGGCAGGTCACCACAAATAAATCCAATGAATCACTTTATTCAAATTGAGGAGTTTTTATTTTTTTGATTACTGATCCAATAAAATATGTCTACATACTCCAATGGAAACTTCATATGATAAAACATTTAATTCAGTACAGCCCAATTAATATATTATTCTATTTTATTTCATCAAGTGTGTTCCTGTATTTCCCAGATCATTTCCCATTTCCCTGTTTGAATAACCTAAAACTAGGAAAACCTCCAAGAGAGAAACATGTTATTGAACAAGCTCCTTTGCTAAACTTCATACTGTTTTCCTGTCTTTCTGAATCATGGTTTATGTTGGTTAAGCACGTTGACCTGAGGCGTGGATGATTGATAAGAGGCTGAACAAGTAAAGTCCTGCTTTTTTCCTAACTGATTATGGTTCAGTCTTGTGATGATGACAGAAATACCTTTAGTCTTATTCATGCAGTTCATACTGGCTTACTTTTGAAATGCATAGTCACTGATATGATTCATACTCTTGCAATTACAAGATTTAGAAGAGAAGAGTTTGAACATGTCCCCAGACTGTTGACAAAATAGGCCTTGAAAATCTATACCTATACCAAGACACTCAGTTTATCATTAACTAAAAAGTACAAAACCTGAAGTTATTGCCACGTGACTCAACAGAGAGCTTTTCTATTCACCCCACTGCTACATGTTGAGTTATTTACCTCCCTTAATGAGCTGCAACAGCTCATACAAGCACAGTTGACTCAGTTGAAAAACAATGTGCTCTTGTGGTGCTGAGCCTGTATTTAGGTAGTGTCACATGTTCTGGTTTTACAGTAGTATTCCTTGGAGAGATGAAGCATTGTTCCTCCTGTTCTGTCATTCAGCTCAGCTGTTCAGCCAGTCCTCCATTTTCCTGTAGCACCCTGCAGTTTCATGTTGCTGTTGGCTCAGTTTATCACCTCATCAGCTGGCCATTTTTTTAATGCCACCCAGTGGAAAGCATGCCATCTTCGACACATCACTTAACACTAACAGTTTTTTAGATGCTTTTGAGATTCATACCAAAACAATTGAAAGAGGAAGTTAGTTTAAAAGTTCCCAGTTATTTCCGATGTGAGAAAAACTAAATTATTTTCTATTGTAGAGCATCCTAACTGAAAAAGACAACAAGGTAATAAGAAAAGTCAGATGAGAAGACAACCTTTCTCATTCAGGGCTCTGTGTTTCCTGTAGGGGGTGAAGCCGGGCAGCTTCGACAAGGTGGCCATTCCTGAAGTGAAGGAGATCATCGAGGGATGTATTCGCCAGAACAAGGATGAGAGGTCTGTACCGTAGCACATGTAACAGGTTTAAGGTTGTCTAGCTCTCCATGAAAACAACAACACAAATATTCAAACTTCTTTTCTCCTTCTATTAAGGTACTCTATCAAGGACCTTCTGAACCATGCCTTCTTCCAGGAGGACACGGGGGTGCGTGTTGAGTTGGCAGAAGAAGATGATGGCGAGATGGAGGCTATTAAGCTGTGGCTGAGAATTGAGGATGTAAAGAAACTCAAGGGGAAGTACAAAGACAACGAAGCTATTGAGTTTTCTTTTGACCTTAACAAAGACGTCCCAGAGGATGTGGCTCAGGAAATGGTGAATTGAACTTTTAATTGTTTAATCCGTTTTTTAATAATGCAACACCTCATGAATACTGTCACTATTAAAGACTGCATGACAAATGGAAAACAGAAAAAAATGTTTAAAAGGCTGGAATGTGCTGAAGTTGACATCTTTGTGCTGCAGGTTGAGTCTGGTTATGTGTGCGACGGTGACCACAAGACCATTGCGAAGGCTATAAAGGACAGAGTGTCTCTAATCAGTCGCAAGAGAGCACAGCGGCAGCAGGTTTGTCCTTGCTCACCATAGTGCATCTGATGTTCTTTATGATTGTTGTTTGCCTAAGTGCTTGATTTCTTATCTCAGTAATGTGATGCATATACCTGTGCTGTGTTGTTTAGATGTTGTCAATCCGTGCGTTCTTTTGGAATTTAAATACATTTACTGCTGACTGTCTTAAAGGTCAGAGAAAATCAGGAGAAGAGAAGGTTAGAAGAAGAACAGCAGAGTCAGTTACCTCCAGCCCAGCAACCAGCGCAACAGTCAAGCTCAGAGGTGCCTCAGTCCCAGCCAGTGCCACAGTCTGCTCCTTATGTCTCTCCACAACCAAACCAACACAGCACACAGATGTCTGCCCAGCCTGCGCCTCAGCAGAGCCTTCAGAGCTCAAACTATAACACTCCTCAACCAACCCAACTGGCCGGCATAGCACAGGGCGTCCCTTTTATCCCCCAGTCAGCCGGGCAAGTCCCAGTTCCAGTCCAAGTCCAAGTCCCAGGTCAGGTTCAGGGTCAGGGTGTAGCCACCATTCAGCCAGAGTCAGAGGAGCCTGAGACTGACCAACACCAACAGCTACAGCACATTGGAGGAGGTCTGTATCAAATATTATTTAGAGTCAAATACACCTAAAGCTCACTGCATGATTATTGTTTTTTTTTAATTAACGTTATTCTCCTCCTCTAACAGCCAGTCACATGGGAGACAGACTGCCTGGTTCCACCATCCCTCCTGAGGTCCAGCCTCCTCAGTCTGGAATATCCTACAGCTCCCTCCCCAGTCAGCACCTTCAGCCCCAGGTGTCATGCCCACAGACACAAATTGACCAAATGCAGCAGCCGCAGTCAGTGGTAAGTCATGTTGAAAATAACTTTTGGTATGTGCACCATCAAGTTTACTAACGAAAGGACTAAAGTTATATTGATTTGTTATACCTCTGTGTATATACAGGTGCCTCTTGAACTATATGTCTTTTGTCTTGGAAAAGAATCCTCTAGCTGTTTACTTTTTTCTTTGCCTCATTTTCACCACGTGTTGTTTTCTCTTTGTGGTGCTTCAGGTTCAAACGCAGATGCAAGGTGTCCAGCCTGAAGTAGTTCCTGTTGCACCCAGCTGCCAGTCTGTTCCAGGGGCACCTCCACAGGTATGTTTTGTCCTGCATGTCCTAATTTCTTTAACGATAAACTTCACACCAACTGAAAAGCCTTGTTTTACTGACCCCTGGTTGAAAGTTTCACCCAACAACAAACCTAATAACAGGTTGTACTGAACACACCCTGAGTACATTTCTGTATCACTGCACCAAATGTGAACTTCAACCACCCAAGGTCAGAAAAACAGTTTTCAGTTGGTGTTAAGTTAACCATATATAGCTTATGTTCTCTGCTTCAGGCTGCTGCTTTGAAAGCACCTCAGTTCTCCAAGTCCCGATTTTTCCAGTCTCTCCTGTTATATTTTCCCTAGTTTACTTTCCTTTCCCGTCTCAAGTTTCCTACTCTTACCTTGTGTTATGTTTTGTTTCTTATAGTACGGAGTTTACTACCAACCATCGCTTCCCTCTCAGGTAGATAAAATGTCCCATTTTCCTGTTACCACCTGTAAATACTCCTAGTACCTTTCTGGGGAAAAAAATAAACATAGTTTCTATATTTTTACAGATGTTTTGTAAGTTTCTTACTTAATTATTGTTTGCTTTTAAAAAATATTGAATTAAGGTTATCCAGACAAAAATGTTACATTCAGTAGTTTTTAATAAACATGCACATCCAGTGTTGATTGACATGCAATCTACATGTGCCTAAAATACACTGTGGATTTGACATTGTTCACTGATAAATAACTTAACATCCCACAATGTCAAATAGATAAATGCTTTGAGTTATGCAGCTCAGTTGTTAAACAGGTAAGTGCGTGTGGGTTTGGAATGGAGCCAAAGTAAACCTCTGAAAGATTTTCAGGTTTTCTTGACTATGAATGTGTGGCAGCTGTTATCTCAACCTCAAACCTCTCTGATTTAATTTGTTTCTGACATTCCTTCTTTATCACCTCTATTCTTACAGATTCCCACCCAGCAAGTGATGATACCTCCATCTGCTCAGTCATCGTCCCCTCAACAGCAGCAACAGCCAGAGAGCAGCACGACTCATCAGAGCTCCACTTTACCGCAGGGTCAGACCGGAGCTCAGCAGCTACAGGTGACACACACCTCTCCCCTGATCCTACTGAGCATGCACATTAACTTGGTCTTGCTTTAAGACATACACTAACATAATGCTTCACCATACTATAGTATGGATTTCATGCTGTCCATTTTAAGTTGAGCGTTTTCTAAATCTTTTTTTCTCACAACTCATTACCATGGCTGTCCCCTTTTTTTCCCCCCTACTCTTTCCCTCTGCATGCTGCTCATTCCTGCATGACTCTTAGTCTTGGACCAGTGATCCAAGCACTCCTATCCTGTCACCTCCAGTCAACGCAGAGCACCTTTACTTCCTCTATCAGGCCTCATGCCTCTCTGTTCTGCAGGTACTCTAAAGAACGACCTTGTGTGGGTGTATGTAGGTCAGGTGTGAAGCATTTGGTTCACGCCTCCTTACATGGTTCTTGTTCCTATAGTGTGTACATTAACAGAATTAGTTCATTTTTATCACTGTTGATCTATGTGCATGTAATGACCATTTTTATACTTACTATCCAAAGCACTGGAACTGGAAATTCATAGAAGCAGTTCCCTATTTAAACGTAACTAATATCCATATATGCATAGCAGCGAAAAACAGCCACATTCTGATGGAAGTGAAATGAAAACTCCATTACACAGCATTATTTCCACTGCCTGAGAGCTGAATAATGGCGTTGCTTGTTGTATTCAGATAGTTTCACCAGGTTAAACAGCTCCATCTGGTGGATGGTCCAGTTGAGGCATTCATTTTCTGTTAATCATTGGTCAACATAAATTATCAAAATAAAATTGAATGAAGGAATGGTGATGGCATTTAAATGAGTATCGGTTTACTGTGTTAATCCCTGAACTATTTCAAGGAGTAATACTCAAACCGAGGTCTTTCAATTTCATATTCATTGTTGACATGAAGTGCTTGATTTATGACAATTTTCTGTGTTTCAGGCCCCTGTGAGTGTTCCTCAGTCCACAACAGTGGAGCAGGCAGGATCATCTGCTCTGGTGCCACCATCAGTAGAAAGGTGAGAAGAAAGTGTTTTGTTTGTTAAAAAAAAGAAAATTGGGTTTCAACAGCACTCCACATTGTGCTCAACCTCCCTCTCATGGGTCAATTCTTCTTTCAGCTGCCTGTCAGATGCAGCTTCAGGTCTTAGTGACGGCAATGATGGAAGTTCTACATCAGGAGGTCGCCATGAGGGGCGCTCACTGAAACGTCACCAGCGTCGGTCTGTACGCAGCCGCTCACGCCATGAGAAGACTGCAAAGGCCAAGCTGAATGTTCTCAGTGTATGTATTTGAACGAATGAGTTTATTCATATTCTGTCTGATGCTCTTTGTCTTGACATAGTTTTAATTTGAACAAATGTTTTGCAGATCTCCAATGTGGGAGACAGAGTAGCAGAGTGCCAGCTGGAAACCCACAACAGGAAGATGGTGACCTTCAAATTTGACCTTGATGGTGACAATCCGGAGGAGATTGCAAAGATTATGGTAGTAGTTGTTCACTAGCTTTTGCCTCTAAACATGTAGTAAAGCTTAACTGTCTAATGGTTGTGCTGTACAGTAATTACCTTGTCATAGCAGGTACCTTTAAGAGAGCTGATATTTTCACATATTTGTATTTTAAAAATAAATCAATAACCTGTAGTTCATACACACCATATATTCATATTGTATATACTTTGCATGGCTACCGTTAACAATATCCCATTGAATTGGCAAATTAGAAATGATGCACTTTAACTGAACAGAAACAAAAGGGCACATAAGAACATCCTCACAGTCTGCTGTATGTATTTTAGCAACAGGAGTTGAACTTCTTGTGCTTTGTGCTTCAGGTTGAGAGTGAATTCATCTTGGAGAGTGAGCGGGAGTCCTTCATCGAGCAGGTCCGTGAAGTCATAGAAATGGCAGATGAGAAAGGAGAGGGCATGAAGGAAGGCTTTCCTCAGGTATGTCTTTATTACACATCACCATATTAACAAAATACCTATTAGGCCAATTATGATCCTCACCTACTGAACCGCCACATATATTTGATCTCTTTGCAGATGAGTGATCACCAACAACAGCCAGAGCTGTCAGTTCCCATGCTACCAGGTTAGTAAACTTTTAAACTAGACAAAAATCCGGTTCTCCAATCCAGTTGTTGCTTTTTATAAAGTCAAACTCCATTTTCACGTCTTACCCTTTTTCTGACCTTTCTCTCAGGCATTTCGCCGAGCACTACAGCCCAGGTGGTGCATTCGGCAGGACGAAGGTTCATAGTCAGCCCAGTTCCAGAGTCTCGTCTTAAAGAACAGTTCTTTGGCGCTTCTTCTGCTAATACCTCCTTTGGAGATGAACCAGGTGAGACAAAAGTTTATGTAATTACTTGTGGAATTTAACTATTCCAACTGACTGGTTTCTCAAAGTAATAGATTTTTTAACTATGTGAAAATAATAAATCTGATGGGTACAGAACAACTGTGTTTTAATGACCTAATCAACTGCTTAGGAAAAACTGTTAAATGAAAAGTGAAAATGCCATGGTTTTTGCTGGGTATGTAGTATTATTGATTTTTGTGTAAATTATTTATTAAAACTTTTTATTTTAATTTTTTTTCTAGCCCCCTCTGTGCCATTGGGCCTCTCTCTGTCTGCTCCATCTGGGACTCTCCAGCAGGCTTTCAGTAAAATGAAGCAACCTCGCATAGAGCGATGCAGCACCCTTGATCCCCCTCCCGCTGAGCAAGAGCCAGGAACTGTCTCGACTACTGAGGCTGGACTCGGCCCAAACTCTAACAATATCCTGGCTCCTCCAGAGGCTGTAGCTTCCACTGCTAGCACTTCTTTACCTGGCGTGCCTCTCACATCTACGGCAACGTCTTCACCACCTCCCTCGACTGGGAGGGTGTCCCCACCACCTACATCCACTCAGTCTCAAACTCCAGCTCCTGTCACCAGTGATCCCAGTTCACCTCCCCAGTCGTCCCATGAAACAGCCCCCTCACAGCTTCCACCAGCTGCCAACACCCCACCCACATCCACTGTTTCTCCTCCATCAGTGCAGACCTCCATCCCGGCGGTACCAGGGCCTCAGCTGAGCAGTAGTTCTGTCCCTGCCTCTTCCGTTGCTAGTGTTACATCCAGCAGTGCTGCCACTGTCCCCTCTTCAGAGCAGCAGCCTTTTACTAGTGCTGTTTCTGCCCAGCCCCCTCCTCCTTCCTCGTTACCCAGTCAGACCCAGGGCCAGCCTCAGCCAGTGGAGGCAGAGGGGGCTGAGGTGCAGAACAAGAATGCTGGCAGAGATGATATCCAGGCTCTAGATAAGAAGCTACGGTCCCTCTTTAAAGATCAGAGCACTACCTCTGCATCAGTGGATCAGAACACAGGCACCTCCTCTCCTCCCACTGGGACTTCTTCCCCTCCACCTGGAGCCGCCCTGGTGCCTCCATCCAACCTTCCCCTCTCCTCTGGAGTGCAGGGTGTTCTGGGCCCCACAACCACCCCAGGACAGGGTATTACCCCTGCAGGACAGACGCCTCCAACTAAACCCAGGGCACAGGTTAGTGAACACTGCAGTAACAAAGAATGCATCCAAAATGCTCTTAATGGCTATGAAAATATTTAAACTGGCCTTCCCTCTTCCCTCCCTCTAGACTTTACCGACTGGATTTGATCAAGCTGCTACTCCTCCCTCTGATCTTGCACCACCATTTCCTGGACCAAATCAGGTGAGGTCTACTGCGTTTCTGTACTAGCCGCTCTACCGCTTTGTAGGTTTTAGCAAATAGTGTAAATGTACACATGTACTACATAGTGTTCCTTATGTATCCTGTTTGTGTGACTCCACATTCACAGCAACCCCTGGGTAATTTGGACGCCCAGTTGAGGAGAGCTCTGAGCCCAGAGACTGTACAGGGAGGAAAAGGAGTCCAGCCTCCAGCAGCCGGATTCACTCTGGGACGTTTCCAAGTAAGTTAAAGTCTCAAAAAAAAGATACAATTTTTACAGTTAACTCCGTCTAAATGCCTTTTCCCACTGGGGCCAAAATTAAGATAAATTAATTCAAATTTTTAAGATGACGTGCAGTCTATTCACAGAAATGATTTGCATATGTTGCCTTGTGCTGAGTTTATTAAATTGTTCTCCCTCCTCTCTTTCCCAGGTGTCTGTTGCTGCTGATGGAGCATCCAGCAGTGTTCAAGATCCCTCCAGCCTTGTTTCCTCTTCTTCCCTTACTCCGTCCTCTACCTCCTCTTCATCCTCTTCTTCCTCCTCCCCCTCAAGCCCAGAAAATACACTTCACCGGTCATGCTCTCTGTCCAGAGGAGTTTGTGAAACTGACACTGTAAGAAGAGCTTCCTCTGTCGCTGCTGATTCTGCCAGTCAACCCACCACTATTGGGCGCTTCCAGGTGTCCACGAGCACCAATGCCACATCTGAGCCAACCGCTGGCTCTAAAGTGGGACGTTTTTCCGTCACAGGTATGTATATTACAGCATATTAGGCTAGATTTATGCAAAGACTTCCTTGCTCCTGACTAATACTGCACAGGTTCCTCCCATACCACACTATATACGAGTACCATACAGAGCTGAAGCTTCACATCGACTCCACCAGTAATTTCACTGCTGGCACTGTAACTGAGCAGGTAGAATGAACCATGATAACCGTCTTAAAAATGGGTCATCATATTATCACAGCTATACTTTTCCTGTGATAAGTGGCCATGATATAAGCAGTGTGATGCCCTCTATGATACCTTTACAGAAAGCCATGCACTCTGTAGGGGCATCTTTGCCTCTGACTCAATGTTTTTAAAATTTCTCCCATTGGTAGAGGCAGCAGTGGGAATTCTTATTTAAAGCTTTGATAGCATTTACAAATTCACTTATCTAGCCACTGAGCTTGAAAATCCATTATTATTTTTAAGATAATCCTGGGAGATGATCAGTAAATTTGCATGAATTAAAGATTTCCTGTGCACAGATCACAGATGTTTAGTGTATATTTTAGACACTTTGTGTGTTTCATTTTCTTCAGTGACCCCCGCTCCAGCAGCAGGATCCAGTCCATCACATGGTTCCAGTGTGCAGAATGGGCCCTCATCCTCGACGTCTGATCCTCATAACGCACACCAACAGTACAGCAGTGACAATGACGACGACTCCGAGACTGAGGACGAAGCTTTACAGAAAGAAATTAGCCGTCTCAGAGAAAAGTACGTCACATGATCACAATCTCACTTTACTCTTATGATTATTACAACTCAGTAGATGTATTTTAACAGAACTGTTTGTCTTCTCCTGTTACAGACATATGACGGAGATCCAGACATTGCAGTCTCGTCAGAAAGAGGAGATCGAGGCGCTGTTCACGCGGATGGGAAAGCCTCCCCCTCCTTCTGTCTTCTCCCCTGCTGTGGCAATGGCTGGAGGCCGGCGAAGGCTTAAAAGCAAAAACCACAAATCTGCCCGCAGTAGTGGACAGCCCAGCCCCATACACTCAGGTAAGGACAATGAACTGGCTTGTTTTGTCTCTTAAGACAAATGTAATAGTCACTCTGTTGCCAATGTAACAATCATTCACTGAAGCTGTTGAAATGTGTTAAAATTGTATGTTCCTGGGTAAATGTTTACATGCCATGTGTGTCTTGTGCTTATATGTTCAGGATCTCCGGCCTCAGCTCAGAGCCTTCATGGTTCAGAGTCCCCTCCAAAGCAGAGTTCACCATCAGCAACAGACGCATCACAAGTTGACAGGTCATCCATAAAGCAGCTCAGATCCTCTCCATCCATGCCCAGCCTCAGCAGTTGTGCCACAGGTGTGTGAAAGCACTTTATTTTGTCACAGTGAGGTGCTTTAATTGTTCCCCTGAATCTTTTTCCTAGTTTACACCTTACCTCTTGTTTACCAGGATCGATTGGGACAAGCTCCACAAACGGTTCAGGCCAATGCCAGAACCACTCTACCACCCTGACCCAGGCAACTGGACCCACTCCTTCCTCTCACACCCAGAAGGGCAAGGGCACCTTCACTGATGACCTGCACCAACTGGTAGATAACTGGGCCAGGGACGCCATCAGCCTCTCCCAGTGCAAGAGAGGTCCTAAAACTGGAGCGCCGGCACCACTGGGACATGATGTAGGCATTCAGGATTTTCAGTGTCATTTGAACATTTTATGGCTTCGTGGCCTCCTGTTCTGTTTTCGTTGTTGTCAGGTAATAATAGTTTTTTCACTTACAGATTATCCCTCCGGCCAACATGGGGCGTAAATTCTCAGCTCCAGGCTACCTCTGCCCAACGCTTCCCACGCCTTCCACCACCACAACCACCACGTCCACGCACCTCCCCAACCCAGCCAATCCCTCTGTCCCTTTGGGGCCTCGTAAAGGCTCTCTGGGCCCTGTTGCACCGGGGTTTGGATACTCCTCTGCCCCATACAGTGCTCCTCAGTGGGCAGGACCCACAGGCACATGCCCGGTCAGCATGCTTAACCCTGCACAGGCACTAACGCAGTACCAGCCGCCTACAACAGCCTCAGTGTCCCTGCACCAAGGCTACCACATGGGAACAACATCTGCTCCCCAGAATTCAGTCAACCCCGGAGGGTCCAACCTGAGGCCTACGTAGCCCAGTTGCAGCCCTGGTCCAGGCTTAGACTGAGGGCCACACAGGGCAGACAGTCCTCAAGCGAGAACCACTAGCTTTCTTTGCAGTTTGCTGGTTAGCTGGCTGGATATTGTGCTTTTTATTTTTATTTCACCTTTTATTATGTGTTTTTTTCTGTATTAGAGTTGACCTGTGTGGTTCAAGTCCTCTCAGACAGAACGAAATCTGTCTGGCAATTGGAGGGAGAGTGCAATACAAATCCACAGCACGAGTGTCACACTTAGCCTGCCATCAGCTGTGGAATTGATCTGTGACGAGTCAGTTGGTTATGTCTGGTGATGTCATGATGCACAGGCGTAACCAACAGCAGCCAAAGATGTCTTTTGAGAGCAGATATTGCAACATCATCATTCCTTTGAAGAGGAGAAGGTAGGAGGGATTCTGGTTCAAATCCTCACTGGTCCTGACTTCAAGCCGAGCTCGGACCAGAGACAGTTAAACTTACATACCACATAGTTAAATGTGTGCACACACACACACACACACCTGACACACCTAAACATTAACCTGGTTGAGTGACATGGGATGGTTGGTGAAGTTGTCTCAGAGAGCGTACAGTGGGGAGTGCACACAAAGTGGGAGATGAGAGTGGGACAGGTGGTTTGTCCCAGATGGATTAGCAAAGTGTGACTGGTTGAGTTGGGAGAAGAAAGACAGAGTAAGTTAGGCAGGAGTGTAACGGATAAGGTTGCAGTGCGAACACATCCCAATGGCTACCTATTTAGTAAAATGCAATAATGGCAAAGAGTAGATGAACTGTCCCTTGTAACTGTGGCCTTAATCCCCAAACACATTTAAACATTGACTTTGTACATAGATCTTTCTTCACTGGGTTATGATTCCATGTCTAGCATATTTATGTCCCTGTGAGTCTGGTGACATTGTGATTTAAGTTGTCCATCCATACAGATTTATTATACAGATTTATTGTCCACGTCTGATATGAAAGCCAGTGGATCTGCCACATTAAAAAGCATTGTCCTGGTGTTGACCACCACTCGCAGTGTGAAACGTAAGAGGTGATGCTGCTGTAAATCACAATCTGGTTGAGGGTGTTTGCAGGGTGTTTTTTTTTTGTTTGTTTTTTCCATGTTTTTTAAATGCAAATAAGAATCCCAATTTGACACATTAAACAGCTTCACTTAGCGCTGATATGAGCAGTTTAAAATCTGCTTATCATAGAAATAATTTTGGTTCATATCAATAGTATTTGTGGAAGATTTTAGTCTCCAAGGGGATGCAGCATCCCCACTCCTCCCAGTTGTTTACACAGATGGTGCACAGGACACAGATGAACAGGTTGTTAGTGAGGTCATGCCCTCCGCTCATGACATTTAGCCGTCACCTCTCAAATCACAAGTGTCTGGGGTTCTCTCTTTCTGTGGTCTGTTTTTGTATGCATATATTTAATAAAACAAAATGTTCTTTATGGACCTGTATTCAGCCATCAGATTTTGATGTTGTTTCACTGTAATTATTATTAAAGGTTGTTAAACAACATGTAGTTAAAGGAATATAAAAAGTGCAATTGCAGGGTTGTTGTTGGTATCCTACTCGCCACGCAGGAGTAATCCTGTGGTTTATTAAGCTCTTCTCTCTGACTGCCCTGCCCCTCCTTTTCTATTTTATTGTATATATGTTAATGTGAGGTAAATGCTTTCACGTAATGCTCAGTCACAGTATGCTTGTGGTGACCCACTCTACATGCACATGCACTCTGTAACCTGTAAACATGAGGAACACTTTAGTGCCTTGCATCCTCACTAATGACAAGTTCCAGATTCATCTAGTTCTGTAGCCGTGACCGTACTGCAGAAAACCAGTTAACTAAACCTTCACATGATGTAAACACACAACAGGTGGCTTCCTAGCTGTCACACGGCTGGCTCAGAGGATGTAACACTCTGAAGCATAAGACGAGACACCACACAGGACTGCAGAACAAAGAGCACACTGAGTAATGTGGAAGCGTTTCTGTTCTCTCTACAGTTCCATTTGTGTTGGTTGTGTATTTATATTTGGCTCATGCGTACATGGATTTGGCTGACATTTGTTTTTGTGGATCTTTTTCATTAAACCGTTTCATAGACGCACTTGTTCCGGCAGCGAGTGAGCTGTATAAAGGTTAAAAAGTTGTCATGCTGGCTCAACTTTTGTGTCACCACCTCACACGAGTGCCATGCTGTCATTGTGACTCGTTCGCCTGCTCGTAGATTGGATGAATAGTTAAACTTCTCTAGAGAAAAAATAAGTTACTGCAATGCAGAATATGCAATGTTTAAAGTTTTAAAGGGACTGAGGGGTAATGGAAACATTTGCATGCTGATGAGGGTTGTTACCAACTTCAATGTTTTTGATATTGGAATATTAGAGATCTTTTTCTTTCTTTTTTTTATTCTTTGCCTTCCTGAGAGTGATCACAAAGTATTGACCTGTTTGAATGCCATTCACCAATATCACAGGCACAACTTAAATATCAAACTATCTGCATATTATTTCTGCATGCCAGCTTCACTGGTGTTTAATCTTACAAATGACAACAAGCTCACAACTGGCTACTGTACAGCACAAGCTCACAAAAAAGCTCTTAAGATCCATCCGCTACTATGCTTTTCTCAGTAATTCTCACAGACCTCTGCAGTACTGTTTGAGGCTACTGACACGCAGTACTATACGTCAAGCTCTTATTTCTGATCCCTCCTTACTGACCTCCTGTGATTCAGTGTCTGTTTTGTGTATATTTTTCACATTGTACAAAATGTAAAAACAAATAAAAATAATATCAGTTAAAGCATGCTTTTGTCACGCTTATTTGAATCGTTTTAAATTGTTATGACCAGATTGTGCTATTTCACTTTACCAATTTGTCAATAAATATTAATGTATTTTATTTCAAGGCCCGGAAGGCTTTAAAATAAGTGTACATTAAGTATCTGATAAAACTAGCAACAATCAAAGGTAATAAAACAAAAAGCATCCTTATGCATTAGGGGTTTTTTAGTTTCTATTTCCAAATCGATCCATAAATACAACTCAACTGACTGATATCTGTCTTATGCTTTTTTATTATTTTTAACAAATCCAGAAAATTTCTCCAAATAGCAGCAATAAACTCATATGTAAACATTTAAATAATAAATATAAAAACAAATGTAAAATTGAAGAAACTGTGGAAAAGCAACAAAAAACTCTTAGGTGTCCAGTCTGCGTTTCTTCATGTACTGTCCTTGTCTGTATGGACTGGGAGCTTCACCTGGAAGGTGGAAAAAGTATATTGATGAACACAAAATTCAGCCGACAGCTCGTTAACATCTCTCTCGTGAAACCTCACCTGGTCTTGCCTGATACTGGTTTGGAACTGCAGGTCTGTGCTGAACCCAGCTCTGTCTTCTGCTGTATGAAGCAGGCTGGTCTGGAGGTCTGCCCGGGACTCTCTGAGGGGTTTTACTGCGCGTCTGCATTAGGTGATTCCCGGGCGTGCTGGGCCTGAGTTCTCTTGAGGACGGGCCGCCTCCAGGGGCGTCCAACACCTCAGTGCCATCCAGAGTGAAATCCCAGAGCTCAGGATCATCTGCAGATGGAAAAATACATGAGACTGGATGATAAAAGATTGAGAGGAAGGTTTCCTCACCACACTGTCTGAGTGCGTTGAGCCCTCTGGTGGTGGCTTACTGCACCTGCTAAATGCTCGTCCCTGCTGCGGGGCTCCCCGTCTCCAGCTGAAGTACGATCACCTGCAGGACCTGAGGGAATGGACACATCTTTATAGAAAACTAAATATAATCCTAAAAGTTAAGAATAAAGACACTCTTTTAACCAGCAGATTTCAGGAACAGGTATCGTAGTCAATGTACCCACACCAGTATGGAAAGTGTTTGAGCCATACCAAGCTCTATTCAAGAGTAGAATATTTATTGTGGCATTAAATGTGACAGCTTCCCTTATCCACCTGCAAGCACACTGTAGGAAAGAGGAAGGGATTTATCGCTGGGGGGAAAACTCTAGTTTTTTGTAGCGTATTCAAGCAGTAGTCAAGAAAAACCTGTCCCGTGTAAGGTCATTTGAGTTTGAGCCCGCTGCTTTAAAGTGAAGGAAAACACTCTGAAACATGAAACCCTCACCTCCACCTGATCCCTGTCCAACAGCGACCTCTGTGTCCTCAGACTTGGCTTGATCCGGTTTCTGTTGCAGCCTCTTGGCCTCCATCTCTCTCCTGAACTTCTGTTGAAGCTGCTGCTGTCGGAGCTTTCTCAACTGTTTGGAGTCTGTGTGCGCTTCAGACGTGTCAACATCCACCGAGTCCATGACCGGTCTTAGAAGGAGAAACCGAGGAATGTGAGCGGAAGCCGCGTCTGTGCCGTTAGAAACAGAAACCTGACCCACTGCTGTTTACCTGGAGTCGATGTTCTCACTCTTCTTGTCAGCAGCAGCAGCATTAGGGGTATGAACATCTGAATAGTTCTGGTTCTGGTTGAAGACTCTGGGCTCCAGCGGCATCCTGCTGGGACCCATCCCAGAGAGAAGCTTCTCCTCCCAGACCAGACTGGAAATGCGGGCCCTCTCCACGGAGGGCTCACCCTCAGAGCGCTTAGTCCGAGCTGGGTCTAGAGCAGAAGGAGGCTTTGTGCAGAGTAGAAGATTCAGCATCCAAAGACTTTTTGAATTCAGATAAAAAGACAAAAAACGGAGAGTTTATATGATATCGGACCTGTTTGGGGATCTTGTTAATGGCTTGGAGGTATTCTTTATCCATGATGCAGTTTCCCAAAGCATTACCGAAACATCTAAACAAGACAGACAGGAAGATTGTATGTTTTTAAATGTTTTTTTTCATGCTTCAGACTGAGAAGACATGAAAATTTAGAGTCTGGTACTTCAATGCTCTCTTCATGCCATCCGTGACAGCTTCCTTCCTCGCCTTCTCCAGTGACAGAGCTTTAGACCTCAGTCCCTCACTGACTCCATATCCTACATCCTCATGAAATGCCCCGTCCTGAAGAAAAAGTACACGTTACACACAAACTCATTAAAATCTAAAACTCTTGATCAGATTATCCATCACATGAATATAAGCATGCTTCTAACCTTCAGCTGCACTTTGACAAAAGCACTGACTCCAACATAAAACTTCCCGTTGTTCATGTCTACAAAGTCTGTAAAGCAGAAGAGTTTTGTTAGTCCGACTGTGGAAATGTAGCGGGATCCTCCGATGAAAAGAAGATCGGTGAGTCGTACCGACGTTCTGCTGAGAGATGGAGTGAGACCATCCGTTGTATCCGAACATCTCATTGGCCAGGCTGATTACACGATGCCCTTCAATATAGCAAACCTGGAAAAGTCCATTCAAGAGTTAATATGAGAGACAAAAGGAGCAAGAGAGAGGTGGATGAAGGGTGCGATCGAAGGGGTATTTTGATCAACTTTGTCGAAGTGGAAAATGGGTTAAATTTCAAACTATTCAACATTTATGTTAACCTTTTAAATGCTACTTTGTTTACATTATGACTGTTGGTATGTAAACAAACACAAAAATTGAAAACAATGGAATACATGATTTAAGCTGTAATGTCTATGGGATCAAAAAATTTAGTTTAAATTGGTTTTTATAAGACTATTTTTATCCTTGGGGTCTAAATATCTATTGTTTTGCTAAACTGTTTATTTGTGACTTATTGAAACAGCTGACAAACACACCTTTGACTTTTCTACAGTTAACGTAAAAATAGCTCCACAGCTGTACAGGAGACAAACACTTGCCTTCTGTCCTCCTCCAGCCACTCTGGAGCTGATGTACTCGGGTCCCAGCTTCTGTTGCAGAGCTTTCTGCACCGCCTGGTGCTCCTCCGCTGTGTAGGTAACCTGCCAACACAGGCCAGTCAGAGAAGCAAAGCTATTTAGATATATTTTATACATATATTATATATACATGGGAAAAACACAGATACAAGAAATACAAGACAACAGATTTTATTAATCAGCCAGATATTTAGTGCATGTTGTGTAACAATCCTCACATCCCATTCAGTGGTTTACGATCACATGACCACATTATAAATGATGTCCAGGTGTGCAGTAATCCTGCACACCTGGACATCATTTCATCAGTGGGTGAGTGTTTGAGAGGAGATCCAGTTAAAGTAACAACTACCTACCTGTCCAAAGCACCTGGGTGCAGAGTTGGTCTCCTCAGGGTGAGTGGACATGACTGCAGAGCTCTCTTATGTCACTAAAATAATCAGGCAAACAACTTTAATGTAGCTAAACAACAACTGCTGCCTCTCCTATAATAATCATGCTATTACATGCTAAAATGACTCGGAAGTGACGCTGAGTCTGAAAACGTAATGCTGGCTTCAAAAAGCTTTCATACTACTACATTAACTATGACGATGCACCGTTGTGAGTTAGCCAGCTCATTCATAAACACACACTCACCCGTTAAAATCCGTCAAAAGTGATTTTTGTGTTGAATGAGCTAACCGGAGTACCGTAATACATGCTAAGCTACATTTTAGCCAAACAAGACGAACATCTGAACTTCCCGCTCGGACAACCGGGGGAGGAGTCGGTGCTGCCTTCGGGTCCTGTCGGAATATACAGTCACAACTCAAATGTCGGAGCTTTTTGTATTTATCCAAGGAACTTCTTAATCATAGGCTTTGGTCAGTGGTGGATACTACACAGCCAAAGTACTCCACTACGAGTTAAAGTCCCTCATTCAAAACCTTACTTAATAAGATGTACACCAGCATAAGCATCAAAATGTACTTAATGTACTTAAACTACATCTTATGCAGAATATTAAAAAAACTGTTTTATGTTGATGCATTTATGTGGTCAAGGTGGGGCTGATTTAAATGACCTAATATACTGTTATCTGATTTTTAATTTATCAAAAAAAAGCATAATCATTTTAAATGGATAGTGTTTTTTCATGTTAAATGTTGACCTGAAAATGTCAGCCAAGTAAGGTTGTATGGGAGTAAAGGGGTAAAGTAAATGTTACTTAGTTACATTCCACCACTAGCAGTCAGTCTAATGCAGTTTAGTTGATACAATCATTTTTTGTTTGGTTAGTTTTTAAATGGCCGAGTTGTAGTCTGTGCTACACAGACTACAACTTTTATTTATTTCTTTGATAGTTTTCAATTTTTTAAATAATTTATATAAATATAATTTTGCTTTATTAATTATGAATGTAGTTATTTTTTCTGTAATTTTATCACCCCAGATTTAAAGTAAGGAAATTAAATGCAGCATTGTGAAGAATGGTCCTTGTGTACAAAATAGTACAAAATATTTTATTTTAATAACTGATTCAGAAAATACTATTCTATGCTTAATTGCTACAGAAAAGTAGTCAAAATAATAACCTATATTAATTGAATTAAGCTTCTTATACTTATTAAACACCTTTTGTTAGTCCTTCTGTGGTGTTGTCTCTGGACTTTCTAGTTGATACAGCAATCAATATGCTCTAAATCCCATAGACAGACAGATAAATAGACTTTATTGATCCCACACTGAGAAATTAGTGTTACATCAGCAGCAAAAATTAAAGCAACAAGCACACCATACAAAATATTGAAAAGTATATACGAATATCAGAAACAAACTATCCAAAAACAACTGTACAACAAATGTACATACTAAAAATTAATAATCAGTAAGTGGAGTTGCATGAGAGCCCACTGTCATCTGTCAAAATGTACTGCTATTAACCCGCAAGAATTCTCATTATCAAGTCCTCTTTGAAGTTCATCACACAAAAAGAAGAATGAGGTAGTCAAAAAGTAGCCTGTTCACATTTAACAACAGTTGATACGATTTTCTTCTCTTCCATGGGGGAAAAAAGAAAAAGCAGTATTTGCACTGTCCTTATGCACTGCCATCCTACTGGACTCAATCTTAATCTGTGGCACTTACTCAAATGTACGTCACTTTGGATAACAGCGTCTGCTAAATGACCTTGTGCAGACTGGATATTTTCCCACTGGTCTTGCAAAGGAATGGCCTTCACCTGCATGGGTTCTCACGTGGATGTGCAATTAACTGCCATTCTTCTCGCCTGTATGGCTTCCCATATGGTCTTCCAATTTACCATTTTGCGTGAATGTCTCTTCTCACCTGTGTGGGTTCTCATGTGGACTGTCAAGATATCTCTACGGGTGAAAACTTTGCCACATGTACTGCAAGGAAAAGGCCTCTCACCCGTGTGGACTCTCCTGTGTCTCTGGTAATGTGAGTTAAAACTAAACTCCTTACCACACGCGTCACATAAAAACGGCTTTTTACTTTTAATATCTGGCAACTTGGGATTTGTCAGGTTGTATCTGTGATCTCTGCTTGTGTCTTGTCTCCTCTTTGCTTTACACTCTGCAGCTCTAGTTGATCGTGAGCCTCCACGTTTGCTTCTTTTCTGATCCTGGATCTCAGCTTCACGAGAGCTGTGACAGAGGAGCTGGTGGTCAATGTTTGGTTCGGACACCACCAGGCTTCTGACGGACATGATGCTTATAGGTGTTTCCTCTTCTGCACCCTGACTTTCATCAGAACTCATGTTCAGAGTCTGATCTTCACTCTGGTCACTTTCCTCATGAGTCGGAGTCAACATAAAGTCATCAGTCTCCTGCTTCACTATAAGCTGCTCTACCTCCTGACTGGTGCAGAGTTCCTCCTCTTCCTCTTTAATCTGTGGAGGATCCGGGTCCTCTTGGTCCAGACTGGAGTTCCTCTCCTGAATACAGAGCTGCTGCTGGTCAGAGGGAGCCTCCTCCTCCTCACAGACATGTTGCTGTGGGAGCTCTGGAGGGACAGACAGAGGAAACCACTGTGATGGTAGAAAAAATAAATGCAGACATGCGTGCAAATTAGCATCAGTATGTTTAAACAACTGCGATTACATGTAAAACTGATTAATTCGTTTTGTGACATTAAAAAACGTGCTACAAACCTATCCTGTGTAACTTTATCCCAGGTTTCAAAACAATATCCAGCAGTCTGCGCTGACGGTCGATCTCTTCTTCGTACAGGACGAGAGTTTTCTCAAACACTCCGAATATTTCTGCAGCGGCAGCAGTCAGACGCTCGTTCACAAACTCTCTCAAATACTTCACAGAAGACATTACTGCTTAATTACGATTGACATAATTATCTGCACTGCTACAACAAAATCGCTTTTCGCTGCTTCACTAAACAAACGCAACTATTTTCTCTCGGTGTCACACAAATTAAGTTCCGACAGTGGGAGTGTGGGAGCTTTTCTTTCCGCTGTCAACTGATGGGATTTTGTTCCAAACTTTTAACATCAACAGGAGGGATTCAAACCTATTTTGCTTCATTTCAAAATCATTTTTGAAACTCTTAAACTACTGCAACAATAAGTCGTATTTGTTACTTGGCAGATTATTAGTTTGTGTGAAAACAAATAAATCAGCATTGGTAGGAGAAACCTCTGTTGCAGTCATTTAAGTCTTTTCAAGGTGCTGCTATTTCTGAAATCTCGCCCACTTTTTTTGCAAGTATATGTTCTCTTACCTGAGTTAGTTTGGGATGTGCAGGCTCCATTACTGAGAGGCCATGGTTGTCCCTCTGCCCATTCAAAACATGTAGTTTTTTTGTGGTTTCTCATCCTTACATTTCTATGAAAGAGTCTCATTTTATTCATTCATTCATTAACAAACTAAAAATGTGTCCAGAAACACAAGTGAGGTGGTGTATGAAAAAACAGCAACAACAAAAAAAAGGCACATTCATATTTAATAGTATTTCTTATATGGTGACAAAACAGTGATGTCAGTCTTTCAGTAGTATGATCTGATTTCTTGTAAAGATTTAGGACACTTTATTTACATTTATCAAATACATAAAAAAGAAAAAAATGTGTACAGTGACATTTTGGAAAAACCAAAAAACATCATAATCACACCGTTTCTTAAAGAGCCATTACTGTACACTCACTCTGAAACTAATACTTCCCTTTATTTCTGGAGATTGTTTTCAGGAAATACAGTTTCCAACACAATTATGTGTAATACAGTCACATGTAGAAAAACTTTACACTCAACTACTGACATCTCTTCTTTGTGAACATTTTACATTCAGTCAGAGTAGCTGCTGCCAAAGTTTTCTTCAGTCAGTAAGTGAACACGTCTCAACAGGACTTTCAGTTCGAACTTTGATCCTCTGGTGTTTTTTTCCAAGAAGGTGATTCAGGAAAAAACATTTCCACTGGTGCGGCAATTGTGTGATTCCTCTGTCCTGGCACCACCAGAACAATGTGAAAATGTGTATAAGTCTGGATACACTCAGTTCTTTCTTTTTTTCAACATCAAGAACACAGACCAACAACCACTCAGAGCAGCAAAGTGCGGGACATGCATGCAAGTTTGGGTTCTGTTGGTCTGACTTCAAGCAAGAAACACATGGCGGCCTGGTCACATAGTCTCTTACCTTACAGCTAAACAGTATATTACAACATTTGAATTAAGAAACAGACGTCACTGTAGCTGAATCTGGATTCATGTTTACTGTGTCGGTCAGAGCAAATGAAACATGAGTTTGGAGGATTTGGTGCCTCACTTGTGTGGTTTCAAATATAAAACTCTCCAAAAATGCCCAACAAAGGAAAGCTTTTGACCAGTGTCTGTTGTTCTCATGTGAATATTCAATTCATTTCTATGTCTGAAATCTTTCCCACATCTTTTCTTTAACTACGGATTTTCACTTGTGTGGGTTCTCATGTGCTTTTTCATGCCTGAAATGTCAATGAATTCTTTCCCGCAGACCTTGCAGAGGTACGGCTTCTCCCCTGTGTGGGTTCTCGTATGCCTTTTCAACGTGGAAATGTCACTGAATTGTTTCCCGCAGGTCTTACATAGGTAGGGTTTTTCCCCCGTGTGGGTTCTCATGTGCTTTTTCATTCCTGAAATGTCAATGAAACGTTTTCCGCAGGTTTTGCAAAAATACGGTTTCTCCCCTGTGTGGGTTCTTACGTGGATTATCAAATAATTGCTACGCGTGAAACCTTTCCCGCAGGTTTTACAAGTATAAGGCTTCTCATCTGTGTGGGTTCTCATGTGGACTATCAATTCATACCTACGGAGGAAATCTTTCCCACATGTTTTGCAGCAATGAGGCTTCTCTCCTGTGTGGATTGTCATATGCCTTTTCATTGCTGAAATGTTGCTGAATTTTTCCCCGCAGGTCTTGCAAAGGTACGGCTTCTCACCTGTGTGTGTTCTCATGTGAGCTGTCAAATAATTGCTCCGTGTGAAACCTTTCCCGCAAGTTTGACACGTGTACGGCTTCTCACCTGTGTGGGTTCTCATGTGGATGATCAATTCATCGCTACGTTTGAAATCTTTGCCACATGTTTTGCATGAGTATGGCCTCTCCCCTGTGTGGGTTCTTATGTGACTCTTCAATACTCTAGTATGACCAAATCTTTTCCCGCAGGTATGGCAAAGGTACGGTTTCTCACCTGTGTGGGTTCTCATGTGGACTTTCAAGACAGAGCTATATCCGAAATCTTTGCTACATATTTTGCAAGAATAAGGCTTCTCATCCGAGTGGACTTTCATGTGTGTCTGCAATTGTGAATTATATCTAAAATCTTTTCCACATGTGCCACATTTTAAAGACTTTTTACCTACATGTTTGCCTCCTTTCTGACCCTGGATCTCAGCTTCACGAGAGCTGTGACAGAGAAGCTGGTGGTCAACGTTTGATTCGGACACCACCAGGCTTCTGACTGACATGAAGCTTAAAGGCGTTTCCTCCTCCTCCTCCGCACCCTGAATTTCATCAGTGCTCAAGTTCAGAGTCTGATCTTCACTCTGGTCACTTTCCTCATGAGTCGGAGTCAACATAAAGTCATCAGTCTCCTGCTTCACTATAAGCTGCTCTACCTCCTGACTGGTGCAGAGTTCCTCTTCTTCCTCTTTAATCTGTGGAGGATCCGGGTCCTCTTGGTCCAGACTGGAGTTCCTCTCCTGGATACAGAGCTGCTGCTGGTCAGAGAGAGCCTCCTCCTCCTCACAGACATGTTTCTCTGGAGGGAAAGAGAACAAAATTAACACCAGAAAATTTCAGCCGACACTGTTCCACAGCTTTATAATGCAGCCGCATCCTTAGTTAGGATATATTTACTTCACTTCCCAAAGATAACTTGTTCTCTTAAGTTCCCTGTTACCTGTCAAGCTTTTATTCTACTAATCTACTCATTACTTCAATACTCAATGTAAGTGCCTTAAGTGGAGAGGGCTAAATATCTAAAACAGCTGAGAAAGGTAATCAAATGGAGGTGTTTATGAGCCCCTTTCACGTCGATTTCCCATTATTTTCTATACAAATTTTACAGCATTTGACAACAGACATAGAAACACATTCCCCATGTCTTCAAGCATCTTTCAGCTTTGGATTTAACACAGTTAAAAAAAAAAATGCAAACATGCGAGCATATTAGCACAAGCACCAGTACATACCTAAATTGTGGCTTTATGTAAAACGAATTCCAGTTGTTTGAGTCATTAAAACACGCTTCACTAACCTTTGCCGTGTACGTTTATTTCGGGTTTCCAGACGTTATCCAGCAGTCTGCGCTGACGGTCGATCTCTTCCTCGTACTCGACGATAGTTTTCTCAAAAACCTCGAATATTTCTTCAGCTGCAGCAGTCAGTCGCTCGTTGACAAACTCTCTCAAACTCACAAATGAAGACATCGTTGTTAAATTACAACTGGAATAATGGCCTTTCCTTCTGATTCAATACGTGCATGCAGCTAACGCTTGTGTTTACTTCCGCCGGGTGTCACACTGTTTACTTCCGGTGGTAGAAAGGCAGGAGCTTTTCTTTCCGCTTTCAACTGGTGACATTTTAATTATAACATGTATTTAACATTAGTGTCAAGTATGAAATGAAATAAAACTTGCTTAATTCAACCTTTCTGGTCTTGTGGCCCTCTAGAAATGTTTTAGGTGGACCTTTGAGTAAATATTTGAGTATTATTTAATATATAGCTTGGCCTATATATTGGCAGCCCTGAAACACCAGAATACATGTAAAGAAAATGTATATATTAATTCCACTCTCTTTTTTCACAACGGCCTTTAATCAAATTAAAACCACAAGAGACTACACAGCTAAGTTCTGAAAATACATGTGCGAAGGTCTGTTTCTCTAAGTGGCATAAACTTGTAAGGAGTTTCATAATGCGATTTAAACCCCTTTTATTTAAGGAAAAATGCCCCAACACATATGTGAGGTAGTTTATTAAAATAAAAAAAGAAAGCACATTCACATGTAGCAGGATTTCTTTTATGGTGATAATAAACAGTGATGTAACTTTAAGATAGTAATTTTAGAAGAAAAAAAATCCACTGGTGCTGCATTTATGTGATTCCTCTGTCCTGTCACTCGCAGACTAATTCATTAATTGGTATAAGTGTGGGACATAGGAGTAAATTGCACACTGTGGCTGTAAAAAGCAGTTGACTTTTGTAAGTTATATCTGGCTGTATTTAACTCTCTGGGGCTCTGTTTGACAGGATGATACATCTGTTAATTGGATTTAGTGGAACACTTGGAAAAAAAATCCTCTAAAATACCACTGAGATATACGCTCTGTGTGGGACCTGGGCGTGGGGGGTGAAAATGTAAGAAAATAAGCCCTTTACGGTTAATGTGTTTGAACCTTTGGAATTAATATTAACATTATCTAAAACTAAATAAAAAGACAACAATATAAATATTGTCTATTAAAGCCTGGTTGCTTTAATGAATGTGTTGTGCTATGTGTTTAGTTAAAAGGTGATTGGGTACTTTTCTAAGACAGCTGGGCCTTTATCATTTGAGTTTATGTTGTGTGTGAGGATGTTCAGAATTAGAAACCAGCCTACAAACTAATTCAACTAAGAAAATATTGATGAATCCTGGATTTGTGCTTAAAAACATTTGTTCCCACAGTTTAAGCACAGATTTGTGCTTCCTCACTGTTTGTGAGTGAGGGAAAATATGGTGACAAAATTAAACATAAAGAACTGAAAACAAAAGATTAATACCTGGATGTAACAATCTGATTCACTGAGTCTCCCTCTGCCTGCTGCTCCGGTGTACTACACCCTCCCAGACTAGCCTCCAGTAAACATCCCCTCTCCACCCCTTTAATCCCCCTTTTTATATTTATTAACCTCAATGTACATTAAACCTTTAAAACTACACATTGTCGTGGTTTGGTGGTTTCTCGTGAATAAGGGATTATCCGCCAAATGCCTGCGCCTGCTTTGACAGATGGCAAGACACCCACTGTGTTAAACGGCATAGATTGGGGTCAGTGCTGGATACTACACCGTGTTTATACAGCTATAAGCATACAGGAGGCCAAACAGCATGTAGGCCTACTCCAGTGTCTTCACACCTGCGTGTGGCTGCACGGTTATGCTATGATTTAAATACAGTATATATCCCTTCTTCAGGTTGATTGTGTTGGGGGTTTAGCTACTGTATCATAGCCTGTGTGTCAGTTAGTCTGCAGTCTGTGTTTTAATAATAAGTCACTTGATGAATAGCGTGAACATTTTGTCCGGGGCATGACAAAACTCATCCTTTTGTGTTTTCTCTTGAATCCCAGTGATTCCCGTGTTTTGCATACAGCTAAAACCACAATGCGCGCCCACGTGCTGCTCGCGGCTGCGTGCACGCGCCCAGGTTAGCTTTGCATCTCGTCAAAACAAAGCGGGGGCGAGCCAGTGAGCGAGCAAGCGGCGGCGCATGCTTCATGAATGAGTCCCCCTCCACCGCACAGCAGGTCGGACCCTTCATCCGCCTGCACCCTCATGCCCGTATGGGTGCGCAGATCGGCGGGGACCAGTAGAGGAGCCAGCCGCCGATGAGCCCGGACAGAAAACACTTCGCATCAGTGCTACATGACCGTTTCATCCCACCAGGAACAACACGACAGGATAAGGCACGGTGAGTGCAGGCTGCTGTGGGCGGGCAGAGGCGCATGACATACGACAACTTTGTGGCCATTATGATACAGTTTTTGTCCATATGGGTGGACTTTATGATGCATCTGAGCCAGCCTGCGTGTTTCCACAGAGCAGCCACGTTGTTTACAGTGTCTCTTTGCCTCATTCTGTCGTCCACACAGGTAGAAAAAATAGAAAACCATCCACGTACGCACGACTGGCTGTACATTCCTCCCTGTAGGATAAACGTGGACTGTTGATTGCGTGTCTGCACGATTGATTGGCTATGTACTGTCGAATAAACATGACGGGGGGAGTTTAGTGGGATATCAATAGGCCGGAAAAGCAATACCGACTGAAAGAAATTAAAAGTGTTATCGATCTGACTGTAGTCACTCCTAAAAGACAAGGAGGAGGGGTGAACAAAAGCAGAAATGCCCAGACTGGCGTGGCATGGCATGTCGGGTACACTGCGAGTATAGTCTCTCTGTGCTCACGGCTGAGATGTGATCTTACTGTAATGGAGCTGCAGGCCAATCCTGAGGAAAACACACCACTCACCCATTTTATCACTCGCATGCAGGGTGGCAGAGAAGGAGGCTGGTGTTGTGTCTTTGTCTGTGGAGTGACAGCCCAGACTGTTGTTCTCCCCTCTGACCAGGGGATGGTGCTTTACTATGTGTGTTTCTGTGTGGAGACACCCAATAATATTGTACTGTCATAGTGGCTGCGTGGCCTTAACAGAAGTAATTCACTCACACTCATACTGTACATGCACACACATGCATTTCCCATTTTTCCCTCTGATGTAATGTGTGTTTGACTGTTGGGGCGTAACTTGATTGCAAAACACTCTTCCATAGTGTTGAAATAACAGAATAAGGAAACAGAAAGCACCCAGCTAATTTCACACTACAGTTTCTTTTACGGAGGTCACAAATGTGTGGCTCAGGTTTTTGCTTTCTACCTGTGACTGTAAGTTTTACTATATTTTGTTTTGTCTGTGTGTTTTGGTTCATTCATTGCCTCATAGTGAGAGGGAACAGGAGTATCATGGCTCTCTGGGCCTCACACGGCTGCTTCCTTTTCGTGTGATCACTGCCGTATGCTGTTTGTGCTTTTAATGATATGTTTACATCCAGTCAAACCTTATCAACCATCTTTCCATCATCTCCCCTCTACATGTTCAGATGCTTGACGGACTCCGGCGGAGGCATGCCTCCCGGCCCTCCTCCCGACCCCTGTCACTCAACTTCAGCACCTTCTCTGCCCCTCCCCCGAGCCCAGACTTGGACAGCAGCAGTGAGCATCCAATCAGAAGGTGAGGCTCAGCTCATGGGATTAAAATTTCACCCAACATAGCATCCTGGAAAATGCATGAAATATTAATTAGCATTCACCAAAATCCCACCGTCTCTCCTCCCAGAAGATTTCATTAAGCGGCTGACCTTTGCTTGTCACACATGTTGACCTAATGATAATGATCTCCTGGTGGGATGTTTGATTGACTCTTTTCCTTATGTGTGTACGTCTCATCACTTTGAACACTTGCTCTCCATGCGTTCTGTGTCTTTGTGTGTGTGGGCGTGTAAGGGGGTCTGTTGTTTACTGTGCTGTCAGCAGAGAGTTTCTGGACTGCGTGGGTTTGAACTCATCCGTTCTTCTTCTTCAGAGTGCTAGTTTACTCCAGCACCTCCGGAAAATATGCAAACATCATATTCCTTTTCTCTCTTTCTGTTACATTCACATTCTGAAGTGATTCAGGATTTAGTTTGTCTCATATTGAGCTAAACCAACACATTGACGGGGCCAATATGTTGACGATGGTAGCTTATTGTATATATGCTGTATATCCGTGTATATGTCGGCTGATAAGTAATGAAAAATATTTTTACAGAAGTATGTTACGTTTTGAGCAAGTTTCGTCTCCATTACGTAGTTTTTTCACTATTGGGTAAATTGTCAATATTAAAATAAATTTGAGGGATCTGTATGATTTATTTCCTCATGTTATCTGAAAATGATTATTGGCCGTTAGGCTCTGTAATACAACAAACATTGAACAAAATGCATTATGGGAATATTTCTTGATGGACTTGAACATGAGACTGAAGTCAAAATGTGAGTGTTGAGTACACAAGAAATATATCATGTGATTATTTCATATAGACTATTTATGAATTGAATGCTATATATATTGTTATCAGGAAATGAAATGACCTGTATTGGGATAAAAAAAAAAATGCTTTTACTTTCTTTCAGAGGGTTAGATCAGCAGATTGATACCATTCTCAGCCAGCAGCCATTAGCTTAGCTTAGAATAAAGACTGTATACAGATGGAAACAGCGAGCATGGCTCCATCTAAAGGTTATAAAATCAGGCTCCAGGCACCTTTAAAAATCACAAATTAACATGTTTTATCTATTTGTTTTAATCCATGCAGAGACCAAAGTGTAAAAGCCAGATGAGGGGGTTATGTGCCAGACTTTCAGTGTCAGGTGCAGTGACTCCCTGGGGTCTCCACTGGTTTCCTGGGGGCTTCACGGTGACATGACTCCAAGCAGTTACACAAAATAGTCCAGCTGTCCCTCCTGTTTAGAGATTTTATAAGCTTAACTAATCAAGTGCTGATCGTAGCTTCATACTAAGCTTCTCATCTAGCCCCTGGCAAAGAAATACAATAAGATACAGTATTCCCAATATGTCAAAAATATTCCTTTATTAACTCAAACTGTGCAGCCAAATATCATTCAAACTACCAAACATGGCTGGTTGGATTTGTTGCACAAGACATCCAGAATATGTCAAACATGACAAACTCCTGTGTTTGAACATCACAGGTTCGACAAGCTAGTAGAAAAAGATGTTGTTTTTTACCAACCTATTTATGAGAAAATGAAAGAGGAGGAAAAGGATGTTTAAAAACTTATCATCATCTGTCTGGCTCCAGTCTCACACATTAACTGCTTTTTACCAGTGTGTTCCTGCACCAGCTGTGCTGAATACGGAAGAGCAGGAAAACCGTCTTTATTGTCCCGCATTGTGTCACTGCTTCCTATCCCTGTTGTTGTTGTTAATAAGCCGGACGACTTCCTCCCCCGCCTCCTCGCTGTACAGTGACAAGCACAACAAAGTCTAACTGCTTCAGTCTGCTCGCCCTGCAGTTCCTCTGGCATCTGTGCTCTGCATAAATATTTGTTAGCATCAATGGTTGTATTGTATTGAAAGAGATGCAGAGAGGGAGGAAGAGCATGCCCCCTGTCAGTGCATGTGCTATTGTTTCCTCCTCTTCTGAGACCTGGGGCAGAGCGGTGGCCCACCTCTCAGCTTGGCTCCACCCATGCTGCTCTTAACGTGCTGCCTCTCTCCTACAATGCATCATTCTGTCCTACTTCTCTCCTCCTCTGTCACTGGCCGCTCTTTCTATTGTCATTGCGCTTTTTTCTCCTCCCTGCGTACTCTGTCCCTCTCTCAGACTCACGCTGCTTATGTTCTCCCCTCCAGCTACTTCCTCGTGTTTCTTCTCTGCGCCTCTGTTGCTCATAGCCTGACCTTCTTTCTCTCCTGTCCACTACTTAGTGCGTGCTCTTGTTTCTCTCTCCTCCCTCCATATCTCCCTCATGAGGACTCTGCACCGGCTGAAGTTGATGAGCTCCCCCAGCCTCAGTGAACTGGGGAAGAGCGAGAAAAGTTCACCAGAAGACAGAGGAGAGAAGCAGAAGAGGGCGGGAGCCAATGCCACCTGGAACAGGTACACGAAATACAGTAAAGGTGCCAAAAAAATACATTTGGAACAATTGTGTGGACGAGTTTATGTGTGTGTTGTGTTGCAGCATCCACAATGCTGTCATCGCAGTCTTCCAGAAGAAAGGTTTAGCCGATAACGAACTCTACGTCCTCAACGAAGGTGTCCGGTAAGTTTAGACAGGAACTGAAACAGTGGAAAACATTGACACGGCACAGAGAAAACATCCCTATTTCAGCCTGTTGATGTAATTCTGTGCTATAATTAGTACAATTACTGTCTGTGCTACGTTTGCTGACCGATCATTTTCTTGTGAATGAGTTTGTTTGTGTGTGTGTGTACTGTAAGTGGGCCTGGGGAGTCATGTGGTTATGCCAGATATCTCATTATCTTTCCAAACCAGACCCATAACTTCTATCACAGGAGCCTCCATTACAGCCCAGTAAACATATCTCCATGTACAGAAAAGCCACAACTACACAGGAAACTCTTAATTATAAAGCAGGAAAAACATGTAATTGCAGTCACATGTAATGCAGCTTAGTCGCCTAATTAATGAAAAGTTGTAAATACCTTACTTACACAAAATAATGGTGGGATTCTGTCCGTCTTCTGGTTATTGATTGTTGTGTTTTAGTCAAAGTGTCACATTTGTTTCCTCAGACACCTGCTGAAGACTGAGCTGGGGTTTTTCTTCACAGAGTACCTTCAGGTAATCCACTTTTAATATTTAATAAAATAGAATTGGGATCAGTATATGGCCGCAAACACCATTCAGATGAAAGAAAACAGTGATAGCTCAGATATTTATATTTAAAAGCACCTTTCACTGTATTTTACAGAACCAGCTGCTGACAAAAGGCATGGTCATCCTTCGGGACAAAATAAGGTTCTACGAAGGTGCGGCAGACTGGATAAATGGTGTGAGTTCACTTTGTCTGTGCCATAAAATAAGCTTTAATCAACCGTCTTTTTTTGGCTCGTTGCAGGTCAGAAGTTACTCGACTCTCTGGCAGAGACCTGGGACTTCTTCTTCTGTGATGTTCTCCCGATGCTGCAGGCCATCTTCCATCCAGTTCAGGTACACAGACATCTTATGAGTCAGCTGGTCAACTTCAACTAATCGACCCTGCCTGCTTGATGATCAGTGTTTTCTGTTCTTTCTGTGTGCAGGGTAAAGAGCCCTCAGTCCGACAGCTCGCTCTGCTTCACTTCAGGAACACCATAGTCCTGAGCGTGAAGTTGGAGGACGCCCTGTCTCGACCTCGGGCCCGTGTGCCTCCCTCTGTCACACAGATGCTGCTTATTCTACAGGTAGGCCTGCAAACTTAATAGCCTGTTTTGTCACTCACTGGTCATTCTTGCTGTCTCCAACACGTCAAAACGGCACCAAATCATGTATTTGAGCACATAATCACCAAGCACTTTACAGATGATAAACACTTGCAGTTTTACATCATCAGTCCAGTTTCAGTCCAGTGTCTAGACATGAATGTACTCAAACAAAACTGACATGGCATAAAAACACCAAGTAATATAGTCCATAAAGAGCCCATAAATCATGGAAATAAATAAAAAATACCATGTTGTGATGGGATCACACCAGAGTTAATTTTATCATTATTTATTCAGATTCCTCGTGTTATTTCGGTACATCTTATTATTTTTGTTCCACTGATATGTGACAGTGAATCACAATTAATTCGTACATTTGAGAAGCTGCAAAAAGTTGCTTATGAAAAAAATGGCTTATTCTGTGAATTAATTAACACATTTCATTTCATTTTCATGGTGTTGATTGTTTAAGCACAGAGGGACAGCATTATTTGTTTTTCTATTGGTGAGACTCTGACGGCTGTTTTTTGTCCAGGGGGTCCACGAGTCGCGTGGTGTGAATGAGGACTACCTGAGGCTTGAGTCCCTGATTCAGAAGGTGGTCTCACCTTACCTGGGCACACATGGGCTTTACTCTGGAGATGGTGCTGAGGCCAACTGCTGTGTTCTGGGTGAGACAGTAAACTCAAAAAGCAGAGTAATAACGCCATTTGTCTGATGAGTGACACAAATTAAACTCTCTCTTTGCTTTTCTTCTTGTGTTTCAGAGAAGCGTTTACCTTGGGGCTGGTCCAAGTCTGCGGATCAACCGTCTAAAAACCCTGTGGTACGATCGAAAAGCTACAATATCCCTCTGCTGCTGACCCCTGTGGCTGAGTATGACCCAGATGCCAGCTCTGTTGGCAGTGGAGGAATTCGGCGCCACTCGGCCTGCGAGATTATAACATGCCTGGAGGAACAAGGACTGGCCTACGCTGACTTGGCCTCAGGATCTGAACTGTCTGGCCCCTCCTCCAACAGGCTGTGTGTGGGCTCTCAGTTCAATGGTATGACACAGATTAAGATGTCTGAAAAAACTGGGTTCATAATGTAATGCTCCATAATAATCCAGCACCCTGTCATTCACAGGTATGGTACAAGCAGGAGCGAGTGCCATGGACTTGCCTCTCTCGTCTCCCTCGATCCTCCCCCTTCATTCCTCAGGAGCTCTGCACGGCACCGAGGCCACGACAACAATGACTGATCTCAGTAAGGGTGCATCCTCCACACCGCCCAGCGAATCATCCAGCCCCGAAACCATAATTGGACAAGTGCTAGAGTCTGCGGACTCAGACTCGGATGGGATATTTATTGATTTCCCACCTCACTCCTCAGAGGCCATGGGGTACTGCCGTGAGAGCAGGCAGAGCACTGTGTAGCTGCGGGTGCCTTTAGGAGCACAGCGCCCCTCCCTCCTCCAGCGTGTACGCTAATAATCTGCGAGACAGATTAAAGAAATATTACGACTACATTTCATAAAATTGGTACCATCTTAATTTCTTACGAGTCCATTCCAAGTGCTTTCACTGGTGAATGAAAACCTCGCAACTCTTAGTGTTGCTCGCTCTTAATATCAACTTTTTAAGAACTTAGAAAAACATCTTGGTCCGACAAAATACTAAGCAAAATATTATTGAAGGACTGAAATATTTCACCTGGTTTTCAATTTGAGGACACCGTAGTTGTGACTTTATCTTTTTATCCTGAGCTTGCAATTGTTTTTTTATAAACCCAAATAACTCTTAAAGGATAAATCTACTGATATTCTATTTTTCAGCAACAACAAATCCCATGAAAAGACCAAAATTAACAATGATTTGTTTCTAGGAAGTTTTGCCTTTGTAGCCAAAGCCTTATTTATGTTCTTCCACTGCCACAGACCATAATTTTAGTAAATAATAATAATAATAGAAACACAGAAATTAGCCACAAAATTGCACTGTCATGTTTCTTAATTGTGATGAACATGAACACTAGGGATGTACTTAAATCAGGATAAGTTATTTGGGAAAGCACAAAAAAATCTGATAGAAATAGATATTTCTTCTTTCCAAAGTTGCTCATTAAATAAAAGCCATGATTTACTATATTTAATTAACTATATGCCAATAATGAATCGATATAATATTCAAATATAATGATTATAATGCACAAAAATTGCATTGACAATGAATATTAGGTTAGAAAATTCATTAGGCTGATTTAACTTTCCTCCTGGTATTAACCACGCCCATTTCCGTGCTTTATCTGAATATAGATACAGTGATGGTCATTTTGTTGAACTACAGATACAAATACAGATAATCTCTGTACACCTCTGATCGTCAGCGTAGTTTATTTTAACTCAATACCATGTACGCATTGCTAATACTGTAAGTACTCACAAGATCATTAAATGTGTGTCAATTTGTGGCAAAAAAAATAGTCCCCAACACACATTTAATTGTAATGGCTTATTTTAAAAACTACAGTGCCCGGATCTATATATTGTTCTCTATGTCAGACTATGTTGTTGTGACCCAAAGATTTTATGGCTTTAGTAGGAAGTATATGGCTTTCTGAGAGTCACAGACACACTTAGAAAATAATTTCTAGAAGTGTTGAATGATGGACTAACGCAGTGGTGGTTTTGGTCTTTTCATGAGATTTGTCGATTAAAATATACGATATAGTCAACATTATCCTTTGTCCCGTAGCGGAGTGTGTAATTCCTTAGCTGAGGTTAAAATCACCAAAATTGGAGTTATGAGGTTTTCAAACAGTTTCTTCCCTCTGCTGAGGAGATGGCTGTTAAAGCCTCCGTTCACATGGAAAAGTAACTGAAACCTAACATATTTATCATGGATTTGTTTTGTATATGTGTATTTTGAATGTCACAGTTTTATATTTTGTGTTTACGCTTTGTTGTCTGCCTTTTGGCAGTAACAGTAATGGGGTCTTCTCTCTTTTGTACGACATCTTCTGAAAATGTGGACTGTTGTTTTATTGTCAGCGGCGGTCATAGAGGTCTAATGCAAACTTGTCTTCTTAGAGCAAACATCAGTGTGACAGCATTTCTTTCTGCATTAGCTCTGTACAGCAGGAGTTTGAGGAATGACAATGTTTATTGTTTACATTTGATAAAGACATGAACATTTTGACTGAATGTCGTCTCACACACTGTATTTTGCACCACCACTACTTTGTAAATAAAAATGCATTGTTGGTTTTTAGGACAGCTAGATAGTGTAAAGTGAGCTTTTACCTTTAAATGAATTGAGATTTTAATAAGGGCTTTTTAACAGAATCTTTTTCAAATGATGTTTTACCTCAAGCGTTTTGTACTTTACTTTTTTTGACAATCTATGATGTCTACGGAGTTGTACTTTGTATTAATTTGTTATACTAGCCCGGTAAAATTAAATAAATTTGAATAGTATTTAAAACATGGGTTATTGCCTTCTATTTTAAGAGTTTCATCCCTTTAAATGGGGAAAATTGGCTAAAGATCCAACACCAACAGCATCTGCGCCGAGTCAGATTTTGTACTTTTATTTTGACGGTAATATATTGAACTTCCGGCTACTTTGATTGACTTGACAAACCGGATGCATAATATTGTGTAAACTTAGGACCGCCTCTTTTTATGTCTTCTCCAATCAGTAACCGGTGACGTCTCGCCGCTAAGGCTGTCGGGAACTTCAGTCTAGAAACATTTATTCCAGTCCAAAGTTTTAGTGCATGGAGCAGATTTAAATCTTAAATCTGATAGAGATGTGTTTTATTATTATTATTATTATTATTTAATTCTACGTGTAATTGATTTTATTTATCGTCTCTTACTTTAGTTTGCAGAGTATTTCAACAACAAGAAGGAGACACAAAAGCAAAAGAATATTAATATATTTATCCATTTTATTTATCTTTAACAAAACAATCTTAATTATAAAACATCCCATACAACTTCAGTTAACCATCATCTGGCTTTCCAGTACTGCAGTTTTAAAAAATATCATTCTCTGTTGCTACATACCCGTCAGATTCACTGAAAAAATAACTTCACAAGAGGATTTCCCTCTCACGTCATTAAACAACTCTCAAAGACATTATTATTATACGGCTATTAAAAAAAAGGAAATGAAAACATACTATGTTATTAGGACTATAACCTTTGTAACTATGTACATCTTCAGTTATTGTCCTTTGAAAATAAAATAAAAATCCTTATTGCAAAACCAAACGCCACAAGGCGGCAGCATTGTATTAACAGTGTACAATAACCGTGTGGAGGCTATACTTGGTTTTATTAAACTGTAAAGAGCATCTATGGAGCTTATGGTTGAAATTAGTAGTTAGACCCATGTAGTTTATTTTCTTTTCAAACATGCCCTGGAAAAAAAAAAAGTGTCATGGTGCAAAGCCCTTTGGTCGGATCATCATCCTGACTGATTTAAAAGACTGTCTGTCATTGGTGGGGTAATACTCTGTAGATATGTTGTGCCACGTTCCCCAGAAAATCCCATCCCGCACCCCTTTATACTTCCCTATGTAGTATCTCCCGTTGAGGTTTGCAGCCATGCAGGCATCAAACCACCAGCCGGAGCTGTAATAGGCCCCACAGTTCCCGGATGGATAGCGGTCGTGGTCCCTGTCCGGCGTGGTGAACGCCCTGTTGTTGTGATCGTAACTTTTGCTGTAGCGGAGAGCATCACCCGCAGTACCGGAGTACCCGCCTACCGACAGCCTGTAGCGCAGTCGTTCACTTGCCACCCTGAAGTGCTTGTACTCTGCATACTCCATCACCCCGTCAAAGTCCTCCAGCTCCACCCGCAGCATCATGT
>CAFUXE010000249.1:322667-377419 GCA_903364295.1 Serranus cabrilla
CACAATACATTTGATGTGTCTTGCAGTAAGAAAACAACACAAACTGAAGCTTCACAATGATCAGAGTTCATCCACTGATTCTAACACACATACGTTTATTAGTTCAGATGCATCAGTGCTGCTTTATGAGATCTCATTCACTATGTTGGAGTTGACACTTTCACGTATCAGTCTGATGGGAGACCCGTGAACCTCAGGGTTTTTTGTCAGTTAGTCCGGTTGTGTAGATTTGACAGTGCTTGACATTTTCTGCTGGTTTACTTAATTTCTCTGCAGGACCTTTGCCTTTTAACTACCTGCGCCTAAGAAGTTATCTCTAGTCTTCAGTTTCTCTTTTTGCCAGCTGGATTACAGTAAAACTACAACCAAAAAAAACATTCTGCTGTAACTTGGTGGAAAGGTGTAGCACGGGCCGAGGAGGAACCCATTACATTTTGGAGCGGGTCCAAATCACAGATCAGATACACAAATTATTTTTCTTTTCTGTTAACATTACGAGATAGATGGCTAAAGGTCTGCACTCTCCAAGAGCCTTTCTAGTTTTTTGTTGTGTGTCAACATTTGCCTCTCTTGATGATGTGTGCTGGAAGGCTTCCAAAGACCTAGATATTTGGATTTATGGTTAACTAGCAAACAGATGGAGGCGGTACTCTTAATGTGTGCTTTATAAAAGGCAGGTGCGCTGGAAAGGTCACACACAGCTTTATGTCAGCTGGCTGTAAAGTAGATGTCAGGTGAAGTTGTTGACCTGTCAGACGAGGATGTTATGAGACCTGTTGGGTGCGGGTCTGACCTCTCTGTGGTCCCTCCTGCAGGTGAAGAGGACATATTCCCAGGGAACGTACCGTGCCGGGGCCATGCGGCAGGTCAGTCTGGTCGGTGCTGTGGACGAGGAGGTTGGAGACTACTTCCCTGAGTTCATTAGCATGTTGGAGGAATCTCCCTTTCTGGAGGTTAGTGTGTTTGTTATGTCTGCATGTGTGCACACCCCTGCAGCCATTGGACGTGTGAGCGTCTGTCTCTCGTTTCCCCGTGTATGCCTATGAGTCATTATGTAACTCGGAAGTTTCTCACACTGTGTTTATTCAGCGGACTCTGCCCTGGGGAACGTTCTCCAGTCTGCGGCTGCAGAGCCCCACTGAGAGCGACGATGGCCCCATTATGTGGGTCAGACCGGGAGAACAGATGATCCCTATGGCAGACATGCCAAAATCACCCTTCAAAAGGAAAAGGTGGGTTGACATATTGAGTCTGTAAATGTATGCGAGTGTACAGCTGTTATTGTCTCACCAGCATCTGCATTTTTAATTGCCTTAAACACATCCTGACTATTGTGAAAAAAAAAATGCATTTCAGGTCCACCAATGAGATAAAGAACCTGCAGTATCTACCCAGAGCCAGCGAGCCCAGGGAGATGCTGTTTGAGGACCGGACGAGAGCCCACGCTGACCACATCGGTCAAGGGTTCGAGAGACAAACTACTGCTGCTGTCGGTGTGCTGAAGGCTGTACGCTGCGGAGAGGAGTGAGTACACAGTGACATCTTCCTACCACACCACAAACTGTAAACACAGACATTTGCATGGAATAACCAGCTCAGATCTGTAAACTTGTTGTGTATTGTCTTCGCAGCAGTGACGCTCCTGCCCGGATCACCAAAGACGTTGTGTGTTTCCACGCTGGAGATTTCCCAGATGTGGTCATGAGGCTGCAGCTGGACCTCCACGAACCTCCCCTGTCTCAGGTGGGTCAGTTGGTAATGGTGCACAGTATGTAGTTGTGAATACAAGGGGAGAGCATTTGACTAAAGTAAAAGTAAAGTTTTGGTGCCCGGACTCATTTAAAAGTAAAAGCCGAGAGAAAAGGAGAGATGCTGCTGCGGTGCTGTGAGAAATAAAATTATATTTTCTGATTGTTTCTCAGCGGTTACGTTCTAAAGTACTACTAAGCAACCAACTTTGATTCCTCTGCATTTCCTCAATTACATCCAGTATCAGTAAATAATAATCAATTAAAAGTAGTATATAGTTCCAGTTCCAGTGTAAAACTGAACCTGTGCAATCCGTGATCAGATTGTGTTGTTGTTTTCTTTTACCATGCCAGAGTGTAACTTTTTGCTCATATTATTTAAAGATTACTGAATCTCATGTGTACCTGTCACTCCCTCCACAGTGTGTACAGTGGATCGATGATGCCAAGCTGAACCAGCTGAGGAGGGAGGGGATCCGATATGCCCGAATACAACTCTACCACAATGACATCTACTTTATCCCCAGAGGAGTCGTTCACCAGTTCAAAACTGTGGCTGCTGTCTGCAGTCTGGCCTGGCACATCCGACTCAAGCAGTATCACCAACACGAAGAGAAGGAGGAGGAGGAAGAGGTGGAGGAGGAGAAGTGTGCACCAAGAGAAGAAACGCTTCATATCAAAGAAGAAGAAGAAGAGGAAGAAGAAGAAGAGGAGGAGGAAGACGAAGACGAGGAGGTTGAGGAGAAGGAGTGCGAACCTGCTGTACAGACAGTGACAAAGCTGGAGGATGAGGACAAAGAGGACGGGCCGGCCTCACAAAGTCCGACACAGATTTTCAAGGAGGAAGAGCAGGAGAACAGAGCCGAGATGAAGGGCTCGTCAACGACACAGTCTCTACCTTCTGTCAAGAAGGAGAGAGATGAAGGTGCACTCACTCACACACTAATAGAGCCCAAAGCTGAGGAAGATGAGAAAGAGGAGAGTAAGGCAGTGGGGGGTGGAGGTGCTGACACCTGCCAGACACTGCAGAAGGGCCACGAGGACGGTGGAGCGGACACTTCATCCCTAAAGTCACTACAGCAAATTAGGAAGGAGAATGAAGTGGAGGACGAGAGGCAGCAGAAGACAACTGTACCAGGTCAGGGTGCAAAAGAGAAAACTAAAGATAGTATAACAAGCACTTCTAATACACCACAAATCAAAAAGGAAAAAGATAAAGGAAAAAGAGAGAAGGATGAGAAGGAGAGGACTAAAGAGAAGAAGGACAAGGACAGGAGTAAAGAGAAGGAGAGGGATAAAAAGGAAAGGGTGAAAGACCGGGACAGAGAGAAGGACAGGGTGAGGGAGCAGGAGAAGGTTAAGGCCGAGGGAGGAAGAGAGGTTGGTTCATCGACGCAGCCGTTGCCGCAGATAAGGAAAAAAGAGGACGAGGAGCGGACGAGAGAGGGCAGTAAAGCCTCTCAAACCCCCCTGCCTGCGCAGAGAGACGAGAAGTGGGCCAAGGAGTGGGACTCAAAGACACAACCCCACGTCAAGAGAGAGAAGGAGCACGATAAAGACAGAGGAGCCTCTCACTTGCGGCCAGACAGAGAGGAGGCTCGGGACGCCTGCTCGCATAAACACAAGTCTTCACATGGGAAGAAGGAGAAAAGCGGACACAGGGAGGGCAAGGAGGGAAACGCAGCGAGTACGCAGGGGGTGCAGACAAAGTCAGGGAGAGAAGACGGGAAGACAGGCACTCCCAAACCTGCAAACATTCAGGTTAAAAAAGACGGAAAGAAGGATAAAGATGTCAACAGTAAAGAGGAAAGGAAGAAGTCTGCCTCTGGTTCTACACCACTAGAACACAAACCACCACGAACGCTCATCACCTTTGACCTCTTTAAGCCGATGGAGGCTCACCAAACTTTGGCCCTTTCCTTCACAGACAGTCGGCCTAAGACCCACCATCACAGTGACTCTCGAGGCTCCTCCTCTAAATTCGGATCTGACAGTCGGACACTTGTGCCCTCTAAAAGCCCAAAAGTAAAGGACACTGTGCAGGGAAAACCTGCCACACCCCTACAGGACACTCGGCCACAGCAGCACTCGTTAAAACAGCCCCTTAAAACACACACACCCCAAACACAGAAAGACTTCTTATTATGAATGTCTAGATGTCTAGTCTTCTTTCTTTTTTTTTTACTGTACAACTTACGCCGAGGCTTTGTTAAAGTATTTGAAAATGCATCCTTCCTTCAAACATCAACTGGTCCTTCTGATTTGTAATTGATTAGCGGGGTGCATTCCATTTCTTCGCTGACACAGCTATTTTACTCCAGTAACGTAGTGAAAAGAGGATGCACTCTCCAAGTATTTTATCAGTGCCTAAGAATGTAAGCTAAGTAGCTCACTTCACGTTTGTTAGCGAATGTATGTAGGCTCTATATAAAATGTTATGTGACCCATGTGTCAGTGCCTGTGCACTACTTAGCTTCGCTCTTAAAGCACCTATTTTAGGTACTGGACTAGCCAATCTGAAAACAACCACCCTTGCTCCCTGCTATAGGAATTACTTACGTTCGCCGTTTGGGACACTGCAGCAAGTCACCGAGCTCCTGCTGAAATCCTCTTTTCCGTGTTGCTTTAGTCGATGGGGTTTGTTGTTTATAACACTCCAAAAATCGGAGCAAGTAGTTGTTTTCAGACTGGACGTTGTTTGACTCACACAGGGCTGTAAATGATACTGTATGTACCAAAACTGTACAGTATAGATGTTATTAGCACCAATGTGAGAAAATGTATACAGAAATTGCATATATTTTTTGTAAGACAAGTTTTATTTTCCATAGAACTTATTTATATCATTTACTGTCTGTTTTTATTTGAAACCAATGTATGTGAAAATTTTGTTGTAAATACATTTTATTTCCTAAGATAAGACTTGGTAGTGTGATTTATACTCTGATCAGAACCTCTCAATAAATGGTTCAAAAATATTGACTTGGTCTCCTGCATTTCATATCATTATGGCTCGCTTTCATTGTGTTTTTGGTGCCCCGCTGTGGACAAAAGTGGTATCGCTTCCATGAGCACATCGCCTTTTAAAAATTTAAATCCAGCAAGCGATTGCCTTTTGCTTTGTTTTAGCAAAGTAAAATTAATAACTTTTAATATGACAATGGAGAAATAAAGCGAACGTAACAAACTAATATAGTGATGTAAAACCACAGCTCATGTGTTTGATAAATAAAACAGACATTACATACATTACATTTCTTTCTTATTCTCTTTCCTGATCATGCCCCAGTTTCAGCTATAACCACAAAATATAACATTCTTTAAAGAAAAATCTCCTACTTGGGTTTAACTGGTAAGCAGGTCATGTGGAGGCATCATTGTTGAATTGAGACAGTTTAACAACCAGTTTAAAACTACTTGTAGTTGCTTTAATTGGCTTGGATCTAGAGATGATGATGTTGGTCCAACACTACTGGATTGATTGCCTTGAACTTTGGTGGAGTTGGTATATAGTTGAAGGAAGTTAAGGATTTACATTCAAATTGTGAGAGAAACATTCTGGGATGACAAATAATTGTAATACATCATGTGTATACCGTCACATAACTGCTTAACAGAGATGATCAGATAGTCATATTCAACAGTGATTTCACAAACGGGTATAATATGGCTCAGTGACACAGTGCATGCTAGTGCAGGTTGCATCATTTCATACTGTCAAAACACGACTAGTTTTAGTGCCCCACATTTGACATAACTGCATTTGTGTGTACATATGTGCAATCTCTCCTTAAAAGGTGATTTCAATTCCCACATTTAATGCAGCAAGTAAATGATTTTGGATCACATGAGCAGATCTAAACTATATACATATATTAAAAAAAACGTATTACCCTTTTTACCTAGTTAACCATTTAATTAAGTCCTGCAGCCTAAAGATGAGCCAGAAGGCAGCGATGTGAACACTAAACATGATGTTACCAGTGATACCAAACTGGACTGGTGTATCTAAATTCTTCCTTTTGAACAAAGACACAATGGTGTCACAGAATGACAGCCACTTAGCTCTTACTGAGGAAAAAGATTTCCGACTTCTTTTGATTAGATTCAATACTAGGGCTCTTTTTTCCTTGTAAACCACACTGTGCAGAACTCACTGGGATCCGTACAGCGTGTCATTAAGTCTGCAATCTGCTGTGATTGAAATGAAACTTGAAGCAGACACTGTGAATTTTATAAAGACATTGACTATGAAACGGTATTTATGTGGATCTGTCATGTCTGAGTGATACGTAATCCACTTAATGAGGTCAGTATCTGCCCTGATACCAATCCTGTGGATCAGATTGGTGCATCCCAAGCGAGAAAAAAAGTTTTTGTCCCCTGTGTAGTCCTCCGTTTCATTCCCTCCTGTAGTGGAAAACACTGTGTCCCAGCTCCACCAGCGCCCCACCCAGCAGCACCCACAGCGGGACACACACCACACTGACCCACATTTCGGTGAGCCTCTCCAGACGGGAGCACAATGTCAAACAGAAGGCCAGCTTCAGCAACAGTGCTGTCAGGTACCACAGCCTCCTCTTCAGGCTCTGCTCCCCATCCCTGGGGTCAAAGTCCGGCTTACAGCGCCCCGCCATCTTCACTATCAGCATGAGGATGAGGATGGTGTCAAAGGTCCAGACAGGGAGGAAGATGAGAAACCAGTTCCAGTGGATCTTAGAGTCTAGCTTGAGGACCAACATGATAAGGAAGATCAGGGCAAAGATCCAGGAGAGGAGCACTCGCTGGGCCAGAGACATCTTCATCTACAGAGGACTGGCACAGAGCCAGTATCACCCACGCCCAGAGAGACTGAGGACTGCAGCCAAGGTGACAAACGCACACACACACAAACACACACACACAGTGATCTGAAAACAAACCAAAACACAACATCAGGCTCAATCTAATTCTGATGGGTTTAATGTTTAAAATAAGACTTAACTTCAATCAAACATCAAAACATCCTCCACTACCTTTCAGATTCTTATAAATGTGTATCTCTCTGAGGAATAATGTTGCTGTTACTTCCACTTAGTGCAGACCGGAAGCCACTGTGTGTTGGCTAGCTATAGCTAACTTGTGAATCCCAAATAAAAACATCAGAAAAATCTCTTACCAAGTTGACCAGGTGAGCCAATCTTCTTGAAAGACCGTTTACTTTACCGGTGGAGAATATGTCAGCACTTAAAAAAACGATTAAGTTTTAACCTGAGAGCAGCTCAATAACAGCGAGGACTATAGTGTAGTTAGCTGTTAGCTTTAGCTTTTAGCTTCTTCCAGCTCCGCCAGCAGTTGCCAGCAGTAACTCCAAGTTTCCGGTCAGTCTCTACAAAACAAAAGCGTGGCTTTAATCAACTGTTGTATTTTATTTTTAAAGATATCTGCCAGGCTTCCGGTAACTCTTTTCAAAACAAATGCAACAAATGACTTTTATGAGCTGATGTCTTTTATTTTGATAAATAACAGCAGTTCTGGCTGCTTCCGAGGACATTGAGTTCATATTAATGCCAAGTCTATTTACTAAATTTCCTCTCCATAGCAACTGCACTGAAAGCACTGAAAGACATCTAATAAGTGGACCTTGAGTTAAGAACACAATGAGTAGTATTTTCCTTAAAAAAAGTAAAGACTTGTGCCATAATAATTCTTTCTCATTCACTTACATGCCAGATAAGCATATATCTAAGAAGGAAAAGCTACAAACATGGGGCACACCGCGGCAAACAACTCAAAACTCAAACTCTTCACTAGGTGAAGTGCAAAGTGAACAAAACTACATCCAAAACAGGCATGAATCTGGGGTCGGCTTTCACTAGCTGGCCAGCACCATGGGGCAGGATGTCAACCTGAGTGGGCTTGAACATAAAAACATACTCATGCTGGTTGTTCTTGGTGATTCCAGTATGTTTAGACTTGGGGTTTTTCAATTAGACATAAAATGTGAAAAAAATCTAAGTCAAAGTTTCGTGGGTTAAGGTGGGTGGGAGGCCCTGGATTATTAGTGGCTTAATGGAGCTTGCCTTAATGTTGAAAATAAAGCCGACTGCAATTGTTGATCCTCTCTTTGTAACGACCAACCACATTAGAAGTCTGTGTGACTTCTCATACGCATGGCAATATTAATCAGGGCAAATTTTATTTTTTATCAAGAATTAAAGAATGTAATTGTTTAAAATGCTTTCTGATCCAGGTAGCCCACAGAGCGCAGAGACCGAATGGGTTGTCTTATTTCACAGCTTATGGGTTGGGAGCATGGATTGTATAGGAATAGAATAAATAAATGGTAGGTACTCCACATACCCAAATGTATGTCAACAAGCACTGAAAATTTGATTTTTTTTTCACAATATAAAGAAAATATTTTTATGCTTCTATCTTGTGATGTGTATGTTAATTTATTGTGATGTATTTTTTTTCATTGGAGCAAATACTAATACCAAAGCCGAATGGGACGTTTTTGCCAACCCTTTGTAAATTGTAGATAATGACTTTAGTTTGAAAATCTCTCACCGGAAGTATTAGTCATTTCCATGCTTGACAGTGTTGTGGTAGTGCATGTCGACTGAATGGCAACTTGTTTAGCTCAGTAGTTTGTGTTGGTAATTAGCTATAACTGCGACAGGTGTGGATGTGTTGGTTTACCGGAAGTGACAGAGATGTTTTGGAGCTCAGTGGGTCGGCGGCCATGTGTCGGACTCATCCGCTGCTGGTCCCTCACAGTCGGTCCCAGGACACTCACGACCCCTCAATGCCCTCTGCACACCTCACGGTTCTTTTCCATCTCTGCCTCCGTGAAGTCTCCGACGCATGAGGAGGCAAATCAGCCGCTGAAGCAGTGGGATCTGGCGGTGAATCCCTTCAGCACGGTACGGGCACAGCTGGGCTGCAGCATCTCCGTCCGCCCGCTGGACCCGCACGCCTTCCCCGAAGCTGATCGAGCCTTCATCTCAGTTCACGGGACAGACACCGAGCAGGAGGTCGGTCTGGATCACTTACACGTCCGCTATGACGACCAGAGCAAAGAGCTGCTCATCTCAGCTGAGAGGGTTAGCAGCAGCGTGTCCATTGATCTGACTGCACCTATCAAAAGTAGTGAGTGTCTCTGGCTGCTGCTGATGCAATTATGGATGAAAATGACAAATATGGGTGTCTACAATAGCGTCTAATATAAGCAGTTGGCATGATGTTGTCCTTTGGTGTCTCCTTGTATCAGATCTCTTCATCACTACTCAAGGAAATGGAAACGTGCAAGTGAAGAAAATGGAGTGTGATATCTGCAAAGTTCAGACAGAGCAGGGCAACTGTGTGCTGCACTCTGTCAAGGTATGTGGCGGCCAGTGGTGTAATGTAACTAAGCACATTTACTCTGTACTGTACTTAGGTATAACATGGAGGAATTGGAACTTACTTGAGTGTTTCCACATATGTAGCTTTGTACTTCTACTCCACTACATTTAGCTGGCAGCTTTAGTTACTACTTACTTTTTAAGTCAAGATTAACCATGAAAAAACATGATCAATTAAAATGGTTAATCATGTTTATAAACAAAACTACAGAAAATTATATTAATTTGTTGATATCAGCAATACCTTCACAACAGTAAAATGCTGATTACATAAATGCATCAAAAATAATAATCCAATAATACATTTTGAATATATGTAACAATATGAGTTATTTGCATTTGATACTTTGAGTACATGTTGATGCTTTTGTACTTTTACTGAAGTAAGTTTTGAATATTTACATTTACTTGTAATGGAGTAATTTCCCGTTGTGGTATCAGTACTTTTACTTAAGGGATCTGAATACTTCTTTCACCACTGGTGGTGGCATAACAACATGGAAAAGAAAACAAGTATAAAAACAAGTAGAGGTGCACTGATTCACCAAACTAAGTGTTTTATATTTTCACTTTATACAACAACCAAAGTAGTACACTGAAGTCAGTGCAGGCTAATATATGACAGGAAATTATGGCTTTTAAAACTCCTCCAACTAATTGTTTGCAACTTTAAAAAGGGTGACATCTCAGAGACTATGCCCATTTATACAGCTATGAAGTAGGCAGAATAATGTTAAGAGGCTTGGTCTGTTACGGGGCTGTGTCTGAATACCTGATATTTTTCAAGCATACACACAAAATGTGCAGCTAGCGTTCTGTTTGGAGATGTTTACTGAATTTGTCAAAAGACTTTCGTAGATCAGAATCACTGGATGTACCTTTCAAAATAAACAACCCACTAGACAGCTGTTTTAAGAAGCTCTATCCGTTTTTTTCGGACTAACACTGTTGTTTGTTGTAACTCAGGGTCATCATGTTGACGTCCAGTCCAGTGGAGGAAATGTTACAGGTGTGGGCACCATCCATGGCAACGTGGACATCAGCACATGTGGAGACAGTGTGAGGACACTACACTCGGCAGACATTAGAGGGCAGCAGCAGCCTGAGTACAGGCTTCAACTGAGAGTGTTTACATTGGGGTTTTACAGTACACCCCTCTGATCAGGAGACAAATCTGAAAAAAGTGAAATATTGCATCACCTGGTGACATTCCTGTGTAGTGATTAGTTGTGTGTTTGCAGGGAGTGGATGTCAAGAAGCTTCAGGGCACCACAATGAACATTTCAACAGAACGTGGCCCTCTGAAGGTCAGAGCCATCTACGCCGAGTCCAGCTGCGTCTCCTCGTGCTCTGGCAGAGTAGAACTGGGGCATGTGCACGGTGAGTAAACGGCAGCATCTATTCATATTCATCTAAATCTCGAAACTGTGGAGAGCAAAAAAAAAAGTCACATAAAATTCAATACACTTTTGTCCAAAACAATATATCTTTTTCATCAATTTGGGATTCTTGGTCAAAAACACATCAACACATAAACAGGAAGAGGCACCAACCTTATTATTAACAGGTGACCTAATTGAAATGGTTTTTTTTATTGATGTACAACATGTATCTAGTAGTCTACTCCGCCAGTAGATTGTGTTTAGTTATTTAAACTTTCATTACCCATGAGCCATTGCGGCACACAGCTGCATTACATTAACTCGGTTTGTAAAGCAGGACTTTGGTACGTCAGGAATCCCGGGCTCTGATCCAAATAAGAGTCTACTTAAATACAATGTGGTTGCAATTTATCACAGATTCTGTAATGTTGTTTGTTTTGAAATAGCTATAAGACAGGTTCGTTTTTAAAAAAAGACCTAATGCTTGGAAGTAGAGATTATATCACAAACAAACAGTATGATGTGAAAGAAAGAGAAGGAAATGCATCATCCATGTAGAATTTTAATTTATCCCTGATACATATGAGCCTCTCATCATAGAAAACATGGAAACAATTATCTTGTTGACTTCAGTGATGTTGGTTTATGACGTATACAGTATGTGACAGAGGCTTTATCTTAGCCAGATTTTTCAGTTACAGGTTATAAATGTTGTAATTTACATACTAGTGACTGAAGATAAGCTTGTTTCAAGAGTTATAACTGATCTTGTGTTTTGATTTATTAAAAGGTGACGCCACTGTGAAGAACCTGTCTGGAGATACAGTCATTGGTGAGTAAGCTGACCCTCTGATTGCACAATGAACTGCGTATGGTATCTATCAGTGGCAGTTGAAAGCAAAACTCCTGAGGCCTGCTTTGCTTTTGCAGATGGTTCGAATAGTTTTCTCAAGGTTTCCTCTCACAGCGGAAACATTGATGTATATGTGGGAGACGGCGGCAGCGCCGAACTCCACAGTCAGGAAGGTAAACGCACAGTATAAGAGGAAGGTTCACCTTATGAATGATCCTTCCTGTTGAATGATATTCTTTAATATCTTCTGGTGTGTGTAGGAGCTGTGTTTGTGCGTGTCCCCTCCTCGTTGAAGGCGGGGGTGGAGCTCTGTGGCACATCAGTGGATGTCAGCCCAGAGGTTGTTCTGCATGGAGTAGAAAACAACACAACTGAGGGCCAAACCACAGTGACTGGTGAGCCATTGTTTATATGACGTCACACTTCACGGCACAGCTAATTAACTAAATCCTCCTACAAGTACAGCAACACAGATTTCACAGTTTCTTTTCCATGTGCCCATGTTTCTCTCATTTCTGTTTCTCTGTCAGGCTTTATAAATGGGGAGTCCCCAATGGCTCAGTGGGTTAAAGCTCTCGCAGACAGAAACTCCGTCAAACTGAGGACACAAAGCTGGTTTGAGTCCCTGAAGCTGGGGAGCTGAGCTATGAGCCGCACACTTACAGAGCCAGATTTTTACTGCTGCTCCAAAAGACTGGTTGTACTTTACCATCACTGAAGATTCTAAAGCTTTCGCTCAGGATATACGGTACTCTCCAGAAAGACTTTATGTATCGTCTATAGTATTCAACAAATTATTCTATATGTGTTTAAAAACTGTACAAACACTGTATCTTGAAAGCAAACGATGCAGTTGTACGCCAGTGTTGTTCTGCACTGAACTGTAATGGTTTAGAATATTAATGAGAAAGTCTTTGCTTGTTCAAATTGTTTGTATGTTTCCTTGTGATGTGAAATATTGCCAGCAATTGAATGTCTGAATGGTATTTAAATATTAAAAATATTTATTCTAACTTTCAAACTGTGACAAAATCATGGTGTTTTTTCCATAAACAGGCAGTTCAGACGCCACAATGTCAATTATAGTTATAAATGACAAAATCTGTCTGAATTTCACGGATATTTATTCTGCTCCAATTAATGAAAGCTAATTACTAGCCATTTAAATTTAAGTATTGATAACTTACTATACAGTTTCCTCAATCTTCTAAGCATATTCCAAAGGAGCTTCATATCATTGCTCAAAAAATGAGCAGTAAACCTGAACAGATCTGAGCTTGTTTCCACCAATGAGCTTCTCTTGAGCAGAAAGTGTCTCCCTGGTTTTGTTATAGTATCAACAAAATAGATCCAGCATTAAACAAATAAGAGAAATTAAAATATAAAACCAAGTGAAATGCAATTACAATGTGTTGTAAAAACGAAGGATACAGAAATATTGTAGTAAAAAAGAACACGGCTTTTTAATTTGAGGAGCATAAATAAAAATATTTTGAAAAGGGAAAATACAAACACTACGTGTACAGACACTGCATAGACAAACCAATGCTAATCACAACACGTAGAAATTAAAAAACATACAATCCATTTTAACAAGCTCTGAAATTGTGACACCTGAGTTCAGATTTAAAGTGCTGTGTACTTCCACGGATATTAAAGTATAACATTTGTCACATAAGTAGTTACCAATGATGTCTTAGTGCTAGAGAAGCCGTCCAACTTTTGCATCCACACCGTGATTTGTGTCGTTGCTGTCACCTTCACTAAATAATTAGTGGTAGACACGGTCTAGTGATAGTAGTTTGTAAAAACAGCTCAGATGTATTTTATACTTTCAATTCAAATGTAATCTTTAAATCAAATTTGTCTACAGCTGGACTCTAAGACTCTAGGACTTTAAGGCTGAGACAGTTTCTCTACCAGGGAACCACCTCAAGACCAAAACTGGAACATAAAGCTCACTATAAACTGAAATAGAGGAAAGGAAAAACTGTTATGAAGAAGAAATCCCAAATGTTTATGCATCGGAGCAGAGCAGGGTCAAATGCATTGTCTAACCATTTTTGTAGAAGCAAAATAGAAACTACTGTATTAAACTCAAAACAAAAGAAAACAAAAAGCAGATGAGATTGGACTGTTGGGAGTTGATGAAATATTATGTTACAGTGAGGCATCGAAACATTTCTCTATCAGGACTGGTGCACCTAATCCAACTTATAAAGCTTGGGTAGGCGGTTTTCTGGAAAAATCAAATCTCCAGCTCCTACCAGATGACGGGCAGCTGTGATCCTTTGGCTATATTGACAGTTTTGTTAACAAAAACAGCTTACCCTGGTGTTAATCAGTGATTTGGGATTTTGAAACCTGATTTATTTATGTCTAGATTATATTAAGTGTATCATGCATGCGGTTTGTTGAAGATGCTCTTACTATGTTTTGAAATCATGTCCAAAAATGATGGATGCTGTGATTACTTCGGGCCCTATTTTTACAACATCATTACTTCTTGAGATCTGTTTAGATCCTCTCTGTACTTGCTGCTCTTGTCATCACTGAGTGTTGTTCCAGCACATCCCAGCTCTCATCAGTCTTGTTGGGTCTTGTCATTGGATGCACAGTGTGGCCCATGTTGTATCCACACCAGTACGGAGGGTCGTCATTGCTGTGCTCCCAGTGCTCCACGCGTGGCTGAAGCTTTAAGGCGGCCGCTCTACAGGAACAAACACTCTCTGGTCATGAAAAGCTGCCATGTAGGATCCTAACTTTGTAGTGTTCTTACTAAACCGTCTTACTTTGAGATGCTACTGCAGCAGGTCATTGTGATGGAGCAGAGTGGAGGACAGATCCTCTCCAAGTGTCGGAGACTGCGATCTGTGAGAAGAACACAGCCGCTCACATCTAGTTCTCGCAGGTACTGAGCTCCACTTGTCAGATACTGCACTGCCATGTCTGTCATCTGAGGCAGGACAGAAGACAGAAAGAAACATTTTGCATTACATGAACAATTACAGGTTCTGAAAGGGTGTGTGTATGCGTGTTTGTATACCTTGACACACCCTGACATCCGCAGTGTCACTAGACCTCTGCAGTAAAAAGAAATGGATCTGATGGCCGGGTCGGACAGAGCTACACAGTGAGACACATCAACGTGTTCCAGGTCTCTCATGTTTTTGCACAGCTTCTGTCCTCATGAGAGAAGAACAGAGACGAGAGAAACCGTTTGGGATTAAATGTGAACTGATGAGAATATGTATTAGTGAAGGAAACATGTCTACAAGAAGTAATACATGCCGTCCTCTGTTCACATCTGTGAGTAGTCAGTAAGTCAAACAACAATTGTGAACATGATTGACTTTTCTCAGAAACAGTTTAGGTACAAGTTTATTTCCCGGCAGCTGTTGACACGAGCAAACAGTGGAAAAGGAAGTAAACTTGGACCAACAGAAAATTGTAAACTGCTCTATAAAAATGCCACATCTGGCCGTGTGATGAAATCCAATCTAGATTTGTACCTCCATGCCAATATCTGTGACGTAGACGCATTCGGCGAGAAACAACTTCTTCAAGTGAGCTCCCTCAAGAGTTGCCAGCCCCTAAAAAAACAAATACAAAGTTACAGACTATTCACAATGTTTCCTGGAATTTGTGATGGTGAGAAATGATACCTGATCCTGGATGTTGCAACCGCTGATGTCCAGAGAGCAGACAGAGCTGCCACTGAGCCACTCCAGACTGATGTCAGTCAGACCCTCACAATAACTCAAGTTCAAATGGTAAAGCTTCGACAACCTGAAGAACGCGGCACAAAAAAAGCTGCTGCGTGGGACCATTTAACAAACAATAATGAGTGTGTGTGTGTGAAGTCATACTGTATACCTTTGTGCAATCCTCATGACAGATGTGTCAGTGATGTGACTGCAGTAACTGACATTCAGCTCTCTCAGTTTGGTGGCTGAGGAGCCTTCAGTCAGATACTGGATCCCCGTATCACTCACCCTGAAAAACAAACAGTAAACCAATTATATTATACAATGTCAAAACAAATCACAGAATCCAAAAATACAGCAGCAGCCAACACAAACACACACTTATGACAAAGCGAGATGTCCAAGCTGTGCAGGTTCTTGAGGCTGGCCACAGATTTGAGGCTGGCGTCGGTCATTCTGGAGCATTCTGCAGCGTGGAGTCTGTGGAGGCTTAGTGAGCTGCTGCACAGGGCCTCCCAGCTGATGTCTGTTAGTTGGTTGTTCCCTAAAGTGCACATGATATGAGAGCAGACAGAAAAACTGGTACAGAACGATCTTCTCGTGCATGTGACCACGCATGTTGCAAAATACATTATGATCTCACCCTCTGTCCTAAAAGTCTTCAGTTTGGCCGCAACTTCAGCGATGGCTTTTAAAGAAACATCGGAAAGATGAGGAGCATCCAGCAGAGAAATGGCAGACAGACAGCGACATCTGGCAATTAGTGCCTGTTAGAAAAGAATAACACTCAGCGCTTATCTCTGCTGTTAGGGGTTAAGGGCGTGTGGACAAAAAAATATGCTTGAGTTGACAAAGCAAATTCTTTTCTAATTTATTCCTCGTTTTCTGTGTCTTTGTTGAACATCCCTGAGCTGGGATGTTGACCCTGTGATGTGTAAGAAATGAATAAACTTACCAGCACACAGCTATCCGACAGTGTGGGCATGTCATTGATTACAATTTCCTTGAGTAAAGGGCATCCAGCCGAAATGTATCTGAAGCCATTTACAGTCATCTGGCAGGAGAGAGAGGAAAGTATGTGTGTAGGTTGGAATCTGAATCATTCTCCTGGACGCAGTTTTACTTGCTGTTCACATTTTCTGGGCACTATAAAGTAAAACATCTGTATCCAAACTAATGCATTTTCCCAGAGGAAAAGTGTGTTTTATGTTGCATGTGTGTTATGTTATGGAGAGTGCACATGGTGAGTAGGTGGGCCAGAGTTGATTGTATAAACCCAACCCTCTTCTTGGCGACAGCTGCCTTCTACTCTCCCTCTCCTTCAGATCTTTGTTCACTCGCTCTGAGCTCTTAGTGCAAACAGTCACCAGAGTAAAGGCCAGAAACAAGCAGAGACACGTGGAAACAGAGGAGAGACTGGATTTATCCAAGGGGGAATGAATGCTGAACATTCAAAAGGCAAAAAGCAGTGTCCTGTCTACAACTGAAGCTGAGTGGAGTGACGTTATACCAAACCGAGAGGAGAATATCAACTGACCTGAGTGCAGCCGGACAGGTTGAGGTGGATGAGATTGTGGCAGCCCTTCCCTGTGGTCAGGTAGATAAACCCTTTGTCGGAAAATTTGTAGCAGTAGGCCAGACTCAGGTATTGAAGGTTGAGGCAGTTTCTGTTTGAAACCAATAGTCTGATTAGTTTTTATCCAAAACGGAGGAAAACATGTTTGTCTCACAAGGGACATTTCTGGTTGTTGTTTTTTCTCCCCAAAACATTATGGCTGTAGTTTGTTGATTACAGTTCGTTCTTTTTTTGTCTAAAATTGAGTACATATACTCTGCAAGGAAAGCATCACCATCAAAATGAGCAACATCACATTTTGAATTAAAAGAAGATATCCTGAAATACTTGCATGGTAAAAGTGAAATATTTATTACAGTAAGAGTTAGTATAGTAACATATTGCATAATACTACTACACATGACGAGCAGAGCTAATAACTGAACACAGATGAACCTGCAAATCTATCACTAATGTAATCAATCAGTCCAGACGTTATGTTATGAGTGCCACATCTGTTTGTCTAAATCATTAAGTTGGCACCGGCCAAGCTGCTCTGAGACATGAAACACTAACCAGAAGCACATTGGACAACAGAAAAGGAGATCTTTCTGGGAACTGAGGGGCAACAGGCCAGAGAGGAGTATCATACCAGGATTTGTTTGTTCGGTTTTGGGATTTGAGTAAGCTGGACCACAGTTCAGAACACAAATCCAGTGACATGCCGGTTTTACATTAGCGGGAGGCTTACCTGGACAGTTCTCTTAGAGTTTTGTTTGTTATCAGTGTGCAAGAAAGGTTCAAGTAGAGCAGGCAGGTACAGCCCTCCACAATTTTCTGAACCATCATATCCTGTTAAAGAGCAGAGATTTTAATGTCACCAAAATAGTAAATTAACAGTAATGTAAAGATAATGCATTTTCATGTGGATTTAGGTTTTTGCAGTCTATACATTATCATTAGTCTTAACAATGTTTCACTTACTGTCACATTGAGACACTCTGACAAATTGAGGTCCTGGAGATTTCTGCATTCACCTGAAAAACAAAACGCAGAGAAAATGAGTAAAGACCACATATATGGCTGGTCAAACTATGCTGTCCATTTTTAAAAACACTTAGCTCTAATTATTGTAAAATCCAAGTTCTGATAAAATAACAACACACAGTGTCATAGTGTTCTGCCTTCTATCACATCTGTATATACATTCCTGGATAGCTCCTATCTCTTACATAATGTGCTACCTCTCACTTCGTCCTCAGGGCGAGCAGCAGCTGCGCTCCATCAACAATAACACTGTTCACCTTTGACCCACTGCTTCTGTTTCCAAGCCTGTTTTTGTAAGACTTTCATCCAAAAATCTTTCTTTTCCTCAGCTCTTCTAAGTGGATAGACAATCTCTGCAGTGGACACGATGCGTGTCACTTCCTCTCTCCTCTTCGCATCACTGCTCCTCCTTCTGCTCCCGTCCACCGAAACCAAAAGAGCGGGTAAAGGCAGAGGCCTCAAAGGAGCAAGACACAAACTCACACGGGAAAGGTATGGGCTTACCCTTGGGTCTAATTTATTTAACTCATTTTCCACTGATTCCTAATCACCATGTGTGGACTGTAACTGATTTATTGCTGTTGTCAGGGTGAGAGGTGCTGGGCGTCACAGCAGATCGGGCCCCTCCAGGCTTATGGCACCTGACTGCACAGAGTCGACAGATTCTGGAGACGCCTTTGTAGACTGTCAGGACCGGCGCCTCACCTCCATTCCAACCTCACAGACTTGGTCCAAACAACCGAAGCACCTCCTTCTAGCACGCAACAGGATCAAAGTCCTCCGTGATGGGGCCTTCATAGGATTTGAAAGTTTAACTAGTTTGGACTTGCAGCAAAATCAGATCTCTCTGGTGGAGGAAGGGGCCTTTGAGGGCCTGAGACACCTTACAACCCTGCTGCTGCAGCACAACAAACTGGGAACGCTTAGCGAAGAGGCCCTCATCCCCATGCCAAACCTCCGCTACCTACGCCTATATGACAATCCCTGGATTTGTCTCTGCCCGATGGACAGTCTCATACGCACCCTTCAGGTCCCAAGCAACCGGAATCTAGGAAACCATGCCAGGTGATTTTTTTTTGACAGCCCTTTCTGGTTGGGAACTGGAGCTGTTATCTATGCTCTCTTTAAAACCACCAAACTCCTTTGATAAAAACAGTAATTTAACCTTGCAGAACACAGGAGTTGGTGGTCTACAGCTGCCTTGATTGGTTAGTTTCTGTTATTGTGTGACTAATGCGTTTAAAAGGGTTCGTTCAGATTCACCTGCTAAGATTGTGCAAGACAAAACACTGACTATGGATGAGTACTTCATACAACCCCACTTCTAAAAATCAAAACTATCCCTTTAATGATTTTTCCTCTTCTAGGTGTGCAGAGCCCACCAGGTTTAAAAACATCAAGTTGAAGCTGATTGATCCCGAGGTACTGTGTAAGGAGCCAGACCCAACTGATGATCTCCAGGGCGACCAAACAGATCCAATTCCAATTCGCACAAAGCTAGATGCAACCACAGCTTGCCATACCTACCTTTTCCCCGAAACACGGATGGACTGCAGTAACCGAGGCAAGTGTTCAGTCAGCCTTCTGCTAAATGAGTTTGATTAATCTTTCTGACACTGAGCCTCGCTGTGTCTTTTAGAAATTCAGAACACATGTTTCTTATGCAACACAGAGGTTAGGAAAAATACCCCTGACGCGTCACGTCTTACAGCTCGTATGTTCATGATTAAATATTACCGCTGCATGACTGGAATGACTAAACTTACATTTCTCCAAAAACTTTCAAGACCTGACACAGACCTGGCAAAAGGGCCCCTCCAGTTTGGCAGGTGTCTTCTATTCAATGTTATGTTGCTTGCTTCCTTAACCTGTGACTGAGTCTATTTTATAGCAATTTGTCACCTTATGAAAAACTTGGAAAGCATCAGCCAAACAAAGTTTGTCTCACAAATCAGCAAAAAAACATTGAGAAACCTGCAAAAACATTTTAAATTCGCTTAAGAATAGAGTAAATCATATAATGTGTTATTACTGTCTGCCTCTTCCTGGCAGGAGGCCTGGATTTTAGGATTAGATTCAGATTATGGATAGAGGCAAAAATATACCTCGGTGCCAACTTTTCTCTTGCTGTACTGAGAGGAAAATCACGATGATTTCATAGTACAGTCTTTTTTTTACAATCAATTATACATTTACTGAGCATTCCAAAAAGCAGAGTTATATTTTTTGGCAGACATAAAATAAAGAAATGTATTTGAGCTTCCCATTAAATAACCCCTTCCCCTCTATGTTTAGGTCTAACGGAGGTGCCTACAGGTATTCCAGAGGATGTTGTTCATATGGATCTGTCCCGTAATTCAATTCGTCATCTCAAAGCCAAAACGTTCCAGGGAGCGAGGAGCCTCAGAACCTTAAACATCAGTAATAACAACATGGAGCACATTGACACAGGTAAGTGTGCCATTATAACCAAATACCTGTGAATCAGAATCAGTAAGTATTACAATATGTGCCTAGTATTTCCTTTAATATCCGGGATGAAAACCTTCATAAAACTTTTCTTATGGCTGATGGATAACATATGGAAGGCCGAAAAGTTGAGACCACGTTATAAAACTGCTGCTGACTTCTGTTTCCCATATGTCTTTTTAGAGACAACGGGCATTCGGCCATCTTTGTGTAAACAGAAGTGGCTTTATTTATAGTGGGGAAAGCTGAGAGGGTCACAGACAGAGTGACCACTCTGCTTAAGTGATTTAAATACAAACTGAACACCAGCCCACACCTTCCTCTCAGAGTTTGATTGCATTCCTGGCTTTTACTTTTCTTGGTAAACAATAAACAGCAATAGGTATTCCTAAATATAACTCTACTGAGAGAAGCAAGAAGTAAATGGATATAGACTCATGCATGTCTTTCTGTTCTCTCTCCCAGCGTCCCTGTCTGGGCTGCTGCACCTTCGTGAGCTGGACCTGTCCAACAACAGCCTGCATTTTGTCCAGTACGGGGTTCTTGAAGACCTGTACTTCCTGTCACAGCTAAAACTGGGAGGGAACCCCTGGGTGTGTGACTATAGGTAGGTAATCCGGCTCAAACACTTCCAGTAATGTTCATCAGACAAATGTAAATAATTATTAAAAACTGTTTTTTTTTCCAGCATTCACTACATGGTGTACTGGCTGCGTCTTCACCCAGTGGTGAGGCACTCTGGACTGGTGTGTCGCTCCCCTCTTGAATACACTGGGGAGAGTGTATCGCAGTATGTGCTTTCTTACAACCGAGATTGTCCAAAGGACAGACAGCACAGCAGGACAGATCAGGACCAAAGTGACCCTGAGCTGTGGGACACACTGATGGAAGCGCAGGGAGAGCTGGAGGAGGAGCTGGAGCCGAGCCACTTGAGAGCACCGCAGAAATACGAGATCTTCAGGCTTTCATGACTCAAGTGAAAATTTGACATAACAGTTGACTTTAAAAAAGCTATTTTTTCCCCCTACTTTTATTTCCTTTCAATATTATAGAAACGTCTGTATCAGATGAAGAAATTATATTTGTCAGTGTTGCTTTTATGTTTGTTTTCTTCTCACTAAAAATATAAGAGTTATCAACTTATTGGCTGTTTTGACTGCTTCTTTGTGGGTCAGTGAAACATGGATGTTGCACATTAAACATGAAACAAAAACGTAATACAAGCGCAATACTCACTGATACATTTCAGGCTGGGCCATTTTAGAGATGTGCAGCCCCGCAGATTGAGATGGATCACAAATGGACGGTAGTTCTGCAGAATCTGCTTCATTGTGCTGTCTGTTATCCAGTCTTTCTCCATGGAGAAGTTGATCTAAAAGGGACACACATCAGGGAACATTTATCCTCCTATTTCAAACATAACTAACCCTAGTGTGGACTAAATACAAAGAGTGATCTCCCAGTACAGACCTGACTCCACAGTGTGCCGGACTGGATGATAGCTTTCCATGTGCAGCACACCTCAGCACAATTCAGCCAATCTCGCAACTCTAAATATTGAAAGATCTGCAGAAAAAACAATCATGTGACATATTTGATCATCTGGTAAGGTGGACATGTATAGACTTCCTTTCTGTTTATTAAACTTCTATCTGTGCTTGTAGACCTGTCACATATTTGCCATATCGACTTATCAAGCCAGGTTTTCCCTACCATCATAAGACTTGGGTACATTTTTTCAAAGCCCCTAATAAACAACAAGCACAATAGGCAGGGATGAACAGGAAAAAAACCTGCTGAGACATGTTTTACAGTCATTTCTGCTCACGTTGCTTCTGTCGTCTCGTATTCTCTGTGTCAGAGTTTCACACATACACAACTAAAAGTTAATTGCTCTTTAAAAAGGTTGTACTTGCAATATCATGATATCTTACTATTATTATATTAGCCGCATTAAATTACCCTAAAATTTTGTTTATTGCCATTATTTCTGGGAGAATATATTGTCCAACAAAATGTGGTTTTGGTGACAGGTCTACAGGTAGGAATCACTGCCACCTTCGCCACTTTGCAAGGCAGTGTAATGTAAGTGTACAAGAGGTCTTTTTCTTTTTCCAAACATAGTCATGCTGGAGCACTATTTATCAGAAGAAGTGTTGGACAGAAACACCAGAGCAAACAAAGCCAAAATTCTAGTCCCTTTGCCAGCGAATGTCAATCCAAAACAAACAGGGGTTATGACTGGTAAGTGCAAGCTGAGTAAAAAAGGAAACAAGTTTACTGGAGTTTCCATATATTTATAAACTACAGCGCCGCTGGTATGGAAGTACTTCTATTATTATAGTTAACATGAACAACAGATGAGCAAGTGGTCCCATAAACACAACCCTTTCTGTGGTAATGGGTAATGTGTATAATAGACCATAATGAGCCTCAACTGTCATTAATCAACTTGCCTCAAAGGGACCTGAGGCCTGTTTACAGAGTCGCCTTTAAGTCTTATGTAACAGATATGATCTCATCACTGACTGCTTAGAGAACAGAGATATGAGGCCGCTTCAGCTTTAAACCCGAGGCTATTATCCCTCTGTGTGGCGCTAAGTGACACAAGAATGCTGTGTAATCTAAGAGGAAGAACCTTCAGTGAGAGGCTGCTGGGGAGCACTGAGAGTCCGTCACACCCTTCTCCGAGCTGGTGGACTTTGTTGCCGATTTCTATGAACCCCTTTTCCAACTTCTGCAAGATTCACACAAACACAGAATCAAGAAATGTAGAAAAATGTTGAATTTCATTATATTCTAAAACCCCAAATAAATGTTTACCTTAAAGTACTCCTTTGTCCTCCTGGAGTCCTTTGCAACATTACGCCATGCAGCGATGATGCGCTTAAGACGGCCAGCATTTACAAGTCTCTCAAGTTTTTCTATGGCAACTAAATTAAAAAGAAATTAAAATAATTTTGAACAGTACAAGTGCTTCGATTTGGAGTGAGAAGTGCAGGGGACAAAATGAGTCACACGTGTGGGTGTATACATCAGGGAAGAAATGAGTGTCAGGAAAGACTTTTAGTTTGGACACATTTCTTAACCACACTGCATGTTTTCTCTGGCTATATACACACAAGAGAGTCACAGCTTGCAGCAACAGTTAAAACTCCTCAGGGTTACTTTTCACTTAGAAATATCTTAGTTAGCTACCTACCTGCCTGTGTCTTCTTGTGTAATTTTACCCAGTTTAACCATTTGTTGAGTGCAGCCCGCTGGCATTTCCTCTCATAATGCTTCTTTGTCATGTCCATCTTCAGAGCCAGCTCTATGGTGTCTCTCTTACTCTGCAGAGTGAACCTCCTCCACCTCCTGTCCCCAACAGCACACACAGCTCATCATTAATTCAGTGGAAAGGTACACAGGCAGAATTGAATAAGCTCTACAGGACAGGAGTCAGTAACATTGAAATAATATTGTGCATCTCAGATATGTTTTTTCTAATGATGACCTAAACTGAAGCGGGTTTGATTATCTAAAAGGGGACAGAGTGATTGACTGGACAAAAGAAGGCTGAGATGACAATAGACAGGTGAAAATCAATCTGTGAGATAGAATATCCTCATGAACTCAGGGACTTGTTAACAATGATCCAGAGAAAACATGCAGGACTTTCATTCAAAGGGGTCAAATTTCTGCTTAGAATTTCAACCAAGTCCCTAGTCTGGTATTATTAATGTTTTTTACATATATAATCTATGGATTCATTTCATAGGCTTCAGCTTTTTGTGTGACATGATATCTGGATTTGTTCTTCTGTTAAGCATGTACAATTTATACATATATATTCAAGACAAATGGATTCACAAAAAAGATATGAAGAGGAAGACACTGGATGTTTTAAAGGTATCAATTCATTTCTGGCAGCTTTTATTTGAACCTTCACCATGCAACCCTTTAATAAATGCTCCACCTGTGCATTGCACCACAAGTCTAACTGGGCTGATGTTCACACAGCACCAGCTGCCTGCAGTCACCTAATTGCAATCAGTGTGAGCAGAGTATCCTCCCATGTAGTTTTCCTACCACTCCTACCTCTCAAACCTTTAGGACAAAGAACTGAGCATGACTGATTGTTATCCAGGCTGGTAGTTTCAATCAACAGTCTGCTGTCTGTTGCTGTTACATGAGGTAGCTGTGGGTGAACTCACCATCATGGCTCTTCCATTTGGGTAAATAAAATACAGGTTAATTGTGGCTAAATTTGTTCTGTGTTAGTTGTTGTTTTTTTCTAATTGCATTGTATTGTTGTAGGGTGTCTTGGCTTTGCACTCTGTTGTTATGGGGCTGCGTGTGCTTTCCTCCTCAAAAAGGTAAGACTTTCTGTATATTTCTTGATGATGTTCAATCATATCAGTTAAATGTAATGTTTGTTTTGTTCCCTGATAGGTTGCAGTATTGCACATGCCTTCTCTCTCAGTGATGAGGATTTTAGAGGCCATGATGGCATGCTTGGTCCAAAAACATCAAACCAGTTTCACTCTGGAGCATCTTTAAACACAAACCAATACTCTGTTGGCCCAGAGGATGATTTGCAAGCTATGAGACACCAAAGCTTTGTTCCCCCTGAAAACAACGAGGCTGCTGGCTCTGGTACTAGCTTCAGTGGAGACGTAATGCAAAGCAAACCAGACCCGGACCATAACGTCCCCTCTGCTCTCCCTGTGCAGGAATACGAGCATGAAGGTTCTGAACATCAACATCCCTTGGGCTTATTATTGAAGGAGCACACAGAAGAAAAGACTGAGGAGGGTGTCAGTTTCCCAACAATCAGAGCTTTCAAACGTTTTATTGATAGAATGAAGAACTCCTTTTTAATACCAGGAACTGACTTGGGCACACATTTTCAACTTGCACAAGAAATGACAGAAAATGAGATGGTGTCATATGCTGAAAATATTGAGGGGGAGCCTGACTCGAGCTATTGGTCTACTTCTGCAAAAGAAGGCCCTGCCCCTGATGACATCAGTGAAAATGAAGTCTGGAGTGAGCCTATTAATACAGTGTTTGAACAAAGTGCACCAATACCAAGGGACAGCCTCTCTGTCCCTGATCCTGTCTACTCCACTTCAAGTCTCATTTCTACCCGTGTTTATGACAACCAAGACTCTGGCCTGGACTCTGCCTACCCACACCATATTTCAGCACCCACAGAGCGTGTTCCAAGTAATTATGAAAGCTTTGACAGTGTTGGCTTTTCTGGGAAAAGCCCTGATATTTTCACAAATGGTCCACATGTGAGAATTGAAGATCAGTCAACAAGCTACAGGCTTCCTGATCAACTAGCATCTGGCTCATTCTTTGGAAAGGATTGGTCTTTTAATGGCCATGTAAGTACATTCCCTGTCAATGACCCTCAAAACAGTCAATCTCAAGATTTCAGTGACTATTCAAGTAAGACATGGAATAAAATGCCACTAACATCTGAGAAGAATATCCAACAAACTATATATACATCTCACAGTGAAGACTTGATGACAGGGGATCAAGAACAATCTGGTGGTTTTGAACCTGGAAGGGATTTCCAAAGTGAGGAGCAAGGCAGATTGACTCCAGCTAATGTCCTGTATGCACCAAAGCCCCCATCTTTGAACCCCTCCCACCTGTCTGCATCTATTGACTCTGTTTCTTCAGGCTCTAATAACCCTTTACCACAGAGCAGTAGTGGCCATGTGGGAGTTCAAACAAGCAGCCCACATCATGCTCAGATTCAAGCTTACAACACAAAGCAGCCAGACCGTTTCCACCTGATGTCTACTATGAAACGTCCCAGCTCTCTTCATGGTTCAAGCGGGCATGATCCTTCCACCTTAACTGCCTATGAGGAGAAATCAGACCTCTCAAAGCACAATTTGGTCTTTGCCACTCAGGGACCAGAAAAAATGGCTGACAAAAGCCACATTCTCCTTTCTAGCGGTTTAGATTCAAGCCAGAGTGGAATGTCATCTCGGTTCGGAGATGGTGATGCAAATTTCAACTCTTTAACTAACTTGGCTCCAACCTCAGCATCAGAGAGACTCTTTTCAAGATTAGCTGGCAATGAAGTCATGTCCAGGAACTTTGGAATCAGTAATATAATCTCTGATCAACGTGGTGCCGGAAAACCCCTGGGCTCATTGTCTACCCCACTCAGACGAGGCATTTCTCTAAACAGTGACTATATGAGAGCAACTACAGCTGGCCGTCTTCGGACCATCATGCAAGCAAACAAGGTATGGAGGTATCCAGCCTTTGTGAATAAAGAGCCCGGCAACATGGCCTACTGGCCTCTTAAAGCCCTTTCTGCATCCAAAGTTTCTGCTTCTACTTTAAGAGGTGTCTTTTGGAGGAATGGTGGCTACCCAAAAAGTCTTGACATGTCACCGCCATTTGTGAAGGTATACACTGTGCAGTCCAGAAAAGGCTATGTAAGCCCCAATGCATCATATTGGCTGAAAGGACACAAGAACACTGTATTCCACAATGTAAAACGATATAAAGAATCTTAAAGGAGAATCAAAACTTTTGAAGTGAGTCAAAATGAACTTGAAGGTAAATATCAAATCTAGAAAGACCTATTTCCATCTAAAAGTCAAACTGGTTTATTTCTTTGCTATCTTAAATGTAGGTGAAATTGTTGACGACAAGTCCTTTTGTAAATATGGTTAAGCACTCATTGTGAATACTTAATGCTCACGCAACTGTTGATTGAAGTTTGAAATCCTTTCATTTCTTTTTTTCATTAGGATCCGTTGCAATCTTCACCTGGGAGGAAAATTAGGTTTCTACAGTTCAACTCACAGCTGCTCTGACTAGTAAAAGCATGAAATCATTTTTTTTAACCTTGTCTTTATTTTATCATATGGGATAAGCTAATTTCAAGTTTTTACGTTGATTTTTTTTTTCAGTCACAAGTGACAAAGTCAATGCAGATAACTGAACAGTTTAAAGCTAACTCATTCATTGCAATTTATGTAGGGTGGGGGTTAAGTAAAACTTTATTTCTTAAAATCTATATTGTTCCATTAAAAATTAACTTAGTGCTTATAGGCTGCACATGAAAAACAATAATTACCCAAATGGTGATGGGTTTGTCTAATAGCCCATTTGTTCATTTTCCTTCAGGAAATCCTTGATCACTTAATCAAACCCTCATGTTTGAGTGTGATTGTAATACTTACTTGAAGCAAGACCCTGTTAAATGTTTCCTGTAACAGCAGTAGGCCTTTTCAAACAGACAAAAAGACATCTAGAGAAGAATACAGAACAGCAATTGGCATATAATCACTCAAACAATTTCATTTGAGTCTGAATCATTTGTGCTGGAAATCTGGGACTCAACATGACTTTTTTTGTGTACCATGTTTTCATCTGGATCCAAATAGACAGAGTTCACAGTCCTACGTGTCAGAGAGATTGTTGCAGGCCGCTGTTCTGTATCAGCAATGAACTTGTGCCTCAAAAAAGAACAAAGTTGACATTTTTAACAATCATTTTGCTACTTAACTGTGAAAATAGTCATACTATATAATACAACTGGAGTATTAGTTACTAGGGCAAGAAGTTAGTCTAATTAGCCACATTTTTAATTACCACCACCCATTTCAGTTGATATACAGTTAAGTGACATTAGCTACTGAGGACATTTAGGATCCTCAGTTGTTAAAAGTCAATATAATAATGGTCTAAAATATGTTCCTCCTCATGGAGTCATTTATCATTGCTATTATGTATTTAAGGGTGGATTAAACACTGAAAAAAAATTCAGATCCCTTAAGTAAAAGTAATAATGCCACACTGCAAAATGACTCCACAAAATAAAAAGTCCTACATTCAAAACTGAAAAGAACTCCTTATGCTGAATGGAGCAACTCAGATTGTTATATACATTCTAAATATAATATTTATTTGTATTGATGCATTTATGTAAGCAGCATATTGATTTTGTAAAGATAGTGCTAATTTTAAATAAACATACTGTGATGTTTAATTTTAAATAATACCTAATCACTTTAAATCATTATATCATGTTTTTCATGTTAAATCTTGACCTGAAAAAGAACTAAAGCTGGCAGCTAAATGTAGTGGGGTAACAAGTACAATATTTGCCTCAAGATGTAGTGAAATAGAAGTGTAAAGTTACATAAAATGTAAATACTCAAGTAAAATACAGTACTGAGTAAAAAGTACCACTGGATTTAAACATCTGTTATTGTGAGCAACTGGGCAATGGTGTGAGCAAGGTGACTAAAGAGGAACATGATGCAAGTGAAGGAAAACTTGAGGAAGTGAGCCACCAAGTGTCCGTCTCAAGGAAAGTCATGGGAAAGAAGGTCTACCTACCAGTCAACATCCTGAAGATTATCATGTCCTTGGAAGGCCACAAGAGTGTTTTTCAGAAACTGTATCGGGTCATTGGGACATGACATGCATGAAGCTGTCAATAAGGCCTGTTGTCAAATAAATGTGGTTATTACTCGTTTCACATTCACGAAAAAATCCAATTAAAGTGGTGATATTATACTGACAGAGTTGTACTGAAGCGCTAACCTGAGGTCGCGTTTTCTGTCAGTTTTACGTTACATTTAGCAATCAATTTGCGGATATGCTTACATTTCTATACAAGATGACTTACCTTATATATTTGTGGCAGGCAGTGCTTCAATTCGCACTCTTTCAGATTTGGCTTTTCGTTTGCTACAGCCATATTTGGTCTTCGACACATTTGCGAAGTCGAATAATTATCAAGGAGCCTTACTAACCAGCTATCCAGTTAATTTTAGCGTTTGTCAGATTTCCTCTGGTACTCCATCTCTATTTGGAAACTCAATGTTGCTAGGTAACGAATCAAGTAAAACTTAAGTTATGACAGCTAGGTGTTGGCCAACTAATGCACTGCAACAAGAGTTAAATATTACCTAGTTTACAAAATCAACTGTGTTGCGCACATAACTTTTCTGTCAAGAAACTGCATATGTTAAAAGCTTTGTAAATTGTATTCTAAATATAAACTGAAAGCTAAAACTTTACATATAGCTATAAACTCATCGATTACAATCACGCAGCGAAAGATTTGGTCGGCCACTCTGACCTTCCAGTCTGTGGGATGTTGCCAGGTTGGCTGGTTTTCCGTAATATACATTTAAACTTTAATCGTATTTCAGTCAGTATTTCGACATAGCTCGAACTGGGATGAAATGTTGTAAATATGAGTGAAGAAGTTTAAGGTTTAATGTAACATTATGCAGAGGGTGTTTATGTTATGTATTATTTTATCTTTATCTTAAGACACATACTTGTTTACCATTGCTGTCTTTTAACGTTTTTAACCCGATGTTTGCTTTACCTTGTCTTATACCACTGTTTTAAAGTTATTTATTTAATCGCAAATGTTATAATGATCTATTTTTATTCTGTAAGCACTTTGTGTTGAATCTTCTGCATGAATTGTGCTGTATAAATATAAATAAATAAGCTTATTTGTATCAATATTATGATTTAAATTGTTGTTGCTGCTTCAATGTTATTTATGTAATTATTCAATTCATAGACAATGGATATACCGCTTATCCTTTTGTCAGCCCAACCTGGCAACACGAGCTGCCCGGAACAGCGGATCACAAACATTGTTGACAACTGTAGCTCGGCAGCAAACTTCTCCAGTGTCCAGAACAATGACTCTGTCAACATCAGTTTGGGTGGGTTTTGAAGTGGTGTCGATGGGTTGTCGCCTGCGCTAGCTAACTAAGGAGCCAGGTTAGTTAGCTTGTGCGTCAACGGATTTGACTCACAGCGTTTCAGCGCATCTGTAGCTTAACATTAGCTGGCTAACAGAGCTTAGCTAAAGACGCAGCAGCAGCATGGGCGATGGCAGTATCACTCCCAGGCTCGGCAACATGAAAGCGTTGCTGGGAATAGTTGCCGGGGCTGGAGCTTCCTATGGGTTATACAAACTCATCAGCGGGGGGAGCTTCAAGAGAAATAAGAAAAGTGCTGCGACTGAGAGTGCTGGTGTCAGGAGCAATCAGCCCTGTGAAGTTACCCTAAAGCCAGGCAGCCTGCTGGCCAGAGTGTCTGGACTGGATGTGGTCTGCCCCCGATCTGTGGATGTTGCATCAGGTAAGAACCACAGAGCTAATAATTACACATAGACCCTTGTGATTGTTTCAACTAAGTGAATTACTTCTCTGATTTCTTATGTGCAGACACAAAGCACCCACAGTCAATCTCAACTAAATACTTTTATAAAAACCTAATCTGTAAAGGTTGACTGTAAATTATTTCTACAGCTCTCCTCCAGTGTAAACACTTATTTAGTATCAATAAATGTTATCTACATGGCTTATTTTGCTCCATAGATGACATCATCCACCAGTCCCCTGGCAATCTGGATCCACAGCACTTGAAAATGCTGCTCACATGTCTGCAGACCAGCAATAATCCACCCGACAGATGTCGCATCCTACTGACGTTAGGAAATTCTGCTGCCTTTACTGTGAACCAGGTAGGGTTAAAGTATACTTTCTGGAAAACCTCCTGCAGGGGGAGTTAGTTCTGGCGACTTTATTGTAACATTGTAAGTTGTTTAGTTAATAAATTATGCAGGTCTTGTATTTTGTCAATGGTGTCACATAAAGTACTGTATATACAATATGCATCCCTTTTCAGCCATGTATAATTTTTTAACTGATTCCCCCAGAATCTAATCCGGGATTTTGGAGGGCTTCAGATCATAGCTGGTTTTCTCTCAGATCCTGCGGCGGATGTTAGAGTGCAGACTCTGAATGCTTTAAATAATCTCTGTATGAACATCCAAAACCAGGAACAAATCAAGGTATGTCCCTGTTCACTGTTTAGTAAATATCATGCAGTCTGTTGCTGTATATGATATAGTTTTGGGGACATAATCACGTCTGTGTCTCATAGGTTTATGTTCCACAAGTGCTGGAGCTGATTGAGATGTCACCAGTGAATTCTGACCTCCAGCTTGGTGCTCTTAGGCTGCTGACAAACCTTTCAGTCACAGATAAATATCAACACCTGCTGAAGGAGTCGATTACACTTTTGCTTTCTCTTCTTGTGGTGAGCAACGAAGCATTACAGGTTGGTATCTTTGCGCAGAGTTGATCTTCCTCGCATTACTGCACCATTCTGAGAAAATATGTAGCTCTTGTTGGAAAATGGATAAAGCCAGTAGAGCTGTGTAATCTGAATATATACTTTCATCATGTTAATATTTGCCTTTCAGGTTCAAGCTTTGAAGGTTCTTGTGAATTTGTCATCCAATCCAGATATGATGGATGACATTGTTCAAGCTCAGGTAAGAATAAAGGGAGTACGGAAGTTAGCATGTTTCTGCATTAAGATGTCATCAGAACTAATAGAATAGCAGCATATTTCAGATATTTTAGTACAAGTTGTTGTGACGGATCCAAATTTAATTCTAAATCCTCTTTGTGATGATTATCTTTTCCACTTTTTTTTGTAGGCACCTGCTTCTGTTGTGCTGCTGTTTGATGCACGGACAGCCCCTGCGGTGCTTCTGCGGCTGCTGACGTTCGCAGGGAACTTAAAGGCCTGGAGGCCCTCTGCCCAGGTGGCTGATGAACTGAGGCGGAAGCAGGATTGCCTCTTCCGGGTCATGTTAGATGAGTCTTCCCAGCTCCACAGCAGACTGGTCCAGCTGCTTTCACACCCTGACGGGGAGATTCAGTCCCAGGTGGCTCGCATCTTGACATAGACCTCCCTCTTTGCACTCTTGATCCATGCACAGCTTTTTGCTTGCACACATTTTTCCAAAGTTATTAACCCATCACCCTTTCAGTTCAGTTATAAATCTGTTAATGTTATAAAAGATAAGGCTGTGTAGCCTCAGCTTACACTCCCACTCTCTATATCGACAGCGTTCCTTTGATCAATGTTATTACTACACATAAGTAAATGATCTCTTCCAGCTCACCAGCCACTCTTCCCTGGTTTCCACTTTCTTACACTACAATTTATTGATGAGCAACGAGCAAGCAGGAAGCAGGAAGATAGCATTCATGCAGTCGAGTGTAAAAACAGGCCACCATTCCCTGTTTATTTCCTGCCACCAAGAGTTTCCTTCTCGTTGCCAGAGACTATTTTCCTTCAAAGATGCACAGTGCCCTTCCTTCTGAGAATGTCACCTACTTTCTCTGAAGACATGTTCCAGGTGAAATTTCTGAACCCAAACCCACTGCCAAACATTTTCTAGAGAATGTGTCAGAATAACCTGTGCAGCACGACCCAGCTGACTTACCCTCTGTGACTCACTTATATGGAGAGCTGGAAAGATTTCTCGCTGCACACCTTAGCATGCCTTGGAGACACAAATGAATGGATGCACTTCAGCTCCAGTCCTCGCTCAATTATCAACATGTTGGATTCAAAGATTGTGTTCTTCAAAGTCTTTTATTTATGTATTTAATTTGAGAATCAGTGTATCATGTCTTCAGAAGAGCCAAAGGGAGGTCAGCCTACAGACTGGTTGGCCTCACGTTCAGGTTTCCAGCGCTTTAGGAAGAGTTAGTTGGGACACCTGGTAACGTTACAACTTTAGACTTTATAGGTGCACCAACCACAGCTGCCTGGATAAAACCTCAGGGTTGATCCAGGACATACCTGCATGGTTGCATCTCTGAGAAACACCTGCAAATCCTCCAGAGAGTAGCTGCAGGAAGTTGCACGGGAAAAGGATGTCTGAACTGCTCTGATTGTTTCACTGCCACAAATATCGTGCAGATATGCAGTCTGAACATGAATAGAGGAGGAGTTGACCTCTGACAAAGCAGTCTGTAATAATGGAAACAACTTTTTGTGGTCAAAGTTACTGAATTATAACCGAGGATTGAATGTTAAATACAAGCTTTGTAATGTTAGGTTATGCACTTACTGTAATGCGACAGGCTGGAAGTGACAGATCCACATGTTGTCCAGCTGGAGGACTGGAGCTGTCGACCCATCTGCTCACTTGTTAACAGTATTTACAGAGAGGAGGATGGGTGTGGGTGCTTACCTCTTAATTGCATGAAAAATGTGAAGATTATCTCAGAATATGATTTTTAATGCAAGTATTTTTATGGCATGAGCCAGTCCAGGTGTAAAGAAATGCTGCACATTTTTTATGATGGACACTGACTTTGTTGAACCCAAATCCGAATTATCTCTCAGGCGATATGGTTTACCAGAACAGATACAACAAGAGGCTGATTTACTTGTGACCTAGATTATCATATTTATTTAATGAAGCTAGTCAGCATTTTGCCGATAAAAATGAAAAAAAGTTTGTTTATGTCTGTTTGAATCGTTCAATAAATACCCTATAGGACAAATTATGAATCCACGTCCTTATTTCTGCTGTTTTTAAGCATTCAGTGAGTTTGTGATGAGTTCTGCTATTGTTGGATGTTAGGCTCTGCAACTGGGACCTTTTTTTGGCTTTACAGAAACAGTAACATCTTAACATGGCAGAAATCAAGAGGATTCCTGTGCAGCCATGACAAAGATAGTCCTGTCCACGCTTTCATTTTTAGCAGGTTACAGGAAAGTTCTTTTCTCAGGACTTTAGGATTATGGGCATACTTGATATGCTATCAAACGGAGGTTTGAGATCGAAACTAACAACACTGAAATCCAATATTTTTATTGACAAAATAATAAAAATATATATATTATCGTAGAAAACTATCGTAGAAACTCTTGGATTTGCAAACAAATCTTTGTATTTGCAAACAATACTTTGATATGCAGTAATACATTTTAATTAAATTTATTTGAGTGTAATATACAATAAAATGTTTTTCTTTATTTCAGTGCAGATAGTGCAAATCATATTTTGATTTTATTTTTCAGACACTGATCGTAATCTGTAAAATTTAGGGGAAAAGGGAAATCTTTCTGGGGCCCAGAAGCTAGCAACAATCATTCATTACCTTTCATTATTTATAACCAAAATATTAAATATAACTTATTCAAACAGCAAGCATAAACATTGTATTTATTGTCGCTTTATTTAAGTATAGTATATTGAAAATCATCTCTCCTGAAATCATGAGTAAGTATGAGTATTCTTTTGTTTGTTTGTTTGTTTAAAATACATGCAGCCGGCCGGCTATATGGCCTGAAAAAATGGACAGATCTGAATAACCAATGGCTAATTTCTGAGTGATAAAGAGAGCATGTACATACATTTGTAAGAGCAAAGCAGATTTAGGGAGGGGCCCATTCACTGGACCCTGTCAGGGGCCCAGCCATTACTGCCATTATTAGTATTTATATTATATACTGTGTTTCCTGTAATGAGTTTTGTATGACATTTTAAGTTAGAAAATGATAATTAAATGTGCATTACTGGGTTTAATGATGTATATATTTTAAGTCCCTTTGACTAATCGTGATTTTTGCTGTGATGTGGGCGCGGATGATGAATTCAAACAACAAATTAGTCTGCTTTAACACTGATGATGATGCGTTCAGGTCTTTGTCTCCCCCTCCTTCCTCCCGGACCTACACACAGCCTCCTCCCCCTCTGAACAAACGAGATGACCATCGCTGGATCCCGCTGAGCTCCATCAGAGTCACACCGCGGAGCAGAGCGAGCAGGCGGGCGGGCCGACACAGCGCAGCGCACGGATCAGGAGAGGAAGGACGAGGGGGGCAACAACATTTCGGATTAGCCGCATCAGCTATGAACATCCACGACGTTAAGTAGAAGTAAACGGAGCTCTCACACCATAAACGCGTCGAGGATGAACGGGACTGCAGCGGCCACGGGATCGGCTTCCTGCCGTTTCGCCCACTATTTTGTTGTGTGTGGAGTGGACACGGAGACGGGCCTGGAGCCGGACGATGGAGCAGGTACACGATCCACAAGCACGAACCAAACAAACACAAACACACACCGAGGACATGCTTCATGTCATGCTTAAAACATCTACCATCTCATGTAGGCCTGTGTGTTTGTGCAGGGGTGACATCCATTTAAATATGTTTTGATTGGACGCCACATTCCTCTTCCTTTCATAGCCTTGTTGACAACATATCTGCTTGCAGCCTGTGTAGGAAAGCTGTTATTTTAGCCAGTGACTAAATATTTCACATAAATTCCATCAAAAATTTTCGAATACATTTTTAGTTGTTGCATGATGTGTGTATTTTCAAACAGATTGCTTCAAATGTTTATATTTTTTACTATTAAACAGATAAACAAAAACATCAAATTAAAGATAATGATCATTTCCCCTTGAATTTGAATGACAAATGCAAAATAACAATCTTAGGATCACCCTATAATATTGTCCTTTTGTATCATCTCTGTTAAATCACGGTTCTGTTATTGTGTTTTGATCATATTTTTATGACCGCAATGTAAGTCAAATGAGGATATAGCTTTTTTGGTTTCTGCAAGTCATCCAGTGCTACACCTGGATCAGGAAAATAGCAGAGAAAGGGTTGAGTGAAGAAAGGACAACAGCATCCTATCATCCCAATAACAACGCAGCTGAAGCACAGATGGAGCATCCAAGCAGTGGTTCATGGTGAACATAGGACTGCCTGTGTGTGTGTGTATGTGTGTGTGGGAACGAGCTCCCAGATTACACTGCTGTGCAAATCTAAAAGCGGTGATAATCTATTTGATGGCTGATTCGGCTCCCAAACAGAGCTGGGCTTTTTGTTTTACCCAAGCAAATCACATCTGTATTATTTTTCCTCACCAAAAGCCAAAGGTGGAAGGAAATGGATGCTGTGGTGTAGGTGGATGTGGAGGTGAAGAGAGCTGCAGTGATGCCGCCTCATGTCAAGGGCTCGTGAAGGTGTAAAAATGGAGAGGTTTCTCCCACACTGAGTTGTTGACACTAAAGTGAGGACAGATTCACCCAGGAGCCCTCTGTGACGTCTGCACGTGCTCTGCTCCGTGTGTACGTAGGTCTTTGTGAGGAAAAAGAGCTGTGCAGGTGTGTTGAATACCAACACCTTGAACGTCACTTCCAGGTCTGCAGACAATAGTCACACCCTGTATTCTCCTTTTCTTCATACTGTAGCCGAAATGTGGCTCATGTAGAGCAGCTCCTCTGGGGGGAGAGATGGCTGTAACCAGAAATGTCTTTGAATAAAAGCAAGAAAATGTGTATTTAGGATGAGCTGTGTATCATGTTGCAACACATAGCTGTGCTGCAGAATAATTACGGCTCTAACTAACCATCGGGGACTTTTATCTGGCTCCCTGCGGCGAGTGACAGCGCTGCTGGCTGGTATATCTGAGCTCCACCAATCTGCTTATGTAACAGCGGGTCATCTCAGACCCACTGCAGCAGGGGGCTCTGCTCCTTTCAAGGGATTTGTGCCTCTGTGTTTGAGTTTACATACATTTTCTGTAAGCTGCAGTCCAGCGAGAGACGTTTATTGTGCACAAGTGTTTGCATGTGTGAGGTCATACAGTATCTCTTTTTGTGTGTCATTGGAGAATTCCTACAGAGAAACAATCTGCCCTTGTTGGCTTCTCAATAGATGCCACTGTGTTTTCTGCAGCCTAATCAAATTTCACATGACGTTGCCCGTCGAGGCTTCAGCACCCGACTGTCACAGGGGGATGACATCATTGGAGGGCGAGAACTCCCTGACCCAGAACTGCTTTATAATATTGAACTGATGTGTAGATTTAGCACTTGTCTTATTGTACAGAGAAATTCAAGCCTGTGTTATTTTATTTTCAGGCACTTTTATCCTTTATTTTTAAGCATAAAAGACCAGCACCACAAGATGAAAATCAAATAGTTTCTTTGTTGTTTGGTCACATGTTTCAGCCTGCAGTAGACGGACAGATCTGTAATGCAGACGGCGCGATTTAAACTGTTTGAGCTAAAAAGGAATAACTCCTCATCAGTCAGTGCCAGCTGACATTTGCTGTAATTTTAATCTCTTTCTGCTTTTTATATCTGCCCTCATCTACTCATGTAATGATATGATGAATGGGGCGGTGGGTGTGATTCAGTCAGTGACAGATGTCTAACTTTATGGATGCTCAATCATCCCTAATGAAGGAGGCCTGTTTTAGGGATGGGACCCCACTCAGGGACATACATCTTTGTGATGAATGTCTAAACTGTGGAGTGAATATGAAACACTTTGTTGTTGTTGTTCTCCAAAAACACTCTTGATATTATAGTAGCAATGGTGAGGACTTTCACGAGGACTTTACAGCTGAAACAATGAGTAGATTAATCATTTAGCTGTTAAATCAAGTGTTAAAGGGGACAAATTGTGTATATTTTTAGGTTGTACTTTGGGTTTTTACTAGAAAATGTTTACATGCTTTCATGTTCAAAAAACACATTATTTTTGTTATACTGTCTGAATATTCACCCTCTTTCTAAAATGCTCCATTTTAGCTCCTGTCTCTTTAAGCCCCACTTAAAGGTCATTTTCCAGCTGTGCTCAGGTGGGGGCCAGTATATTCTAATGAACCTGCATTGGAAATCTGAATGGCTTGTTGAATCACATGTTTGGGTTCTTATTTCATAGTTTTTGTGTTGGTAGGCGCTGAAAATTAGTTTTTCATAATATTTCCCCTATAATTAATCTTTTAAATCATTTTTTGAAAACAGAAATGCCAAACATGAAGAATTTCCAGCATCCCGGCTTTGATCTGCTCATTTTATTTGTCTTATGAGACAGTAAATTGAGTATATTTGGATTTTTGGACTGTTGTTTGGGCTAAACAGGGAATCTCAAGATGTCACCAACTGTGATGGAAAAGTAGTCCCTATTTTCGGACACTTTATGACCAAACTACTATAGTATTCTGCATCTCTTTAGCTCATACATACACATATACATTTCTCCTGTGTGTGTTAACACATAGAAGCAAACATGATAATTACAGCCTGACTGAAGGTGGCATTTAAGCTTTCATTCAAACAGTAAAACAAACCTCCCTCTTACTCCGCTCTGTGAACACGGAGGCAGGGAGTGACTGCGTGTGAATGTGTACAGACTTCATGGTGGGAACTCGTGTCACAGGAGGAGGAGTGTGGGTTTTAATTGGGTCAGCTGATGAAACTTGGGGTGACGTAAAATCCACCGACAAGCTTTGTCTTGAGGGCTATCTTCGAAGCCACGGCGGAAAGTGCTTCCATGGCAACTAGGTGTCTTTCTGCGAGGCTGGATTCTGCCTCTCAACGCCAACACCAATTTGTATCCTTAGCAAAGAACATTGACTCCCCCTCTCTTCACTGTGATCCATTAGCTCCTGTCTCCCACCTCCCAGCCTGACTCAGTTTATCTTGAAGTGGTGCTCCTTTCTCTCACTGTGCCTGTGGCTCAGTTTCCTCTCTCGGGGTTGCTGTGCGTCATCTCGTAGGCAGGTGAGCTGCATGTTCCTGACTGCTGAATGAGTGCGTCAAAGCTGGCAGCACAGAGAAGACTCGTTGTATTGTCATTTGCAGTTATTTGTGTCATTCGGCTAAAGCTGAGTATGACCTCTGAGAAGTCACGGTGGTCTACAGTGAAGACGACCGTTCAAGGGCATCCCCAACAGAACGTGGATGAATAATAAAAGTTCCTCGCTCACTGAGCTGAATCCTGAACACACAGTTTATTTCTACCTGCAGCAGCTCCTCGTGCTCGCTCGGACAGCGCTCTGTATGTAACCGGAGCTAGAAGCTGACACGAGCTGCAGAGAATGAAGAGAGGAGAAACCTGAGGCGGGCAGGCCAATGCATCAAATCTGTGCATTGTTAATGTAGGAATGTATAACAAAGTCTTCTTGCATCCACTGCAAATCCAATCCTTTCATGTACATGCAGCTGTTATATAGATATCGCTGATCCTTTCTCCTGAGCCTGAGCAGCATATTTTTAGAGTTTCCTTCTGCAGAGTGTCAGGGATGAAGGGTGTTGTACTGCTTTTCCAGTCCATCTCTATGGTAATGAGTTGAGTTACATAACTCTTGGAAGGGTTTCCCTCTTTGCTGCAGAATGGTCCTTGCTGTCAACAACAGATGAACTTTTTTTCAACCTGTGTGAGACAAGGTCATCCTGTCCGAGCTTTTTTCGTAAATCAAAGCTGGCGTTATTTCGTGACGTCCTCTGTACGGCCCTTTCGATCGTGTAAGAAACTCTGTCTCAGCAGCAGTGAAGGTCAAAGATCACGCTGTACTAATATGATAATGCTGTGACTCTCTTTTCCTGTATTTGTCTTTCAGGTGAGGGCTTTGAGCAGAGCCCCATCCGACGGTCGTTCAAGTCAAAAGTCCTGGTGCACTACCCTGAAAGCACAGACAGGAATCCCTTCAATAAAGATGCTGTTAATATGGTGAGAAACTGCGCTGCATAAATGCTTTTCTTCAGGGTTGTTTTCTCTCACAAATGTGGAACTGATAAGAAAGGACAAGATGTGCCTTGTTTGGAGGGCAAATGGTCGGTGGCTGAATATTGTTACAAATGACAAAAGAACATGATAACAAAAACAACTGGGAGAAAATGTGCAGTAGGAGCCATTTATCTTGTTTGCTGCCTGATAGAGCCCTTTTCTTTCTTTTTGTTTATTGTTCTCTGGGGAAAAGCAGGTCAGGATGATGAAAGTGTAAGCTTCAAAACAAGTCTGTCAGTAAGCACCACAGTATTTTGATTTATCTATTTATGTATCAGTAAAAATATGTGGTCTTACAAACCAATTTGTGCCAGCAACTTGAATTTTAAATTTCCTTCACAGGGCTTACCTAAACCAAATATGAAGAAATGTTCAAAATCGATCAGCAATTGAAAAGTCTTTTCATCGTAACACTGTATCTAGTCTTTGAGCACGTGTAGTGTTTTTGCAATAAAAAACAGTCGTAACATATACCCAAAGACTTTATATACAATGATAAGGGTAAAAAAAATCACATGGGAAAGTTGTCATGAATGTAATTTTTCAAAAAAACTAAAAATTTGATTTTTTATGTGATCTAAAACAAAGTTGTACTATTAGATAGTTTTCCAAAGTATGTCCATAGCAAACTTTAAGTCACTGGACCAATCAGAACAAATTATTTTTCATTTCATTTTCATTATCAGAAACAATTTCCTGTGTTACTTTCTTGTACAGCCTCCACAATGTTCCTTATGTACAGTATTTGTATGGAAAGGCGTAGTGTTGACATTACTCCAGATACAGATGGGCTTTAGTTTAGTGTAAATACAGAAAGCCGATAGCATGGTTTAGAAGAGTTATTAATCAAGTGCCACTTCATTTTAACCTTTTTTTCTTCCTTATCCACCTTTTCTCTGACTCAGCTCTGTATGCCGAGGGGTCTTTCCTTCCGCACGCAGGCAGACAGGCTTGATTCTCAGTTTCACTCATTCACAATGTCCTTCGACGACGGTACTCGCTCCTACGGCTTTGTTCACACCTTCTATGAGGAGGTGACCAGTCCTCAGATCATCACTGCCATGCAGACTCTCTACCAGATGCACCATGTGGAGCGTCACTCAGCTTCATCTGCTTCCTCTCCCTCTTCCTCCTCTTCGTCTGCCTCCTCGCCCTCCACTTGCAGCATGGACTCGCTTGTGAGCAGCTTGGATGAGTCAGACGCTGAGTCTCTGGCCGGGGTTTCCTCGTGCCTCGGCTGCGCAGGCTCCTTCGATCCAGCGCGGGACACTCTGTACGTGTCCAAAGCCCTCTGCCTCCTCACGCCGCTCCCCTTCCTTCAAGCTGCTCGACAGTTTCTGTCTCAGCTGCACCAGGCTGTGACATCACACACAGCCCCACCCCTCCCCATAGAGAGCTACATCCATAACATCCTGTACGAGGTGCCCCTGCCTCCTCCTGGCAGGTCGCTGAGGTTCCACGGGGTGCAGGGACCCATCGTGTGCCAGCGGCCCGGGCCGGGTGAGCTGCCGCTGGGGGAGTTTCCTCTTGGAGAGGCGTTCTCCCTGCTGGGTGTGGACAATATGGTGCAGCTACTCACGTGTGCACTACTGGAGACACAAGTCCTGCTTTGCTCCCACGGTAAACACACTATTCTGTTATTATCATTCTTGAGATGACACTCAAAATAAGAAAGTGACACATATTGCATAATTTCCAATTCGCCTTAATACAAATAAGGTCATAGCCAGGGGAAGCAAAATCAGAGTGCATTTGCAGAATTCAGCTGCTGTTTTTATGCATAACAACATACTGTGAACACACAACATAAATATATATATCTAAAACTGTTGCAGGACATGGCACAAAATATATTAAAAGTTTATCTTTTTACACTAATTACACTAAGCAGTAACAACATTGCAGATGGATTTTAGTTTAGATACTGCAGAGAAACTGACATTGTAGCTTAATGAGGGTGGAACATCCTCAGTCATTAATCGGGTTGGCTCTGTTGCATAACAGGAATGTGAATTAAATTGTTCTACAGGCAACTCATGTAAACCGCTTAATTAAAATACTGTTAAAGGCAATGTACTTGAAAATGAGTCCTTCCCTTGGGACCTATAGGTGGCTCATCCATGCTAATGTCCCATCACTCCTCAGACTACCAGCGTTTGATGACGGTGGCAGAGGGCGTCACCACCTTGCTATTCCCATTCCAGTGGCAACACATCTACCTGCCCATTGTTTCTGCACCGCTGCATCACCTGCTGGACGCTCCTGTGCCGTTTCTGATGGGTATCCAACGCCGAGAGGGAGCTCAGAGAACCTCCCTCCACCTGCCACACGAGGTACACAATTAACATGGGTCTTGTGCGACTGTGTTTGAGAACGACGGTCAGGATTTCAGGATTCAGACATTTCAGTACATATTCACACAAAGGGATCTAAAAATGTTGTTAAACTGAAACATTTTTATACCCGTTCCCTGAGCCTCTCTGTGATGCATGCGTGACTATTTGCCCTCTGCCTCCGGCCTGTCGAATTGAGACGATGCATTTCCTCAGAGCCCAATCCAATCCTGCATCCAAGATCGCTTTATGCTGCATGAATATCTCGCTGAAGCCTCTTTGAAGTCGCTCTGCCCCAGAAAGGAGGCAGTTGAAAGACAGCCCGGAGGGGATGAAAGCAAAAACGCAGAGTATGAGAGATCCAGAATAATGGGACTTGCTGAATAATTAATAGGAATTAGGAATCTCCACTTATTTCTTGAGTTGTGCAATTTGATGTATGGGTGGTAATTTACAAGGAAGTGTGAAATCTTCTAATCATACTTGTAGGATTTGGTTAGATTGTTGTTTTTTTTCTTTTCTTAATTTGCCAAGGGCACACATTGGCTTACATGGTCCAAATGAAACCGTTTTCATCCTTAATATTTAAATGCAGGAATGCTAATCTTTTCACTGCCTTCAAAAGATCTCACTGCTCAAATGAAAGAGATGGTGAGAAGACATTAGCTTGGAAGTAAAGACATTAGAGTAGACTGCCAGAGTAAGATGATGTCTTTAACTGTCCACTCTACACTCCATCAACTCCCCCTGAGGCTGGAAACTGGCTGCCTGAGGTCACTGCTGAAGGTCGCGCTGCTGCTGACTGCGCTGTGCTCCACCGCTGCTTACAGAAGCAGTATTTTTAAATCAGTGCCCATCTTTCTCACAAAGTTCTGCACTTCTTTGCTCAGCAGCTTCCTGGGGACAGTTCTGGCTCATGTTTGTTATTTGTTTGCCAGTGTGAATGCCTGATATTGAAGAATTTCCAGAATTCCCCCTGTTGCAGTGATAACACTAATCATTAGATAATCCTTCGCATGCTAATATCCTCTGAGGGCTTATCACGGTGAAATGCCAAGAATCTATTAATGGGATGTAAATCTTCATCTCTGATCTTAATTGGATGTTAAAGCTCAGCCACTGCATTGTGATTGGCTAACCCTGTTATGATTATCTGATGGTGTTTTTCATATTTTTGTTTGTGTCTTTCTCCTCCAAAGGCTAACCTGTGCTTTGTGGACATTGACAACCGCTGTGTGGAGATCCCTGAGGACCTCCCCATGTTTCCATACCAGTCCGAGCTGATCCAGGAGCTGAGCGAGGTGCTGCTGCGTTTCGGGCTCCCTCCACAGGGCGGTGCGATCACCAAGCCTGCCACGGCCTCACCTCGCCTGAGCAGCCTGGTGCTGGAGGATCTGATGGAGGACAGAAGGAACGGGAACCTCGGCGGTGAGGAGCTGGCGGTGCTGGAGAGGCTGCAGGCTCTGGCGCGGAGGTGCGGAGGAGAAAAGATGTCAGATGGAGGGAAGACGCTGGGAAACGTGTTTGAGGAGGAGGAGGAAGAGCTGAAGGCTGCCAAGCTGAACATTCAGCTGAGGGAAGTGTTCGCGGGACGTTTTTCTGCCATGTTTGGCAGGTATGAGGAGTTTGTCATCCACAGCGCTCTGGATTTGGATTCCTGGTTGAGCAACCGAGAGGGGGCGTTCAGCTTTGACAAGGTACTTCTATAAATGTCAATGCACTAAGATCGATTATAAGAACCTAATAAAACTACTTTATAATGCCAATTATTTCCATGTATGTTAAGGCTTATTTTCTGTGTTTTTAAAGTACTCTGGATTGTGATAGAAACATAATGTCCCTGTCTATGTTGTGTTTGGACTTGTCAATGTTTAGGGTTCCTTCCTCTCAGTTCAGCCTGCGACCCACTTGCACTTCATGTCCCGGTTCCTGGAGACATCCATGTTTTCCTCCTTCGTGGATGGGAAGGTGATATCTCGCTGGGCGGATAGAGAGCCACTGCAGCAGCTGTTCGACAGCCGTCTGGAGAGGGTACTATACGACACAGAGGAAGAGGACTCCCGTAACTGTCGCTACAGGAAATGCACCACAGTCTTTGAGTCAGGTACTGTGAAGATGCTCTTATATTAAAGAGGGTGAAATAAAGTACAAGGACATAAATGATGTTGCAAGAAGAGTCACAAAGTAAATACTAAGTTACTACAACATGGACCAAAAGGGAGAATATGACACAAAAACAGAAGTCTGCCTCAAATATTACTGTCAGGAATCAATGTTGCTATAAGTTTTTCATTAGGAAACTTGAGATAAATTGGCTTTACTTCCATTTTCAAGTAGACAGTGATGAGCATGTGCAGAGATAACTCATTACTTAACTTTACTTTGGCTCTTAATAGTAAATTAAATTATGCCAAGTTTTACATTTTAGTGACAACCTACAACAAACCAAGAGTAGCATCTGGATTGTTCTGCAGTCTCTTTTCAGCATGAGAGTATGTAGAAAAAAAGTAGGTTGAACCCCCACATGGTAGATTGAGCAGAATGATGATTGAAGTGGATGCCAGATTGTCAAGAGGGAATCTCCAAATCTGTTGCCATCTGTCCTTCTGTTTGGGTTTATACTGTATGTTGATTATGTTGCTATCTTTCTGCAGCCACTTCTTCTCTCTGTTTTGTAATAAGCACTGAAGAGCTCGCCTAAACTTTGCTTCAGGAAACATTTATCTGTCAAATAGTAACTGATGGAAACATATCCTAAATGGATAGTGAAATCTAATTATCTGATGAATAGTTGAAATGCAAAAGTCATGGAATGTAATCTGATACGAGGGGGGAAAGATGGATAGAGTTTGGGATTTACAGAGGGGTGAACCGAATGATACAGTGGGGAATGAGCATTATAGGGTCTAAGCCGAGGACAGCGCTTTGTGTGCTGTGAAAACAGTTTCAAATCTTCTGCTTTGAAATCCTGCCAACCCTCTCTGCAGAAAATGAACTGCTTGCATTGCAGTCACGCTGTATCATTGTTCACATTTAGTCTCTTACTTCAGAGGTGTTGTTACATTGTGCACTGTTCCAGTCCTCTTGCAACTAAACAGACTTAGTAGCAAACAACTAACTTGAATACAAGATGTTCATGTAAGAGGTGAAGTTAAATATTAAACACAAGTCCTCTCTGGAAATGTTTCACTAGACACCCTGTTGGATGCTAACCATTCCTGTCTTTGTCTCTGCAGCTCAGGCCATCGAGCGCAGGCTGCTGAAGGCTGACCACACAGCCATACACCCCCACCTGCTGGACATGAGGATCGGCCAGGGTCGTCACCAGCCCGGCTACTTCCCTAAGCTGCAGGCTGATGTGCTTGCACAGGGACAAAACACCAACAAGTGAGCCTTTCTTTTCTGCTGTTGTTATGTGAGAATACATTAGGGCAGCGATTCCCCAAAGAACCATGGGTACTTGTGACCCCAGCCAAGGGGGTGAAAGGACTAGCTCCAACCAATATATCCACATACTGTAGGAGGAAAAATAGCATCCAAATAGGATTACAAATTGGTGTGATGCTAATCTTTTGTAAATGTGTTATCACAACTACAAGGGCATTTAGAAAGCGCAGACCTCCACCAAAGCTTTGCCCCGCAGCTTTTTCTACATCCTGTTCCCAACGGGACCTGCAAACATTCTGACTACACACCGACCACGCTTATTAGAATCATTAAATATTATTTTTTATATTCCCCCTCCACACTGATTTACGTGATATGTTTGTATCGGTAAAACAGCGCCCCTGCTGTTGTTTCACTCACAGCTCAGGCGCACAGTGGTACTGCAGGGATCACTTTTTGACAGACTCCCGACTAGATTATTTTTTAGATTATATCCAATCCTGCTCCTGGTGGAAAATATTACACCAAACTCCATTTAAGATTGTAACATTTTAACATTGCCATGCATGTCTGCACAAATACATAACTTTATAAACACAAGATAATAGACGTTACATGACGACAGTATTCGTGATAATTCGACATCAGTATAATCCATAAAGACAAAGGCAAATTTTATTTAGAAAATGAAGATTTCTCACTTAAATGAGTGCTATTTGGTCAATCCGATTCACGCCTAATTAGATTATACACAGGAGTTATACATTTTGCTATGTTATTTTGGTGAACAGATGGTCCGGTCGTGTTACAGCATCACGCAGGACTGACCTGAAGAGATCAACAGTGACTGAACACTCAGTGGACAATGAACAGAGACCGGTACGTTCATGTCTTCACACCCACACAGACCAACACACAGACCATAGGATGCTTGTGTCTAATGTAAAACATTTTGTTTATTTGACAGAAGCACACATTTGCGAGGAAGAACCTCCGCCAGTCTAAGCTCCTCGATTCGTCGCCTCAAGCTGTCACTCAGACTCACAGAGAGTTTGTCGACGGGCTGCTGAGCGAGTGTCGTCTAAAGGTGAGAGCTCTGTCTGCGTGGTGATGGAGGCGCTGCTGTCACTGACTTCTGAAGTCATTGCTCAAGGTTAATGCTGCCGAATGCTTTTTTAGACCAAGCGGATGTTGATGGAGAGGATGGGGAAGGAGAGTGTGGAACTGGGTCAGGGAGAAGCGAACATCACCGGCCTGCAGGAAAACACACTCATCCACGGTCTGTGTGACCTACTGGAGAGAACCTGGGGCCATGGTCTGCAGCTGAAACAGGTCAGTCACATGATTTAACATGTCTAATCAGCTCAGATGACCTGAAAAACATGTCAACACATGAGCATCATACAGAAGAAGACAAAGAGATGAGTGTATGTACAGGCTAAATATTGACATGTTTGTTTTGAACAGGGGAAGTCCGCTCTTTGGTCCCATCTGCTGCACTACCAGGCGGCCGGAGGGAAGACGGAGACACCAGCTGAGTCTCCAGGTCAGAGCACAACCTGACCGATGAGCCTTTATAGTGTAAATCACTGAGCTAAGAGTTGGATCATCATTTGTGGTTAACTTTCTGTCTGTTCAGGGTCTAATGGTACGGACCAGGGCACGTTTGATGATAGCACCATGCTCCTGAGAGGATCGTTAATACAGGACATGAGGTAACAAGAGCAAACTACTTGGATGCTGAAAAAAGTGGTGCATCCCTATGGGAAAGAATGTATATTTCATGTATTTGTTTAATTGAAAAATAGGTGATGCATAATTTGCAGTGCAATTGCAATATGAAGAGTTTTCCATTAGTGCATGATAAAATGATGAAAAGAATAACGTGCAAAATGACTTTAACATTCAGTTAAAATAGTGATTATGACATATATAACATCATTGATAGTTAACCACTAAAATAAATGAAAACATGAAACAAAATAAACACACATATATGAATACAAATGGAAAACAGGAATAAAAAATACAGAATGTAACAATAGAGGAGGGCTAAAAAAGATTTAATAAAATAAAATGAAAAGAAACAACTGATATTTTGGCTGAAGTTTAGTCGTATCTATACCTCCAGTATCTGTTTCCATTCCAGGTTCATCCAGACCATGAGTGAAGGTCTTTCTGAGGTGGGACAGGCTCGGGCCTGGATCCACTTGGCTCTGGAGAAGAAAATGCTATCCCAGCACCTTAAAGAGCTGCTAACACACCAGGAGCTGCTCAGGTCAGAAAGCACTCATAATAGTCTAATGTTTCAGGGTGTCATTTATAGTCAGTGCGTGATTTTGACTGGTCGTTTTCCTTTATTCTCATCCCCTGACAGGCAGCTGTATAAACCTCATGCATTCCTGCTCTGTGAGGAAGAAAGGGAGCAGTTTCTGTTCCACCTGCTCTCTCTGAACACTGTGGACTACCTCTGCTTCACACGCGTCTTCACCTCCATCAGTGAGTCCTGTAAACTTTTAACAGCTAGAATTTACTGGCAGGCAGCTTTATGGCTTTTAAGGACACTGAAAGGTTTTCTTCGGTTGTGTCTCCACCCCACTGACCTTATAAACCTGATGTCACCCAGTATCCCATGGATTCACACAGACCCTTTAGACCTCAAACAATTGCCCCAATACTGTGAAAATCCTATAACTGAGAACATCTAAAAAATGTTAAAGTGATAGTTTACATTTTGAAGTGGGGTTGTATAAGGTATTCAACTATGATCAGTGTTGACTGAGTTTGGAGAAGCAGGCAGGAATACCAACACTGGAAGCTAAGTGATGTACTGCTGTTGACATGGACAGCTGCAAAACCTATTTTAACCACCTAAAAAAACAGCTGAAGTGTCCATACATTTAGAATATTTTCACCTTGTAACGTTGCCATCAACCCTGGTGAAGTTTGTGCAGGGGGATATGAAGCCATTATCGATGTGCACTTCATGGAACAAGGCTCCATTGACAAAAACAGTCATTTTACCTTGAAGAACACTGGAGTTGCAGATATCTTGCTTGCTGTTTCAAGTGTATGCTTTATTTTATATAAGTTTTACTGCTGCCCCCATCCACACAAAGCACAACATTGCTTAGCTTCCATGCTATTAATCCTGCCTGCTACCCCAAACTAGGGGCGTGTCAAGCGCCAAGACTGACTATGGATCAGTACCTCAAACCAAACCCACTTCAAAATAATCCAAAGTATGCCTTCAGATGTCAAATATACCACATAAATGAATAACACTTTGCTCTTGCTGCCTCCAGGTATTCCTTACCGTGTTGTTATAATACCCATGAAGAAGCTGAGCATTGCAATGGCAACAGTTGACCCTTGGGTGTGCGTGTCAGGAGAACTTGGTGATTCAGGAGTTAGACAGATCCCGAAGAACACTCAAGAGATCTTTTTCCAGGTTTGTGCACACTCTGCAGCAGTAAGGTCAACATCATGTCTGACAGAGACGCGTGCCTGAATACACTGACTGTGGTTTGTGCTTTTGATCGCAGTGTAAGAACCTGGGCAGGCTGAGCACTCTGCAGCTGGGACAGGAGAACTCTGGCTTGCTGGCAAAGTGTCTGATCGACTGTGTCATGGTGTATAATGAGATCACGGGACACACCTACAAGTAAGCTTCTTACAATGACCCTGGTCTCATCACTTAACACTGACTTTGGCCTCACAGCACAACAACAACTCCCTGCTTGATAAAGATATGATGAATCTGTTTGATCCAAACATTGGATGTCTGAGCAGCTTTAAGCCCTCTCATGAGGTAGCTGCTTGCACTCCACTAACAGATGGCTCTTACCTACGCCATGTATTTGCATAATAAATGTTTTGCAGTTGGATATAATGAAGCACTGTGTCTCCTTTCCCTTCAGGTTCCCATGCGGCCGGTGGCTGGGGAAAGGCGTGGGCGATGGCAGCTTGGAAAGAGTTCTCATTGGTCAGCTGGTGTCACCTGGTGGAGAGGAGGATGCTGGAAGGTGGACAGGGACGCCTCCGGAGCTGGCCTCTCCTTCTCAGAGTGTGCGGGCAGTGCTGGGATCACTTGGCAGCCGGAGCAGTGCGTACTGACAAAGAACACATTCTTTAGTACAATAGCTGACCTAGTTGTTGGTACAATAACAGATTCTGCTCCTGTATCACCTTTCTGTTTAGCCCCTGTCCACTTCCCCTCATGTTTGTCATCATTCATCCTCATGTTTCCGTTTGTAACTATTCTCAATTTATCTTGTCAGGAATGCTTTCCTCTGAAGTACAAGAGGACATGAGGGAGGCAGCAAATAACCTTGTCAAACACTTCCACAAACCAGAACAAGAGGTACGTGAGTTTAAATCGTGAGCATTACACATTTAAAGATATTCACTTTGGCTTCCATAGCTCAAATCTCATGCAGTGTCGTGTTTGACTGTCAGCCTCCCGCTTGTGTTATTTTTATCTCCATCATGGTTCGTTACCCCGGTTTCTCCAACCCGGCCTCATTTGTCTTGTTTGTGTATCAGACTAGCCTCTCTCATCTCAACAGCAAGTTGAAAGCGCTGAAGAGACGTGATGGATCGCTTTCACTTATCTGTAATGGGCCTCCCATTCATTGTAATAACATCTTTAGTGCACACACAGACTTTAATGTACAGGCATTTGCTCTGTTCTGTTTACTTCCTCTTGGTAAATGAAAGAAAAGCCTTTCAGATTAGAGAATAAACAAATTGCTCTCTGCTGTGGAGGGTTTTTCGAAAATTGCATATGAGGGGATTTACTGAAGTTGAAAGATGAGCCTCTTGCTCACACTGACTCTCCCATTTCTCTGATCCCAGAGGGGAAACCTGACAGTCTTGTTATGTGGTGAAGGCGGTCTGGTGCTCTCCTTGGAGAAGTTCCTCCTGCACGGGCTCAAATCGAACCGTCTTTTCCAGAGGAATATGTTTGTTTGGGACTTTGTGGGTAAGTACTTTGACTGAGTGCAATAAAGGGATGGTTTACATCTCTCTGATGTCTCCATCTAGTGGTGATAAATATGAATTTCACATATCAAATTGCAGGCAACAAAGCATGACTGATGCGTTTCATTAAAAACAAATGTAACACCCTCTATGTCCAGAGTTTGTCTTCTACAGCCCTGTTGTCACTTATTGTCTGTATATCAGTAAGTCGTGAACTGACATTATGACCACCTCGTTCCCATAGAGAAAGCAGTGGTTTCCATGGAAACAGCGGATCAGATGGGCGACCTGCAGGGATCAACGCTGACGAAGGGTCCACCATGCGACTCACTGTGCCACTACGTCAATGCCATCAATGCCTCGCCACGAAACATTGGGAAAGAGGGAAAGTTCCAGCTGTTCGTCTGCTTAGGAATCAGGTAAGACACAATGAGTCACAATTAGATTTTTTAATCCAACAACAGGTTTAAAATTAGACTGTTAATCGTGTAATGAATCCAGTGTAAGTCTAGAACCATAGATTTATGATCCCTTCTGTGAATTTAAAGTATCCTGGTCATATTGTGAAAAAAAAGAAAATGTCGGCACGCACAGATAAATATTCATCATATTCACTGAACCATTTACTGTACATGACCTACAGTTCAGGGAGGGAAAGTGTCCACCTTCATCTTCCAATGTTTGGACATAAGATGCAGAAAATCATTCATATCTCTGTGTTAATTAAATACAGGTTTAAAAATGAACCATTGTTTTCAGTTAACTTAGCTAAACTAAACTTATTTAGCTTAAATCTATTTCATTTTGGAAAGTATAATTACAAGTAGATAACTGTGACTGACTCCACATTACCAAAACTTAAAGATTGGTTCAGTTTGTGAAAATGTCAAATGTCACTTTTCGTGAAATGCCTTTACACAGACAGTTTAATTATTTATATAATTATAGTGAGAAGATGATGGTCTCTGTGGCTTAACAATTTGAGCTGTGGAAAGTCATGTGAGTTTGGGTCTAGTCGACAAGTCAGGTCACATGTTTCTCAGTCCTTTTCTATTCCTCATCTGAAGCAAACAGCTTAAGAGTGAGCAATAAATCTGGGGTGCTTTCTGGTTATCACAGTAATATAATTTTAAACAGTCCTTGTATAAAATATCCAATACCTCTTTCATTATCACACAAGAAAAAGAAAGCACACAAAATATGATCAATGTTTTTCTTTTCTTTTTGGTTTTATTGACAGCTTGCTCTGAGTGCTGGTACAGAAAAAAATCACTAAACACATACAGAAATATATTTAATAATGTTAATAGTAGCCTCCAGTCATGTGGTGGACAGAATGCTGCAACCAGTTGATTTTCTTTCTCATTGTTTTATCTCTGGAGGCTTGGGTTAAAAATCTGATTAAAGATGGGTTTTGGTACTTTTAATATAATCAAATGTATTATTAACGGAGCTCATATTGTTTTTTAAAAATCTTAGTATTTTGTCCAATTTCTGTAGCTTTGACGACATGACTTCGGATCTGTGCTTTGGACTGACATTAAATTACCTCAATACTCAGGTTAATGAAACTAAAAACAGCCTATTGTTGAAAGCTTTTTCCAGAGAAACTAGATGGCAATAGTCCTGTGTTGTAGCCAGAAACTCACTTTAAAGTTGAGTCTCCATCAGGCATTTATGGGCCCATTATTGTTGTTGTTCTTCTTGGCATGCAGGGACCGGCTTCTCTCTCAGTGGCTCCCCCTGCTGGCAGAGTGTCCCCTGACAGTGCGTACGTACGAGGACGGTGCTCTGCTGCGGGACAGAGCTGCTGTCCACTCCCTCTCCCGCATCCTGCACACGCTCAATGAGTTTAGCATCACCCTGGAGACTGCACTGGTCAAAGGAGTTGACCTCTGACCCTGACAGATTAGCCTCTGCTCTGTTACCTGCTGCAGGAATGCAGACAGGTTCAAATATTCATCCTCTCATCTGTGGGAAAAGGAAGATCATTCAGACACTTGAGAAATGTGACTTTATCATAAAAGAGGACAGCAGACCAGATGAAGTCACTGGAAACTGGAGCTCCGAACATATTGCCTTGTTCACTGATGTAAATGTTATACACTGTATTTGCTTCAGGAAATAGTCCGATTTTTCCTATGCTTGTTTACACTGTGAAATTCTGTTTCCTCCAGGAGAAATAGAGTCATTCATCATCCCACATCTACAGTAGGTATTTTCCCAGCTCACAGCATTAACTGTACCTGAACCTAGGACAACTATAACTCTCCCTCAACTGCTGTATTGCTTGCACTTGAACTTTAACCTAAGCACATGCATGGCCAAAATCTGTTTGTTTTATGTCTTAGTGTGTTGTGATCTGAAATATCAGGACTCAGGCCTTATTATCTAAACATTTTTCTTGACTTCATTCATTGGATATCTTCGTTAATATATACTCCAGAAAGATCATGTTCCCACTCTATAATGTGTTAAAAAATGTTATATTATTATGCTCTTGTTATACTGTGTAACATCTTGCCTGTTTCTCATTGTTTACTTCTACTTTTGGGTCACATACTGAAGAGTTGCACTCCTGAAATCCTCTGTTGGTGAAACACTGAAACCAAACTAGTGTCCTCATTGTGTCAGTTCAAATAGACTCTGTCAGAGAGCTTTTTCCCCACTCTCATTGTAAATATTTTTGCTTCATTAGACCTTTGATAGAATTGTGCCCATTTGTTATTATGGTGTAATGAATTTGTGGCATATTTTTCTGTATAAAGGCATCTTGTTTGTGTCTGTGTAAAACAATAGACTCCACTATGGGCACACTTTAATGATTATGTGGATAATATTAATTCCGTTTGTTTCTAAACTGTTCAGTTGTCGTCAGACAGTGAATAGAGCACAGTTTCTTAAAAATGCTAGGTATTATGTTGATGTCACCTTTAATTTAACAGTTGAAGAAAAATGAAAATGCTGTCTCCTGCACTGTCCTGCAAGCACTATGTAACCCACAATGACCAAGCCTCTATTATCATTTAAGATTAGATAAAGCAATAATGAATTGTTATTTATGAAATGTGTTGTCAAATATTAAAGTTAATATTGTCATAACTGACTTGGTCTTGTTTTTTCCCTGCTGTTTACTTAAATCTGTGACATCTGAAATAATATATCAAATGCTTTTCCACTGCAAAAGATTTACTGTGCATTTATCAAATACAGTAAGACTAATTGCACCTGTTATTTACAAAGATTTTTACAATTGCCAAATGAAACTTGACCAATACTGTTTATATCCTCTGCTCTGACAGAAGCTGCTAAAATCCGTTGGAGGAAAGGAGTTGGCAGCGCTGCAGACATTACAGGATATGAAAACAGCCGCATACAGGGTATGACTCAAATAGCATATGTGCAGCATAATGCAATTCAAATCAAAAACCCTGAAGTAAAATCTTTTTTTGTGAAGCCTGTGTTGCTGAATTTTAATTAAGGCTCAAGGAGAAATTTCTGAAGACAAACTGAGGTGTCTTCAATGACCGTATGGTACTTATGCTGCATTTAAAAGGAGTGGAGTAATGGGAGCATTCATTGCAGAATTGTACTGGAATTGCACTGGATAGACCGATTAATAAAAACATACAATAAAATACTTGTGAATGGTTGTAAACAAGATAAACATGAAGTTCTGCAGATACCAAGATACAGTCAAAAAATGCTAGTATGAAAATAACAAGGTAAATAGAATAATAATGACAATAATAATAGAATAGAAATCTAGAAAAAAAAGTAAATTTTAGAGCAACCCTGCTATATTTGATAAGGACACATGTTTTGGTGGAGCTGATGTGCTGAGTATTCTGTATATTTGTATTTAATTTAATCATAAATCTAATCCATTATTTAAGGCTCCACAACAGACATATAATCGCTCCTTATATTTGCAGTTTCCTCCCCACCCTGTATTGCTGACAGCAGTTTATATATTCTAGTATGACATCGATGCAGTGTTATGTGACGGCCGGATGACTGGTTTGCTACTGGGGGGAGGAAATAGCCCGGATTCAAGTGGTTTGTCGACTTGAACTGACCACTGGGCGGAGACCACATTTCACCCACCTTTTATTTACCCCTAATCTGGTCCGCTGTCACGCAATTCAAATCAACAAAGCGCATCTCCCTGCGAGACGCCGAGCCCCCTAAAAACCGTGGGCCTCCAGACGGGCCATCTGGCGCTCTGTAGTAAAACGACAGGCCCCGCCCCCTTGCTTACACTCTCCAATGTGCCATAGCAACCGGGGCCGAGCCCCCTGTTCCCGCGCAATGTTCCCATCCTTATAAGGCCAGTAGAATGCAGACGCACGGCCACGTCATACGTCGTTTATGTAAATGCCTTGATTGAAGAAAAAGAAAAAAGCCTTCTGCCCTACTCTGAAATGGAGGTGTGGATACGACGCATGCGCACTGTGTCCACAACTAACCAGTCCCGTCCACAA
>CAFUXE010000249.1:377710-390193 GCA_903364295.1 Serranus cabrilla
GACTATTACTTTGTATCAGAGCCGCGCAACTTGCAACAAGGTAAAGAATGCAGCCGGTTTTTATGTGTTTTGTCGGGTCTTTGACGCTTTAATGGGTTTTAAAGTCTTAGCTGTGTGTTCAGATTGTGTCATTTAAAACAAGCTTCGAGTTGTCTCAGAACAATTGCTCTTTTAGGCCTGCTGCAAGACCGACTGGGCGGCCAACTTGATGTGTAGGGCACCTTAGAAGCAGTTAAAGTAACCGAACAAAGTGCGAGACGGGCAGGATGAAGGCGAAGATGTGTTAAATGTGTCAGAATTGGCTTCATATGCAGGCATGATGAGCAGCGGACGGCTGTTGTTATTGTTGTTGGCTGTCGGGAGGAAATCATTTATTGCTCCCGAAATTTGACTAAAGTCGGTAAATGTGGACGCTGCGGTGGGAAACATACTCTTTTAAAATGCATTAATGCGCACATTGTAGCAGCAGAGCGCCTGCTAAATAAGCCAAGTTGAATCTCTCACGCCCACCCGGACAAGAGATGCGTCTCAGCACGCGGGCGCTGCTGTCAACAAAACAGCCACCGCAAACACAAAACTATTCACCAACGCCTTATGAAACTCGTGCTGGGTTAAAAATATTGTTTGGTGCGAGAAAACAGCTCGAACACCGACTTTCAGGAAGCCGTCGGTTTGAACTTCGCACATGTAGTTGAAGGTGGACTGTTGCAGTGACGCGGTTGTGGAATAACAAAGAGTAAAGATCAAATTACACGATTGTCCGAGAACGGCTTTCCGTTACTATTGAAAACAAGATATTTTGCTTTCGAAATGTGTTTATCCTAGTTTATCTCACTATATAAAGTTAATGTTGGAAGGGAAAGTCGGGCATCGTCGAGCAGGGGACGGTCATCATAAAATGGGTGCGCATGAAGCAGGTCGTGTGGCATGCCATGCTTCCTCGCTGGAGTGGGCGGTGAAATTGGCGACTTGCACTTTTCCCTCGATAAAAACAAGTGCATTTCTCGGTGCCTTTCTTTATTTTAGAAAGTGCACGTGTTATTCACGCAATTCCTAACTGCTTTCGGGGGGATTTTTGCAGTTTACTTTTAATATTACAGCTTTTGCGGAAAATCGCATCACACCCCCTTCTCCACACTGCCTCCGCCTTTGAAGTGTGTTGCCATGTTGAGTTGCGTCACGTACTGTATTCTGCTGCAGAGATCGTCTGCAGTTTACAGATGAGGTGCTCGAAGGTGAATGTGTGGTTATACTCCAGAATACAGGCACCTATACAGCCGGAGTGGATGAAAGAGTGGATATTCTACTTAAGTAGCAATACCACAGTGTAGAAATTATTTGTCAAATGCACGGTCTTGCATTATAAATTTTACTTAGGCTAAGTAAAAGTACAAAAGTAGCCTATTGGCATATATATATAGATACTGGAAGTACTTGAATGTCAAAGTACTCATGCAGAATTGCTCATTTCAGAGGCCTAAACTATATTTAATTAAAATATTGGTGCATCAATGTGTTCGTCACTCTCATGTTGCAGATGGTAAAGGTGGAGCTTACTTTATAAACTGCTGGGTTTCACAATCTATAATATTACATCATAATTGATTGTTTTATATTTTGTATTCATGTAATTGAATTTCATGTTTATTTGGAAGAGACAGATCTAGTTGCACAATAATTATCCAGTACAATGTTACTAGTTACTAAAGATATCAATAAAAGTCCCTCTGAAATGTTGTGGAGTAGAAGTAAAAATGGAAATAATCAAAGAAAGTAAAGTACCTCAACATTATACTTAAGTACAGTAAGACCAGTAAATTGTGTAAATGTACTTAGTTACATTGCACCACTGTATATACAAAGTTGCAGATTAAAATGGATGGTGAAGATTGCTTGATTTTATCATATCAATCTCTACTAATAATATCTATATTGTTGTGTCATTATTTAGCCTATTTCTTCATATTGTAGGGTTAGGGTAGGGTCGTTTCCATTAAACTGTAAGTCTGTTCTATTATTTGTGGCCTCTAACATCGATGTGCTGCTGATTTAATCTGGAATAGATTTGAATAGTATTCTCGTTGAAAATTAGATTTATAACTTGGATTTATTAGCACATTTATTTGCAAGTTTGTGCAAATAAGCTTTCTACAACACTGAAGTGTATATAGGCTACAGATGCATTTGCATCTGGCTTTGCAGGGGTAGGTGTATATATTTATTATATTAAAGACTTTCATGATAATGGTATAATGCATAATGACGCATTTTAATAGACCCTAATCAAAACAGTTTTCAGTATTACAGATTACAACTACTAAACTAGATTTCTTATTATTATTGCTGAGAGTGAGCTCCATTGTGATTTTCCATTCTCATCCTAACTAAATTGCTGTGCTTTTACTGACATTTTCAGGTTTTCATACCCTCCACATCGCCCTCATTAGTCTGTCTCTGATATAGCCAGCAGAGTGAGAGCTCCTTCATTTCCCCTGCTCTCTGTCCGCTCTCTGAGGCACCGCACTGGTAGAGAACCCCGAGGACTGATGGCAAGAAAAAAAACCCAGTCTGGGGGGCGCGGCTCGCAGTTTTGCCGCAGTTCAGGTCTACATGTGCTGTGGAGATTAAATTTTGCCTAGCAACATAAATCATAATTCCCCTGCATAATCGGCGCTCTTATTCCATTACAAGTGATTTCCCCCGGACACGTTTATATTTTTACATTTCTCTGGCAGCAGTTGAGTATATTCTGTAGTTTGTTCTTAACCATAGCAAATAGCGTATCCTCTGCAGCCCGGGGGGTCGGGCTAAGTGCGTGCTTATATTTTGAGTTTCCAAAATGAAGCGTGCATCCTGTGAGCGCAGCATGGTGACATGATCTGTCTGACACGCTGTCTGACTGTTGACCTACTTCCCCACCATGTGGGTCAAAGCGGGGAGATGCTCCACCAAAAACGCTTCCCCTGGCTTTTTTTCGTGCTCTCTGATCGTGACAAAACACCAGATTATAATGTAATAACTCACATAAGGTGGCCACATGAGCTGGTTCAATGAAATACCGCCTGTAATATGAAGCAGAGATGTACGGTTGCAGGGGGTGGTACTACAGTTAACACAGATGAGAGTATGAGATTTTAATTTTTTTAATCGTTTTCTTGCACGCAGATGTTTGGCTTTCATAAGCCAAAAATGTACAGGAGTTTGGACGGCTGCTGCATCTGCCGCGCAAAGTCCTCAAGCTCTCGTTTCACAGACAGCAAGCGGTACGAGAAAGACTTCAGGAGCTGCTTTGGGTAAGAGACACAGCTGAGCGCGTGAGGCTTGGCGAGATCGAGAAGGATAGCTTATTGATTTGCAACATTTTGCCTTGTTGCATCTATTCACACACTGTATTTGTCTTGCAGACTGAGTGAAACTCGATCTGGAGAAATCTGTAACGCCTGTGTGCTCCTGGTGAAACGATGGAAAAAGCTACCTGTGGGGACCAAGAAGAACTGGAACCACGTGAGTCTGGAAAGCAGTACTGATATGGTTGTTGTGAGGTCATGATATGATACCTGAATTATGCAAACTCATTCCTCCTCTCCTCCACACAGGTTGTTGATGCCAGAGGTGGTCCCAGCCTAAAGATAACCTCCAGGCCCAAGAAGATAAAGTCCATCTCCAAGAAAGCACGGCCGAGCCAGATCAGCAGGCTGCAGAAAGAGCTGAAAAGAAACAGTGAGTTCTGCATTTTCTGCAGCAGTAAAATGCTTAATGGCACGCACTTATTTGCTCCTTTAAGAGTAGATATTTTTATGTCATACATTCCTCATGATGTGTCAAACCTATTCACCCCTTCTTTGTTCTGCCCACCAGATTCGGATGCGCACAGCACCACCTCCAGTACCTCCCCGGCTCAGTCCCCGAGCTACAGCAACCTGTCAGATGACGGCTCGGACACTGAGCTCAGCCCAGGATCCAGCCGCTCCCCTGTTTTCTCCTTCCTGGACCTCACTTACTGGAAGAGGTAAGTCACTGATTTGTTATTTAGGATTCAGAACAACACACTTTATACAGCCTATGGTCTAGCAATAAAGTCATATTGGCTGCTGCTAGTTGTTTGCACGCTTTTGCTATTACCTAAAAATCGCATTAACTTTGCATTACTCTGCACTTTAAATTACTGAAAAAGTTCTGTTTCTCCCATCAGAGCTGACAATGTTCCCGACTATAAAAGGCCTAAAGCTTGTAAAACACTGCTACAGGCCCTTTTCTTTAAATTAATATGTTGTTGCTTTAAACACTTGAATAGATGGAATGTATTATGTTTTGTTCAGGCAAAAGGTGTGCTGTGGAATAATCTACAAGGGGCGCTTTGGGGAGGTGCTCATCGACCCCCACTTGTTCAAACCATGCTGCCGCAACAAACAGCGACGGCAGCAAGAGGAAGAGGAAGAAGAGGAAGAGGAGGAAGATGAGGAGGAAGAGGTGGAGATAGAGGAGGGCCCGGTGGGCGTGGATGTCAGCGGGCATAAATCCCAGACGGAAGAGGAAGTGAAGGAGACACCGAGGTGTGGGGAAAACGCAGAGCCTGTACAGCTATGCGTTGCCATGACAACACCACCAACCAGGAGCGGGGCGGTGATGGAAGACGGGTGGTAAAGTCCAAAACCCGCCTTGCACACATCTCTGAAGAAATCTTGAGGTGCTGTTTTTTTTCTCTCTCAAGCACTTCCTCAGATTGCCTTCAATCATAAAGCAGCTGAAAATCCTTCGGTCTTCTCCATAACGATGTTGGAGGTTTGTTTATTTTGTTTAAATGGTAACTTATGACGAACTGTTGGTTTTTTCACTTTGTCTCTTATTTTGTATTTAATATTCATACATCCATCCTGATGATGGACTATCATCCGTAGTGTTTTTGATCTACTTTAGATAAAATGCTGGAGCTCTAGTTTGCTGGTACATTAAAAAGATTTTATTCCAAAACGCAATAGATCCCATAGAAAAAGGTGCTACTTGAAATTCATCACTCAACATTTCAAACATACAGCTGAACCATTCTCAATACGGTTATTTCATGAGCATATACGTTAAGATAACTAATATTATGGCATTACTTTTGCTTTCTTCGCTGAGAGTAGATATCTCTTTTTTTGAAATGGTGGATATCTCGTTTTGGAATGAATGACACTTTACATAGACAGAGCACAGACCTGTACAGTACCCCTTGTGTTTGTGTTTTTTCACATCCATTCCTATCAAAGAGTTTGTGTTTGTAGACTGTCTCTGTGTGCAAATACGTGTGTGGGTCCCATTGAAATAAGGCCTATTCACAGCTTCAACAGCAAATACACCAGCCTTAATTATGTGTTACAGACAGTGCTAGTGTTAATTCTGGATCTGTATTAAGGAACACAAAGGGACAGTAGCTATATTTATTGTGGCCTCAGCAACACATAGTGCATTTTGCATGAATGGCAAGACCACTCATCCAAAAGACCTAATGATCTGATGCATGAGTCTACTAAAAATTGCATGGCCTTATATAAACTGTAAATCTTACTTTTATTTTTTGGATCCATTTCTCTGAAGTTTTAACTTATTTTTATATGTAAGAAAAAAAGGAAAAATAGAAGTGTCTTTGGATAATAATACCACATAATTCAACAGCAAAACACACAATCGGTCTATAGTCATTCAGCAATATCAATATCAGTGATTCCCGTCATTCCTGGGTCAGTCAAGGTAAAATACTTTATACAAGTTGAAATTCTATGCCATTGCCTCTTATATACCACAAATGTGTTGTTATATATAGCCTAATATTACTTTATTTATCAAACGAAAGCCAAAGCACATTGAAATTCACCCAATGTCAAATCAATGCAGGTTTTCTATGGACACTTGTGCTTGTCCGAGGTCATTTGTATGTATGGTATTCTTAACAGAACACTAATATGAAATTTCATACATGTGATGTTGTAGTCGGGAGCAGAGGGTGTGTTATGTACATAAGGGGTTGGGTGAGCTATATGGCTCCTATATGGGTTTCATTATTTATTTATTTCATATTTATTTGTATCACTGCATCCCCGCTTAGAAGTGTAAGAATACTTTTAATCTCTAGCTTCTACGTAGAATGGTTTTGTACTTCAGAAATCGAATGTCATTTTCACACGCAGGCTTTGTTTAACATTGCGTTGAATTACTGGTTGTCAATATTTGTGAAATGTTGTTAAGTATTTATTTACTCATCAGTTGAGTTGCGTGCAACCTAACTTATTCTGTACCATCACTTTGGATATGTATCATGTAGACTGTAATGAATGATAGATTGCAACCAAACTGTACTTTTCCCCCTTTTAGCCTGTAGCTTCAAAATGTTACATACCTGTAGGATACCTAACTCTAGACTTGCATGTATCGTTGCTATGCATTTACTTAGCTTACAAGTTAGACAAAGCAGTTTTGTATTTTTTATACATCATGTACTTTTTTTACATGTCCCTTAATAAAAGTAATTTTGTGAGTTTTCTGGAAACATTGAGTCACTGAATTGATTTGTATATATGGATGGGTAAGTTGATGAAAATGAACTAAGCAGGGTGATCCATATTCAGCTAAAGTTAGATTTGGAAAGATTTATTAGTTAGTCTTTCATGTTTGATGTAAGATAATACAACGTAAGGGAAATGTACAATGAAATTACAACATTTCAGAGACAACATACAGCAAATTATCTCATCAGAGTTATCTGTATTACCTGTGAGAGATAATCTACGCCAGACTTTTATCAATCATACAGGGTTTCTGTATTTTAATGTAGTGTTTTCAAGGTTTGAAAAGTGCTCAGATTTTAAATAAAATGCTTGAAACTGCATAAAATGTAGGTTACATAGGACGCTAATTCTACTTGTAAGCAGGTGAGTCTCTTTTTAAAAATGAAATTTTGTTGGGGTCCCTTTTGTCACCATTCTGCAGAATGCTCTCACGGAACATAATTTTGCTTGTTCATAGCACTATACAATCTAATTTAATGTGATGAAGGAAACTAATCAGTATATGGTGTGTATACTGAATGTACTTACATATTTAGAATATACTTTTACCTCCATGTAAGATCCTCGAAGAACTGAGAAATGCACGTTGAACACTTGATTCTAACATGAGAATTGTGTACCTTACAATACTTACTTTACTGTATAATTACATTTTAGTGAAATTATACTGCACTCATTTAATTCAATACTTTCTTTATTCAGATTTTATTTATTATTGTATTTTATTATATACTTCCACGCCTGAAAAACAACAATATAACCAGATTCAATTTTTTATACATTTGTAATTTGCGCAGTTAAAATAAAGAGAAAAAAAGGAAGAAACGTGGAAAAAAATGTACCGGAAACAGCGGTCCTATGACCGGAAGTAGAAAAAACACGGAAGTGCTTTGTTTTTGTTTCACAGTCAGCTGTTAGGTGCCCCTTTATGCTTCAGAAGTCGGGTTAAATCTGATATTAAAACAACCACAGGTCGACGAAGACAACCACCGTGAGAGCTCAGGTAGCTGATGTGAATTTTGCTGCTTCGCTCGTCAGTTTAGCCCGCCAGCTAACGGTATCATCAGCCTGCTAACAGGAGACCCTGCTGAACTGTTAATAAAGTTAATCATCGTTAAACATGCAGTGTTAAAATATCACGGAAATACCTTACAGATGGGTTTGACTGCCCCTGTAGCAGATGATGAGTGTATTAACGTTACTGAGTCCAACGAGCCACTAACTTAACTGGCTGTGTCCTTTATTTCAGGATTAGGCTTTTTCGATGTGAGCGTGGTTTCAATGCCTGTGCTGCTGAGAATGTTTTATTATGCTAATCGCATTTCTAACAAGAGGTTTGTAATTGCAGCCTTTTCCTCATCATGGTGGAGCCCACAGCATCTGGCGTGTTTTGTAACAGGATGCTGAGCATGGTCAACTCTGAGGATGTTAACGCCATCATCCAGGCTCAGAGACACATGTGAGTGTCTGTTAGTCTGGGAAATAAAGCCAAAATCTTATATCCCCATATAGGAAATTTCATATCTTGATAATGATGTATAACACGATATAGCATGTTTTCTAGTAATTCACAACGGTCTATATGAAATGTCTTCATAGTAAATCCTATTTTGCTTTACTTCTGTGTGAATTAAATACTCATCAAATTAAAGCTGCTAAAAATCCTTTTATTCAAATAATACCTGATGAGTATACAAGCTTTAAATGTAATCATAGTGAAAAATGTTTTAAATAGTTCAAGCTTAACAAAGACTATGTTTACATGTATGTATATGTACATTGCCGCAGTTTGACGTAACTACATTGGGGCAGAATTATTGGGTGTAGGCACACAGGAGTTCAGTTATAAAGCTGAGTGAAAGAAGGACCTTTTACACATTATTCTCCACTATCATTGTGCAGAGAGAGCACTGTCCTGAATTTATGCACAGCTGTACTCTGGGAAATTGAGCTTAGGTGTAGGTCAGTTCACTTGCATGATAGTGATGCTGAGACCTGCCTTGTTTAATGTAAAACTAGCACCTGAAGATAATAAATGTTGTGCTGAAATATTGTGAAAACAGGCTTGACCGCTTTGAGAAAACCAATGAAATGTTGATCAACTTCAACGGGCTGTCTAACGTACGACTGCAGCAGATGAACGAGCGCTTCCTACTCCACACTCGCACCCTTGTGGAGATGAAGAAAGATCTGGATAGTGTCTTCAGGAGGATTAGGTAAGTCACTACTCCCCTTCCAGTGCAAACGCACGAACACACACACACACACACACACACACACACACACACACACACACACACACACACACTTTCTCTCTGATAACTGTCCTCGTATGCTTCGCCAGGACACTAAAAGGGAAGATTGCGAAGCAGTACCCAGAAGCTTTCAGCAGTGAGTTAGCATTTTCTTTCTTTTATATCCACAGTCAACCTCCCCAAATGTCTAAGATATCTCTGTTTTGGCTGCAGATATCCATGAGTCACCCATCCTGGAGGACGACGATGATGACTTTGACCCAGTTCCCCCCAGTACTGCCACAACAATTACAACAGCCATGTCGGAGCAGAGCACAGAGTCCTGCGACACAAGTCCAGATGTGATCTCACCTACCGTCAGCAGATGCTCCGATGATCTCTCTCAAGAGGTGCCGGACACGCCCACCTACGATGTCCTAGAGACAGCTGTCCTACAGGACGAGGGCCCAGACTCTGTACCTGCAGAATAGAGCAAGCAGTTTGTGAGTGGAGCTTCAAACTTAAAACAATTTTAGCAGGAGGTCATGTTGTATATTTGACTTTGTGTTGGCCTCTACAGAATCTGCTGACTTTTCCAGTCATTAATCTCTCTGTTGGGAAGAGCATCACAACCTTGATCTTAGATGTGTCTATGAACTGTCTATGAGGACACTGGATTTATGTTGGCATGCTTGTTTGTCCTCTGCCTGCACAGCACTAAAACAATGCAGATAATACTTGAAGTTGTATAGTATATCATATCATAGATGTGTGTCTGACAGTAAACCTGAGCAAAACCCTTCACTCATTATGTCATGATTAGCCTTTTCTGTTGTTGTTTGAAGAAATGAACACCTGTCTGAAGGTAGAAACCTCTCATGTATCTAATGATATTTTTAAATTATGTTCTCAACCTTAAAAAAATAGATGGGGTTCGTGAGTATTACCCATATTCCAAAAAAAGTTGGGATAATGTAATACAGTAATAAAAAATGGGGCAAAAAAGACAAGAAACTTAATGCTCAAACTGGGGTGCAGTGTTTTTATTTACATTATCACAGCATCCCAACTTTTTGAGAATCAGGTTGTAGTTACGACTGCTGTTGTCATACTGTAATTATAGTATCATATTGCAGCTTTGTTATATAGTGGGCCCTGTTAAAACCAGGAATAATGCATGAATGTTAATGCATTCATGAATGTTTTCAACAACAGTTAATCTGATCCCTTACTATTTCCTGCCATGAACTTGTCTTTTGATTTGCCACTTCCATTGCAGGAAAGCCAGGGAGAAGTTTTATTTAGCAGTGATTTTCAACAAACAGCAGGGCAGAGGCTCAGTGATACGAGAGCTAGATACCAGGTGGCATTAGTGAAGGATTCAACCAGTCCTTACTCCACATTAAAGATGTAGTTTTTGGTGTAAGGGAAAAGTCTAGCTAAAAATGTACTTCATTGTTATTTATGAAATAGTTTTGTTTAGTTTAGTTTTCATTTGTGGGTCTGGAAAATGTCCTTAAAAAGCAGAGAGACAGATTATAGTGATCAAGTGTTGAAGCTGCTCCGAAATAATGTTATAATTATATTGAATCTATTGTCCAAAATCAATTGAATAACATAAATTCAGCATACAGATCCTCAGATTTGCCCATTAGGTCAAAGTTAATGTTACAATTGGGGTTGTGTCTTGAACATTTCTTTCTGGGCTCAAGTATATGAACAAACTGTGATTCACAGCTATGCTATTACACCTTTTTTATTATCTGAATATGTTTTTGGTCCTTAAATTCAGTAGTAAATAAAATGTAGATGCATAAAAGAGATAACATTTTTAACTAAATTTAAGTTAAATGATCAGAAAGGTGTAGGCTGGTGTATATCCTCTCAAAATGTAGGCTTCAAGGCTGTAAATAAGATGATTCAAGCTTAAAATACCAATTGCAACGTACCCCGAAGCCCAAAGATCAATGTGTGGCAGTTGGTTGTTGGCAGTATGGATATGCCTAAATGTGCTAAATGAGACTCTACATGCTTAACAGCATCAGTGGCCAGAGGACAGTTGTCTCTTAATCTCTCCACGGGGCCAGCGTGCTGTCTGTCTAAACAATGAACAAAAGAGAGAGAAACATGCTGATAATGAAGGCCAAGCAACTCATTGTTGCCCCAGGGTCCCCCCAGCAGGTTAATCTTACCAGGCAAAAACGGATCTATTTACAGTACAAATATGACCCAAGTGAGCATAATATCACCTGACATATTAAAGGTAGTAAAACTACATCTTGACATGGAAGAATCCTCTGTGAGATGGAGTTGAGTAAGAAATGCATTTTAGAGGTTATTCGAAAATAAACTTACAAATAATGAAATAACAAAGTAATTTCTTAATAATATATTATAAACAGGGGCAGGTAATGAGGTCCTGGCGAGATGAAGAGCTTTTACCAGCTAGTGGCAAATAAGCTGGCACCAAACTCTTCAGTATAGCACAACATATTAAAATAAATACATTTATCCTTTATCCAGTTCTTCAGATTATGATTCAGTTTTATTAAAGTACTCAGTGGTGAGCACAGGGGGGTGGTAGTGGGGGCAGTCGACCCCCTTCAAGACCCAATTGTTGAAAAACACACTCTAAAGTGCCCTCTTGGGAGGAAAAATGCGCTGGTGTGCCCTTATTTCTTTTCGCCCCGGCCCTTCAAGAAGTCTGTGAATGTCACTGCTTAAAATGGTCTTATTATACTCTGTTGATACATGTAGCAGTATAGTTTGTCCCTAAATGACAGAAAAGCACCATATTATGAAATGTCCAAAAACTGAAAAAAGTCATACTATGTCATGTCGATTTTTGTCAAAAATGGCAAAATTTTAAAATGCTTAAAAATGTTTAAAATTGTCTCATTATACCCTGTTGATACATAAAGTAGTGTAGATTGTCTGATAAAGACAGAAAAACACCCATTTGTGATTTGTAAGAAATCTGACAAAAAAGTCATATGTATGTTGACTTTTTTCCATGAAGAGGTCATAAAATTTTAAAATGCCCCAAATTCACAGAGTACCTTTATTAGAGTCTGTTGACATGTGTTATGGTATAATCTTTGGAAAAGAGACAGAAAACACAATTTTATGAGCTTTGCAAAAACTGAAAAAAGTCATACCATAGTACGTAGATTTAAGACAAAAAAGTTGAATTTTGAATGCCTAAAAATGCTTAAAATGTCCCAATTACATAATATATCCAGAAATGACAGAAAAACACCGTATAATGACATCTCCAAAATTTGAAAAAAGGCATACTGTAGCATGTGGCTTTTTTTTTCATGAGAAAGGTGAATTTTTTAAAAATGCACCAAATTCGCAGGATAGCTTTATTGGAGTCTGTTGATGTGTGTCAGGGTGAAACTTTTTGAAAAAGGACAGAAAAACACCATATTATGACGTGTTTTTGTCAAAGTGGTCAAACTTTAAAATTCCATTAAACGCCCAAAAATGCTTAAAATGTCCCAATTTCAGTGTTGATACATATTAGAGCCTAATGTATCCAGAAATGACAGAAAAACACCATGTTGTGAAATGGCCAAATTTTCAAAAAGTCTGCATGTCGTTTTTTCTTCCCGGGCAAATTTTCAACTTTATTAAAAATGCACCAAATTCGCAGGATAGCTTTATTAGAGTCTGTTGATGCGTGTCAGGGTGAAACTTTT
>CAFUXE010000250.1:16076-44778 GCA_903364295.1 Serranus cabrilla
CTGCAACATACTTACTGAAAATGTCAAGTATTTTCAAGTCATCCGACTAAAGTCTGAGTCAAGTCAGTGATGTCAGAGTCCAAGTCAAGTTGCAAGTCTTTGATGATATGTTCAAGTCGAGTCCAAAGTCATCAAAATTGTGACTCTAGTCTGACTCGAGTCCAAGTCACGTGACTCGTGTCCACACCTCTGACTCTTTCACTGGTCAAGCTAGCTCCTGCAGCACTAGTGGGCGATGTGAAGCCCAGAATCAGACTTTGCCAATGAGAGAGGAAGAATCGAGGTGCTTCCAGTCCTTTCTCAAAGTTTCTCTTCTTTGTGGGAAAACCCTGTTAAACAAAATATTAAGCATAGCAGAGTATTTTTACAAACTTTAAAATATATCTGGAGGGGGACTTTAAGTAATCCAGCTTTTTCCGCACACTTCTATGGTACCTATTTTCTCAAATATAAACATATACAGCCTAGGGAAAACAGGGATCAAGAAGCAAAAAAATAACCACTTTCTCTCTTTGTGAAAAGATGAATGCACAAGCCCTCAGCAGTGTTACAGCCCTTTTACCCATGCAAAGACAATTCCAGCCACAATTTACGCCAGTTTAATGAATACAAACACTAAGAGCCTGTACTGTACTGTAGATGCTGCGGTTACAATATCAATACCATCATGCAGAGTGCTTTAAGCGCCTGATGTGAATGCTTTACCCACAGGAATATCAATTGTGGTGGAGCAGAATGAGAAAATAGTGGTGCTATTTTTGTGCATTTGCTCCCGGCTATATGCAGGCACAATCCCCTAATTGGTTACCCTAGCCCTTGTGCTGCAAAAGGTAGTTGCGAGAAAATACTGAGCTCAACAACTGGCTGCTGCGACTGACAAGCAATTAGGGATTGAAAGCTGATTTTTAAGGTGCACCTTTCAGTAAAACGGAATACATATTAAGATCAAAAACTGACATCCCAGTGGGGAAAAACCTGACAAGTGACAGGCCTGCAGAAATGTTTTTTTTTTTATCACATGGTATGACATTACAGGCTTGGTTTCTTAGATACATCCCAGGCGAGGCATTCGGGGGAACATGCAGCAAGCTAATTACTGCCTCGTGCTGAGAAAATGTAATCATTTAGTAATGTCTCCACTTCAATGTCTGCAACATTTGCATGCCATGAAGCTTGGGAGTGCCCAGCTCTCTGTGGTAACTTGGAAAATCCTCGAAGAAGAGGCCACAGTCCGGTTACAGTTAGTGAGTGGCATAAGACTGCCCTCCGATGGAAGAGTCATGAACTGCTGCTGAAGAAATCAGACCAGAAATGTGTCAAATACCAATATTGTTCCAAGCAAAGTAGATTTACTGTTTTCAGAGTCACCTTGTTCTATAATGATGAAAGCAATCATATGAAAGTACAGTACAGAGGCTGTACATGGATATGGGCTATTTATCCCTGGGCACTGACTACTGCTTCCCTATTCCCTGCCTAACTCTGCCAATCAAATGCATTGGGGCATATTGTTGAGGTTAATGCTCTCTTATAACCCTTTTACATTTAACCAGTAGCAATAATAACAGCTGTAGATCTCAGTTATTGTTTGATTTTGACTAAAAGCATTTCATTAACGATGTCTTCAATTAATTTCTCATGAGCCAATGTGTTAACTCTTGATAAAAAATAATTTGTTTGTTGCTAGTGGAAGTGTTTATTGTAGATTTCTGAGTTTGCATGTTCCTCCACATTTCTCCCACAGTCCAAAAACATGCAGCTTAGGTTTAATTGGTGACTCTAAATTGTCCGTAGGAGTGAATGAGAACGTGAATGATTGTCTGTCGAGAGGTGGACCCCAGGTTGAGTGAATGAATTAATGAATTAATGAAAGTTGCTATGGTTACTATTAGCCAGCGCATTCATTTAGAGTGAACAGACAGTTTAACTGGAACTTCTCAGTAGAAGTTCCAGTTGCCTCGCAGCCAATCAGAATTTAGTTTGCAAATTTACAAGAAAGTTATTTTAGGATGTAGAAGTATTTTTTGTTGCACGTAAACACGTATAGTGAATCTGTGAGGGTTCAGTTGGATGCTGGTGTTGTTTTGTGTGCTTCCCCCTCCCCTCTGTGTTCTCGCGTCCTGCAGGTCCTGTGTGATGCAGGAGGGCGTGGCTGGCTGCAGATTGGACACACCAGCTCTCAATCAGCTCATCAGCCTCAGACTACTTCAGCTTGGTTTCTGCCTCACTTCAGTGCCAGATAATTCCATGACATCTGGTCGTGCTGACACCCCCGATAATAAGTATTTCCCCAGTGTGTTTTTGAGCATGTTCTCACCTGTTTGCTCTGTGCCTGAACACTTCCATGTGCTCACTCCTCATAGCTTTTTCCATAAACTGGTTTGTTTCCTTGTGCCAGCCTGCCTCCTGCTCACACTGCCTGCTCTGTTTTTTATGGTTGGAATAAATCCTTCTTTTTTTTTGGACATACAAGCTTGTGTCCTGTCTCTGCTTTGGGGTCCAAACAAAACTGCAACCAGCAACATAATAGAACAAATAAAGACAGTTTTCCACACAGCAAATTTGTGGTCATTGTCAGGAGAAGGTGGAGAAGAATTCAGCTTCTTTACTTAAGTAAAAGTACTAATATTAAACAGTGGAATTACTCTTAATACAAGTAAAAGTCCTGCATTCAAAACTTACTGAAGTGAAAGTACAAAAGTATCAGCATCAAAATGTACTTAAAGTATCAAAAGTAAAAGTACTCGTTATGCAGAATGGATCCAATCAGATTGTTTTATATATTCCAAATATTTTGTTTAAAATAGATCATGTTTTTCATGTTAAATCTTGACCCTAAAAGTAACTAAAGCTGTCAGCTAAAAGTAGTGGATTACAAAAAAGGAAATACTCAAGTAAAGTACAAGTAGCTCAAAATTATACTTGAGTAAATGTACTTTGTTACATTCCACCACTGGTTATTGTTGATAAACACACTAACAAAATAGTATATAAAATGCTATAATGTGTGCAACAATAATGCACTTTTCTAATCACAGTTACAAAGTGCTTTGAGGACAAGATAAAAATGGAGTACTAACCTGGAGAGGATAATTGGTGATTAACCAGTCATGTCTTTGGCAGTAACTCCACACACACAGGGGTCGGATTAGACCCCCGAACCCTGCTGCTGTGAGGGGACGGGGCGGACCAGCGCACCGTGAGATGTTCTCGTCTCCTGGAGCTTGTTAGAAGTCGAGCAGCTGAATGTTGGACTAGCTGGAGTCAGGAGATGGCTCTCTGGCTCAGCCCTCAGGGCGCCACAGTAATCTGGGCGTGACGAGATAAAAGCATGAATTACTTTTCAAGGTCCGCATGAGATAAAAAGTGTTTAGCTTTTGAAATATTTCTCATTTGGGGGAAGCATGACTGCACTACCTCGGTGATTTGTATGTTAATAAATACACCGAAATGTTTGTTTTGGATGTTTAATTTCCACTATTCTGGAAGAAAACCTAAAATACTAAACAATAAATACACAAAAACTACTGTTACAGTACAAAGAGTAAATGTAACAGTGCAGTGCTTCAGGAAGTGCTATTCCACGACTGGATTTACACGTTTCATGCATCCATTATGTTTGTCAGTGAGCTGCAGCATGTTTTATAGTCGACTCACACTTTCTGATGAACTCCTGTAGCTTTAATTTGTAACCCCTAATTATACTTTTGGCCATTTTCCAAACAAAAAATGAACCAGAGGATGGATGGATTCCAAGATGACGAGACTGCATCAATTCCTGCTTCGTTTTCATTTTGAATCCCGAGAGAAAACATCCGCTGATGGATCCAGACTGAGACCCTGTGACACTCTGGGGTGCAGGGAAATGTCTGTAAGCGTGGCGTGTGTAGCATGGGACCTTTTGTACCTGTCACATCCCATATGTCTGGCAATTCATCTTGCTGTTGATACGATCATCCCGTCTCATACTGTAATTCGTTATTTGTCTGTGCAGTATCTCTTACGTGATTACAATAAATAGGCCTGTGATGACATTACTTTAGACTGAGTGTCTCATTTCCACTTTTCATGTGATTTGTTCAAAGTGTTAGAGCCTTGGCCCTTAAAGCCTCCCTGCTCTGCCCGGATCTTTAATCTTTACTTGGTTTTTACAAAAACCCAAAACAACTGAGTAAAGTTGACCATTTATTGAATGAATAATGAGCAGCTGGACTCTGCAGTGCCCATGCCAGAGCACAATACAGAGTGAAGAACAATTTCTCTTTTCATAGTTTTCTTCTGAGTTTTGGCAAAACCCAACAATAGGTTGCACTTTTGGACTTTTTTGAATTTGGGATGAACTAGCAGCCAACCAGACCTTATGGTGTTTATGCAGATGTGTGTTGATCCTGGAATAGCTCTGTGTCCTTATCTAGATCTAGCCAGCTCACAGAAGATTTACAATGTAAAACATTGACTTTCATGACCTGAAACCTAACAAAGGAATGTTGCCTTAAAATGCTCCTCTCCCTCCAGTTAAATTAATATTAAATCTTCCAATAAGCTGACTTATCCTATCTATCCTATGAAAAGACAGACAAATGAGCGTCCTGAAGGACTCATTGTGTAAAAATGAAACTCAAAACTTGGCTTTAGAGATTAAATTTCAGGCTAAATGAACGACTCAGCACACAGACAGGTAATTAATCATTTCTTGGGTCTTTTCTGCGGCCCCTCTCAGAGACCCCTGCTCAAAAAAACACCTTGACATTTTTGTAATTACACCTTTTCTCCGGAGCGACTCGGCAGCTGTTGACAAACTGAGGGGTCACATTGCTGCAGCACAAATAGAACTGCTGTGTGTTAACCCATTTAATCCCACCAGGTACAGCTACTTCTCAGCTGTGTGTTTGCTTTATGAGAGTTTACAGTTTGTATTGATGGTTAACTGAAGCGATTCGAATGGTTTCACTTCTATCTATGCATCTATTTTCATCTGGGGACAGCAGGCTAAGCAAAGTATTCCAGATGTTCCTCTCCCAGCAATGTTTTCCAGCTCTTCCTGAGGGACACAGAGATGTTCCCAGGCCAGATGAGACACATAATCATATATTTATATATTTACCAACAGTACAGTACTTTTTTAGGTACTTTGCTTGTGTCTCCATCCTATGCTAGTTTATACTTCTTCTCCACCACAAGAAACCAAGAAAACCACCAAGAATTGTTACTTTTAGGAATTGTAATGGAATTAAAATATATTCTCTATAAAGAAAACATGATAACAAGTAAAATACTTTAGCATCTTTGGGCCTTCAGACAAATCAGGATCCCCTGATTATCTGTAGGCTACCAAATAAGATGCTAATCCATCCAATAGTTGTTGAGGCATTGAACTTACAACTACAATACAAACCTGCTGATGTCACCCGAGGAAACTCCCGAGGTGATCTGTGCAACATTTTGTCACAATACATCTGTTAGAGAACCGACCAAGGTCCATTAGTGGTCCACTTGTTCTCTGAAACTTAACATTTGATTTATTTATTATATCTATGTTGATTTGATTGCTTTTGCTTTCATTTTAATTTAAATGTGTTTCTGTATGTTGTTTTTATTGCTTTTATACTTTTTATTTTTTCCATGTCTGATGCAAAGCCCTTTAAATGCCTGCTGTTGAATTCTGTATACAAATAAACTTGCCCTGCCTTATAGTCAGTGGTTGGCATCCCTCGCCGCCACATCTGGCCCAGGATTCAGTTTTGGACGTGATGAGGTCATTGTTGATGTTTTCTTTCTCCTCTAACTGTGGAGTTTGTAGCAGCTGATGCAGACTGTAGCAGCAGAGAAGAATCACTACTCCTGTTATTTGGATCCAGGTGACTTTGCTTACAGCTGTTGGCATCAACAAGAGGAGGCTTTTCAATCAGAAGTCTGGAATACAGATTTTGTTTTCCAGCTGCTCCAAATCCCACCTGGTTCCACCACACACGATTTTTTTTTTAAAGCGGGGCGCAAAAACCATAAATCAACTTTCAGTGCAGCTAATTGAATATCAATACGTGCCCCCATCAGCGCTTCCCATAGGCAGAGACAATTACCTGGCTAATTGTGAAAATGAAAGAGGCCAACACAAAAGAAAATCACATGTATTCAAACAGGCCCGCTCATTCCGCATGCAGAATTATGCATGCTGTAATTAATTTGCCATTAAGACCGGATTGATGTCGCCGTCACGATGCAGACAACCACGCCATAATTGCCTCTGGTGTTGCATTCACAGCTTTGCCTCATTACTGAAACAGATGCTAATTTAGCAGCACGGCTTCAGGTTGACAGGTGTGTGAAGTGTGTGTTTGTGTCTCCGAGTGGAGCGTTCCGCCGTATCGGGCTACATGTAAAAATGTACTGCAGAAGGGGAATGAGGAGTTGAAAATACATCATAATAAGCAACGGCATGTTCATGAGGGAAAAGAAATATTTTCCTTTTTGGTGGCGCATCTTTTAATCGTAATGAATGGCACAGGCGGTAATTGGTATGTGAGGAGAAAGAGACTTAATAGCTTGGGAAAACAAACCATTCTGCTGAATTATTAAGCTGTTTAACTCGATTATTTGCTTTTGGAACTTCCTGTTCTTCACTTCATTAGGATAATTGTTACCCTCATTTTGTATTTTCTGAACACCACATAATAACTTAAATAAACAAAGCGGTTACTTCAAAAGGTGTTTATTCTTCTGACAATAAACCCATTATTTATATTCAAAGAGGAACTAGACATACAACATAAAAAACTACTTTTTTTCCCCACATCAGTTCAGTTCAGTCAGCTGGTTCAGATGAGTTCAGGACTGTTCAGCTCAGGTGGAAGATTTGCTGGTGAGTTCAGGGTCCACTCTGGCTTCACATCTTCTTCGCCCGTTTCTTGGGTCTTTGGTTGAAGACGGGCGACGTTCCCATCAAAGAGTCGGGCGAGTGTGAAGCGTAGCTGCCGTCTGACGCCCCGCCTCCTGGAGAGGGCGCCATGGCTCCCCCTGACTCGCTCATGGTGGACATGGGCCCCCCCTCCTCGAACACGTCCCCGCCCAGGACGCCGTGGTGATGGTGGTGGTGGTGGCCAGCGCCCTGGCCCTCCTCGCCATCCTGCGGCTCCATTTTTACCTGCGGCCAGAGTGGGGAGTTGTTGGCCCCGCCTCCACCTGATGAGAGAGGAGAAGCTGTTTAGAAATAAGGTCTGCTTCTACTGGAAAATTTGTTAAATCCAACTGCATTTTTCTGTTAGAAAACAGGGTAAAAAAGTGCTCCCTTAATCATTGTGTGGTTTTCAAAATCCAGCCATAAATCGCATTAAGGCACACATTTTTTTTTCAAGAACACTGGTCTGACCTGAGGTGTGAGGAGAATGGTCACCATCCAGGCCGGAGGCCAGCCTTTCACCGTGGGCTCCGAGGACCCCCATGGGTAGAGCCTGGTCCCCGGAGGCCAGGTCAGCCTCAGGCTCCTCACTAACAGGGAAGGAGATGTCACTCATGGGCTCCTCCTTGATCCTCGGAGGCTTGGAGTCCTCCAGGGCCTTCTCTGGGTTCACCAGGCGTTCATACTCCTCCGACAGATCTTTACTCACCTGGAAGAGGAAAATCTTTCATTAGTCCCATTTTACTGGTGAAAGAAATGTAAATGTTTCAACTTTTTCAATTCAGTTGATCAATATGAAATGCGTATGAATTCTTGGCCAAAACCAAAGAAACTCAAATCAAATGAGAAACTGCCTAAGAATAACATAAGTAGGCAGGGATAACTTGAACAAATCCAGTGGATTAAATACCAGACATATCAAGGTACTTCACCACATTCACATGCATTTCATATTGCCATAAAACAGTCTTGTTTTTTTGTATCTCATTTTGCAGGGTAGACTGGCCAATAGCACGACCCTCCAAACAGACCCGCTCCCAGCCTCACCTGCAGCATGTAGCTGTGATAGTCCTTGATCCGAACCTGCCAGAAGCGCTGCAGGGCGAGCACGCTGCCAATGCCCACCTCGTGGAACACTTGCTCCACCACGTCTGGAAAGGGGCTCGCTCCTAGCCGAGCTTCCCGGTCCACCGCCACACGCAGCATGCGGGAGAGGCGCAGGTAGTGCTCGTGCACCAGGTCCGTCAGGGTCTCCAGCACGCTCTCCTGGGCCGACTCAAAGCCAGCGTGGGCCAAGATGGTGGCTACAGACTGATAGAGGAGCGGCCTGCAGGAGGGCCAACTCAGCTCTGTGACAGGCTCCCCTTTCCCCCTGAAGACGGAAAAAAACACAGATATAAAGGATGATCGGTTTATAAATTGTCTGAGATTTTATTTGGGGAAATGTTGAAAATTAGCACAAAATTTTTTTTGAAGATCTATACTTTAAGTGACTTTTTGAGCCTACAATTTAGATGTTCTATAGAAAACACGCACAGTCAGATTAACTTACTTATAGAAGTCACTTTCAGGGTCACTGTGGCGGAGCAGGAAGGGCTGCCGTGGGGCTTTGGTGTCCACAGGTAGCAAGTCATCTGGCATGACAGGTGGGGTGGGAGGACGCAGGGGAAGGTTGGTTTCAGCCTCCTCCAGCCTGCTGCCGCCCTCAGAGGACACAGAGCTCTGACCCTGAGCCTGGGCTTGGGCTGCTGACAGGAGGCCACGGAGGCGGCGTGCATGCTGACACAGCTGCACTGTGTGGATGGTGAGGCTGCAGGGCTCAGAGGGGATGTCCAACATCGTGGTGGGGCGTGGACGCTGGGCTGAGGGCTGGTGCAGGGGAGGGTCCTGCATCTCCACTGAGCGAAACTCCCGCTGGAGCAGGTCAAAGGAGCTGCGGCTGGGAGGAGCCCCTGCAGGACCCGGGATCTCACCCCAGTAACGCATCATAATGAGTGATCGCAGCTGGAACGACACAAGACAGATTCCAACTTAGATTCAGTCTCAAAATTGGAAAGGTGGAGAGGAACATTTAAACAGACATTTAAATGAAAAACAGTGTGTTCTGTTTATTAACAGGGATAAATGGAAAGTAGGAGTTTCAAAAAATGGCAGATCTTAAAGATGTTATGTATCAATATTTTCTCTTTGCATCAATGCTATTGGATCGCTGATTATTGAATCGATATATCAATACAGATTGATTGACCTCTAATTACAACTCTGTTGAGAGTGAAAAAGGTGTAATTTCTGCTGATATAGAGTGCCAAGGGAAGCTCACGCCTCATACAAGTAATTAACAACGAAAAGTTACTGATTGCATGGTGGCAAATTCGTACAACTCATAGACAATGTTTTAAGTCCTGTTACAACACTGTACTAGTCTTCTGATTATTGTGGCATACAGTTGACCAATCGCTAACAAGCTTTTAAGGAAATAAAAGCAATTATATTAGATTTGCACTGTCTTTAGTGTGGAAAAGGACACTGGGAATAGCAGATAACTCTATTTAAAGTATCGGAAAACGTAATTAGTTGCACCTGATGTATGCCGGATTTAAAAATAAATTAAAATGATGCGTATAAGCTCTGAAGTCAAGGTTTAACGGGTTTCTTATTTGACGAATAGCAGGACAACATAGACTGTCAGGTGTCTAAATGGAGTTTGGCACAATCTGAGCATATAAGAGAAACCAGCAAAAAACTCATTCATGCAGGAGCAACGACCAAACTACAAGCCAGCTAGCTAAGTGCGCAGCAAGCATATATAGCTAGATAAACTATAAATAAGTCTGAAACAACTCACATTATGAGGTGATGGATGAAAACGTCTGCTATATTTGAAAACAACAGCCCTTGTATCTTTAACGGAAGTTGAACCGGAACTACGACTTTTGGTGCTTGATGAAAAAACTCGGGTGAACCGCTACAGATGATTGTTTAGTTCCGCTACAACCAATTTATTAGGACTGGTATTAATATGTTGCATTTGTATATATTAATATTAATCATTCAACCAAACTGCGGCATAGCGGTGTTTTACATTATTTCTAAAAACATTTTCTCCCTTTGGAATATAAGCTTTATTCCCGGCTTTGTACAAGCTTAGAAAACCCGGGCAACATTCACAGTCGCACCAAATAAACATGGCTGCCTCCCCGCCGCCAGACGTGTGTGTAGAAATTCCGGATGAACAAATGGACTCTTCGATGGAAACTAACGAGCCCCCGACCATAGAAACTGCAGAGGAACCCGAAAAGAAAACACTACAGAAACCCGAGCCAGAAACAGAGGACACTTTTAAAAAACCGGCCCTTTTCGCGGCGCCTTCCCTCACTAGCAAACGCAGTAACGTCGCAGCTCCATCCAAACCGACAACAGCAGCCGAAACAAAACATGTGAAAGAAAATAACGTAGCTGAAGTTGTACAAAATACTAGCGAGGATTCTTCGGGTGTTGTAAAAGAAAACAAACCTACAGAAAAAGCCCAAGAAGAGGACAAAAGGGGCGATAAGGACAAGAATGTGGCACCTGTCAAACCAAAGCCAGAAGCTAAACCCAGGGTGCTTCCTAAAGCCCCTCCAGCTGGTAAATTCCCCCCTATCCCATACACAGAGCCCCCCTGGGGTGGCAAGGCTACGGATACCCCCTATTCTCTGGAGATCCTTAAAAACGGCACCATTGTAGACAAGGTGCCCCTCACAGAAAAGAGTTATTTCGTGGTTGGACGGTTACCTGTGTGTGACGTCTCTTTGGAGCATCCCTCCATCTCCAGGTACCATGCTGTGGTTCAGTACCGCAGGCATGCTGGAGAGGGAGAGTCCGTCGGGGAGGAGACGGGGTTTTACGTCCATGATCTGGGCAGCACACATGGTACTGTGGTGAACAAGAACAAGATCCCCCCCAAGACCTACATCCGGCTCCGTGTGGGACATGTCCTAAAGTTTGGAGGGAGCACAAGACTTTTTATCCTGCAGGTAAATGCTGCTATAGTTCTCCTTTATACCAGTTCTAATAGTTGAATGTATAATGAAATGGAAATATTGAAGATAACAGACAGCATTGGGGTCACTTTAAAGGACATTTAGATGAATTTATACTGTCTGTTCAGCTGATAGAAACCAAGATTTTAGCTTCTGCACCAAAAGTAGTGCTGAAAGATTTCTAAGAAAACTGATGTCAATAGACAGAACACAAACATTTATATTTCCTTTATTGAGCAAAAATCCGAAACATGTGCTAGGTGTCTTTTTACAGAATTTAACCCATTAAAGAATGGGACTTATATGGCAGCTGACAGATTTGCTGGAGTAAAAATAGACCTTTTTCTACATGGATTGTGAACCGATTTTGCACCAATATTACCATGTAATAATATACACATTTACCTGTTAACCTTATTATTTGATAAAGTAATTTATTAAGCAGCCTTCTCTGGTCAAGTTTAGCGCATTTTATATTATTATTGACTGAATGTTTGTCTTGCTGGGCGGTTATACAGAGGAAGAAATCTGCAGTTTGTCTTGTTGTTTTATTATGAGGAGGCAGCTCCCCCTGGTGGAGCACAGAGCCATTGCACGTTCACAGCAGAAACAGGTGCTAATAACATTTATTCACTTCAATGCTTCACTGCAGTAATTGAATTATATCAAGTTTTTTTTTTCACCTGTGCTTTTTCTGCAATGTCTTTTTAAGTCAAAAAGAAGACAGATCAGATCTATTAGCTTAAATACTGTTCAACACAAGAATGCTCTGATTCAGTCTTTGGGATTTATTTAGACAACGGAACAACATGTAAATGAGTAGATGACATATTTTTGCAGGGATAAAGGAAAACAAGTTGAGCTTTTCTTTTTAAAGGTATACTATTAAGGTTTTTTTCCAAAACAATGTACAGAGGACACAAGTGTACACCCTCTGACTGTATTTGTCTTTTATTTTTATTTTGCTGTGTTGAAATGTGGTGTTACCTGCCTTAAAGTTCACTTTCAGTACAGCAGGAGAGCCTTGTGTCTTCAGTAATTACACAACAGAAAGAAACATGTAGTTCATATTCTTAATAAATCTTCTTGCCCTTTTTCAGAATTTAAACACTTGCACATGTGAAAAAGTCATATTAAGGCTTTTGTGGCTCCTGAAATCTGATAGGTTGTCTAAACTGTGATGAGTTGCCTTGTGGGTAATGTAGGCGGAAGAGAAATGTGTGGAGTAAAAAGGACAATACCTCCTGTTCTGCTGCATCCATTTTCTTTGTCATATAGGATTCTTCATGCATAGAGGAGGTTTTAATAAAGAGGTTTGAGGATAAAGACTCAAATTCAAATGCTCTCTGAAAGTTAGCAGCAGTAATGAAACGTTTTTATACATACTTTTAATACACATTTAACGTTTAAATATGTTTTGTTTATTGGGGTTTAATTTGCTCAAGAATCATGGATATTTTTTGTTTATGAAATGGTCATAAATGCATCGTTTTTGTTAAACAGGGTAACTCATTACCTTTGCTGTACGTAGCCCGATCACGCTTACTATAGGAGTTATAGGAGTGCAATGTTAAATCAGTGGGTTACTCTTCACTGTGTGTTCACTCCCTCCTCAGGGCCCAGCGTCTGATGAGGAAGAGGAGTCTGAGCTCACAGTGACGGAGCTGAGGGAGAAAGCCCGAAAACAGAAGGCCGAGCTGGAGAAGAGGATGATGGGAGAAGGCTCTGATGATGATGACGAGGAGGAGGAGAAGAAGAAGGAGGAGGAAGACGAGCAAGGGGAAAGCACCAAGGGCCAGAGCAAACCGTCAAACGAGGACTCCGGCTGCTCCTGGGGAATGGGTGAGCCCCTCTGCTGCTGCTTGCAGGATTACGCTACATTATGTTACATCTGCGCTGACATATTGCCGTCACCGTCCTCAGTCAGTTGGTGTCAACTTCCTCTTAAGGCGAGTAACCGAAGAAGCGCTCTAATCCCCGCGTTCTCCCCTTTCCTTTCATTCCATCTGTCTCCACAAATCCACCCCTGCAGCTGAGGAGGCCGTTCCAGAGGAAGACGAGAACGAGGAAAACCCTTTCTCAACGGAGTTCCACGAGGACCAGGAGGCGGCCTACCTGAAAGATCCAAAGAAGGCTTTGCAGGGCTTCTATGACAGGGAAGGTGAGAAGACTTCCTGCTAATCCACAGATGTCTGCTTCTGCTGTTTTCCCACTTCTGTGGAATTCTTGACTTTAACTCGTTTATCTTAGGAGAGGAGCTGGAGTTTGAGTATGAAGACAAAAGTCACGGCTCCTGGCTCTGCAGAATCAAGTGAGTGATACAAGTTTAAAATGTAAGAGCTGTTTCCTTGCTGTCAGAAAGGTTGTTTGTATAAAGTTACACTGTGTGTCGACGTTTCCCGTCAGGCTTCCGGTGGACGACGCCCTGGGCCGGCAGCTGGTTGCGGAGGTGACCGTCACAGGGAAGAAGAAAGAAGCAGCCATCCAGTGCTGCCTGGAGGCTTGTCGGATGCTGGAAGCCAGAGGGCTGCTCCGCCAGGAAGCAGGTGCAAACTCAACTCCGGAAATGAATCAGCACCTGGAGAGGCTAAAGATGGTAGTCATAAGGATTGAAATAATATTTTTTCCCGCTAAACGCTCTGTTCCCAGTGTCCCGTAAGCGCAAGAAGAAGAACTGGGAAGATGAGGATTACTACGACAGCGATGACGACACCTTCCTGGATCGAACCGGCACCGTGGAGAGGAAGAGGCAGGAGAGGATGAAGAAGGCGGGAAAGGTTGAGGAGCGGCCTCAGACCTACGAATCACTGGTACAAGTCTGCTGCTGTTTGTACACAATGTAGTGATTCAGTATATCTTTTACTATCACCTGAAAATATTCACTGTTATTTATTTATTTAGCTATTTATTTTTTATTGCAAGACAAGAAAAAGCGTGCATGTTTAAAGTCGAGTCTTGGGTGTAGTAAATGTGAATGGATGAGAAGAAGAAAAAAATAACAATAATAATAATAACAAAGGATGAATTATGAATAAAGGACAAGCCAAGGACATGGCAGCAAACAATGACAAATGGCAATAATAATAATAATAATAATGATAATGAAAATAATGTTAATTCAAGCAGAAAAAAACTAATAAAACATTCATTAATATTTATTGAAAATAGTAAAATATACACATACATATTCTCATGTTGACAGTACTGACAAACATTACCATAAACACCAGTTTCACCTACTTAGTTTAGCATGTTAGCATGCTAACCTTTGCAAAAAAGGCCTTGAACACAAAACAGCTGATTCTGGTGGTAGTTTTGCAGTTTTCCTATTCTGACCTGATGATAACATTAAATGAATGATTAAATCATAATCAAATAGTCAAGTTTTCATCTTTAGGGAAACACAGATGTCCATTTAATGGTATTGAAGACATTTTGCTCAAAAAACACACTCGTGGTGCCAGAGGAAAATGTCACATGACCACCAAAGTCTGCAGCTTTCATCCTGTGGAGACGACAGATTCCTGCAGCAAATTTCATAGTAAACCAGCCAATAAATGTCTGTTCAGTCTGGACAGATGTGGTGACAGACTGCCATCTGCTATCTGTTAACGTCAAATAGCAAATATCCTGAAATACCATTCTGTCCTCGGTGTTATCTCACTGCAGTGTTTCCGTGCACGGTTCACTGCGAGTTTGCTGCAGCGGGAAATAAACGAAAGCATAAGAATGCATTTCATTTATTTTGAGTAACTTCTTCCCTACTGGCAACTTTGGTATCTCTGCATTATAAAACAGGGAGCATTTCCACATTTCTGTACATTTTCTGAACAAACACTTTCCCAAAAGACATCCGATCCTAAGAACAAGTGCTACTACAGCCTTAACTCAAGGTTTCTGGGTGGAACTGGTGCTTGTGAAATTTTGTTTTATTTTACCTGCATCAGTCTAAAAACTGTATTCTGTTTACACCAAACCAGGACAGCTCAGAACAAATACACAAACTGTTATATTTCTATACTGTAAAACCTCCAACCTGTAAACACACGAGGTGCCTGTCTCCTCTGTGTCAAAGTGAAGCTATTATAATGCTCTTTGTTCTGAAAATAATAGAAAAAATGGATTTCAGTGCTCTCTTGGAAGCAGCTCTATATAGTATGTTTATGTAAACAGCATACTGTATGCTTCTGTATTAACCCGGGTTTGATTTTCATGTAGGTGGCCAAACTGTCAGAGGTGGAGAAGGAGCTGGCAGAGACTCAGAATAAGCTGAGTGTTGGGCGGGGAGGTGAGTCACGATCACCTGGCTGATCTCTGTTCTGTGCACCGATATACCTATAGATGAGTTTTATCCTCATGTTTTTGTGGGTTTCCTGTCTTAGACTCCTCCGGCTCTTCCGCTGAGGACCCCCTGGACGCCTTCATGACGGCGGTGCGGAGTGAGGCGTCGATGGACGCCGTGGAGCGCAGGAAGCTTCACATGCACGTGGCCGACTTACGCAGAGACGCCCAGAGGCTCCGAAAGCTGGTGGAGCTCACCCGGCCCGCCCAGATGCCCTCACTGCTGCCGAGGTCAGACACAGCGCTGCGTTCAATGTGTCATAGTGCGGGGAATTAATCAAAGCCCTGAAATATTAGCAACTTTTTCCTATAGAGTGTATTAAAGGGATGGTTCAGATTGTTTGAAGTGAGATTATAAAAGAGGATTTTACTTCTTCACAGTGTTTTTCCAACAGTTTTTCCTACCGTTTGGTAGGTAACGGTAACTTTAGGCTAACTTTATAATTACATGAGGTTTCATGTAGGTTTAATCGCAGTTAATAATAAACTTTTTAGGAATGCTACGGTTTTGCTAGCGTCATCCAAAGGTGACAAGAAAACCCAATGCGGCGACACAACACTGTGTGACGGAGGATATAAGACACCGCTGACCAATCACAGTGTCGCAGGGCGGGACCTGTTAGAAACTGCAGTAGGATCCATAAAAACGCCTTATCTATGCTATCTTCCTCTCCCTTTAAAGCCTTTTCATCCAATGTATATCAGGCCTCATTTAGATACTTAAAATCTGTTTGGATGTGTGTTTGTGTGATAGTGGGAGCTCAGACACAGAGAAGCCTAAAAAGACTTTACCGCTGTTTGGAGCCATGAAGGGAGGAAGTAAATTCAAGCTGAAGACGGGCACCATCGGGGTAGGTGATGCTCTTCATGTTCCCCAACTCAGTCCAAGTCTCTTTGTTCCTCTGAAAACAGATTGCATTCATTTACTGTCTTTTTGCTCAGCCCCTCTTTCTTCCATCGATGTTTTCTCTCTGGTAGAAGTTGCCTCCGAAGCGCCCCAACTTACCCGCAGAGCTCTTCAACATGAAACAGCTTCCCCCCAGCGGAGAGGAGGAGGAAGTGGAAGAAGAGGAGGGGGAGGGGGAGGCGGCAGCAGAGAAATATGAGGATGATGATGATAAAGACTGTGCAGCTTTTACTGAGGCTAACGTGGCCTCTGAAGAGTCCAGTGCATCCAGGTCTCCTGAGGGCGCTCCGTCAGAGCAGCTAAGACAGAAAGCAGCAGCGAGCAAAGAGCCGAAAGGTAAACAGTCACAAGAGCTGAAGGAAGAGAGGAAAAGGGTCTTTTATAGGTTTGAATTCCTCATTAGTTTTAATAGGAATTTCTTATTCCACTGGGGGGCAGCAGATCTGTATTATATACAGAAGCATACTGTTGTCTGTGTGTGTGCATCATCCATACACACAGTTATATAAAGAGTAATGGTAACATATGCACAGGATAGACTCTTATAAATACCACTTTAAAACACCTAGACTTTGAGGAACACCACAGAAAAATCCAAGCTATTTTGGAGATTTCTGTAAAAATATTATTTTTTTTGTGAGCCATGCTTCCTCTGAAAGCCTCAGGTCTGTAGTTTACAGTTATAAAGCTTCTTGAGGATTATCCTAGAGGTCATTTTACACAGCAAGGTCAAGTCTAACAAATTATCTCATGGCAATAAAATTGCTACTATGGGAACTAACAGCATCACGCATTAATAAAATTGAGTTAATTGAATCCACAAGTGTCTCAGCTTTCCAGTCATACCCACTTTATGCAACTCCAAGACTGTTTAGAGTGCAGAAATATTCAAATACAATAACACGTTTGTACTGCATGAAAAGAAAAAACTGCATTAAGTGGGCAGACTGGTAGCTACTCATGAGACAGTTTTCATTCAGATATCCGGAGGTCAGAGGGCAAAGGATGCCTTTGAAAATGTCCACGCCAGTTTTTCCCTCAGCAAACTTTCCTGACAAGATATTATGACACGGCTGGTACTGTAGCTTTAAGACCGAGCCCGCTCCAACCTCTGAAAGACAGAAAGTCAGCCGAGGACGCCAACGCCTCTTCAAACAGTTGTAAGAAGTTGAACTAGTAGATCGATGCGTGATAACACTGAATGTTTTTGGTTTCATATTAGAGCAAAGCCACAGACATCAGAGAGGGGAGGACTCTGAAGCAGGGGAGCAGGCTCCCGCTGCAGCCCCGTCCAGCCCAGGTGCTTCTTCTTTTCATTAGTCAGCACTCTTTCCCATATTGTGTATCAGTGGTACTGATGCACCGTCTCTAATGTGACTTCACTCCCATAGAGTCCAAAGCAGGAGGTGACAGAGAGCCAGCAGCAGGGCCCAGCCCCAGGAAGAAGAAGAAAGTGATGGGCCCCAGCAGAGTAGGACACACAGACAGACACACACACACACACTTTAACTTCTATTACACAGAAAAGTGTGACTTAAGTTGAACTTCCTCGTGTTTGGTCTCCACAGCCCCCAGGGCAGCTGTCAGGACCGTACCCAGAGGACGACCCTGATTACTGTGTCTGGTTGCCTCCGACAGGTAAACCACCTGCAAGTTCATCAGAGTCAGGGTGTCTTTGTGCTTCTAGATAACAGAAATAACAGGTGCCATGACGGTGGTTATCAACTTCTTCTGTTAGCTTTCTTCTTCACTCAGAAGTAAAAAGCTAACGTTATGATACAGCTAACTACGGTCGCATGACTTGAACGTTACTACCGTTAGCTTCAGACGCTCTCCGACAAGCTAACCAGCTGTTTTCACAAGCTAGCTAAACTGTGGCCTATTAAATTGTTTATTAACCTAATCTAAACTTTACAAGAGTTAGAAAGCAACACTGTTGCTAAAAAAGTGGAGAGAGGAGCGCTGGCAGAAAATAACAAGTGTGATAAACTTATTCTACCACTCCATGAGCTCTCAATGATTATTATTTAATTAGCAGCATGTTGTAGAACTATTAGACTTCAAACTTGAGAGGGCAAATAAATGTGACACCTGCATCGTTCCCGTACCGTCCCAAAGGAGACATGAGCTTCCACACTTGTTGACAGTGATGTGCTTGTATGTTCCTGTTTTCCCGAGTTGGAGAGTGAAGCGGTGGGATCTTTTAAAGGACATGGTGAGAGGAAGTAAACAGGCTTTCATGGTCCATTCGTGCAGCTGAAATTGCAGCGACATTTTCATTGTTCACTCCGGAATGCAGATCAAAGACTTAAAAATAAGATGAATAAAAATAACGCTCTGATTCAGAGTCAGAACTGAACTTCACCAGTCGGTTTGGTGAATTTGTTCTTCTCGGGAAATCTCTATTTTTATTTTCATTTTCTTTCTTGTACAGAAAATGTTTCGCAACATGATTTTGTATGTAAATGTGAAACCTTTTGATGCTACAGCAGCGTTTTCTTCCCCAACAGGTCAGACTGGAGACGGCCGCACACACCTTAACGACAAGTACGGCTACTGAGGGGAAAACATAAGAGAGAGAGCTCTTGTGTCTCCACTCCAGCAGCTTTTATACTGCAGATAATACCTGCAACACAAAGCCTCCAGTCTCCTTAGCGCTGACCATTAACCCTCTCTACCCATCACCATCTGTGTGTGTGTGTGTGCTTCAGCTGAGAAACCCCGGAGCCTGCGACAGATCAGCGGCTCGCACAGGGACGATGCTGCACCTTTTACTATCTTTTGGGGATATTTGCAGACTGTCATAAACAAAAAAAGCACACCAGCTCACATTAAATTGGCAAGCTTGGGGAGCAGACACTGGGCAGTGAGCCCGCTGGCACTTTTCACCCATGACAATAATAGAGACAGGGACGGGTAGCACTTGAATTTTGTCTTCTTTTTTAAATTTTAATTCTATATCATCCAGGCAGAAAATGGAAAGTGACAGAGCAGGAGCGGTAACTGATCTGAATTCAGCTTTCTGGTCTCTGGCTGCTCCTCTTGCAGTTAAATCCACCTGACATCCAATCTGTATCCCTCCCCTATTTGGCTTCAGTCGATCGCTGGCATAACCCTGGTTTTTTTTTTTCTCCAAAGGAGAGTGTGTAGCAGGGAGGGAGAAAGAGAGGGAGAGCATTGAAGCAGCTTTTCTGACCATCTGGACACTTGGATGGCTTACTGGATGAAACGCAAGCTGATAATGACTCAAGCTAAGTGGAGTGTGTGTCCGCGTCCACACACACACACACAGCCCAACCTTCTCAAAGTTCTCTTTTTAACAAGATTGTCTTTATGAGTGAGTCAGCTATTGGTGTGTTTGCCTCGAGCAGGATTCCTCGCTCTGTGAAATCCCACTCAGTGCTGTTCTGTTGGTTCGCTGCCACACTCTCCACCCTCCTTCCTGTCGGCTTTTCTCAAAACACAAAGTAAAGAAACTGTATTTTGTTATATAAATGTAAAATAAAATTGTCTGTACATAACCTGCGAGTTCAAACTTTTTTTTTCCACACGTCATTAAATCCCCTCTCGTATGCAATCCGTTCACTTCTGGGGCCTTCTTCTTCATCCAGTCCGGTTTTGACGTCAGACTTTCTTTTTCTCTCTTTCAAGCTGCCTCACACACACAAAGAGCGTTTCTCAGGGTATGATCTGGCACAAAGAGGCCTGTGGTGTTGGCTGGAGATCTTTGCTGTGATGTTCTGTGCTGTGACCTACTAATCACTGATGGAAACCATTCTTCCCTGCCCTGAAACACATGAGAGGAGTCCTCTGTCTCCCACCTGGCAGATCCTTCTCACACACTCTGAAGATGATGTCGCAGTGAAAAACATAAGGCCGTGCACTTTGTCGCTCAGATTAAGTGCCGTGCTTCTAAATCCAGAGTGTGGTGTTGACAGGGCTTTGCCTAAACAGTCATTCAGTAAAAGGCCAGTGATATAACTAAACACATGTAGGTCAAAACGGATGTTTACAGAGAGCTAAATACCCTGAAAAGTACCTCGTCACATACAGATGTGTGAAAAATTAAAGGGGACATGAATGTTGTATTTTGGGTTACTCCAAAAGATTTTTCTCGTACTGGCTGTCTGAATATGCCTGCATGAAACACTCCAATTTAGTGCCTGTCTCTTTAAAACAACATGACACAGAATTAGTATTTTCTGCCCCTGTAATTTCAGAAGGTAATGCATTTGTTACGATCACATTTCTTTTGAGCAAAACTAAGTGGACAGCTTTGCTAACAGCTACAGATAGAGGTTAGTGTTACGTGAGCCGGGAAACTCCATAAATCACCAGGATTCAGGGCAGAGGACATCGGAGAGACACCACGAAATATGTCTCTCCATAAAATATGTTCCAGTTTCACTAAAGTGCCTACTAGCTGCTAGGTTGGGACTGAGAGAGGCAGCATTCTGTCTGTCATGCCTCAGTGTTGCATCAAAAATGATTTTGAAGCTGTTAATTTTAAGTAAGATAGTTGCATATGTTGCTTTAGACCCAGTGTGCTCTCAGCTACTCTGCACTGTCATTGCAGCCAGGAAATGACTATACAGAAACACTTTCTACCTACAATGTATACTTGTTCAACTGCTCCTTAATGCAAATATCTAATCAGCCAATCACATGGCAGCATTTCTATGCATTTTTGGCATGTAGACATGGTGAACACGAGCTGCTGAAGTTCAAACCAAGCATCAGAATGGGGAAGAAAGATGATATCCATGACGGTGATGAATCAGTCACTTTGTTTTCTTTTTGTCACATTAAATCCAAATAAACACCTCACCCTTAACAAGAGGCCACAGGGCATTTATTGATTCATTTTGTGCAACAGTGGACAGAAACATGTCACAATGTTACATTCACTTCGGCAAAATCTTAGTTACAGTGGTGACATTGTGTTTAATTGATCGGCTCGTTTCATGAGCCGAGAACTACCTCAAGTTTCATTCAATACAACAGGAATGTGATTTCAAGGCATTAAGAGATGTTTAGAAAACACTGGGGTGTCTTAGATACACCAGTGGTCCTCTTCTACCTAGAAAGTTATGAGGTACAATATTGGAAAAATAATGGCACACTACAAGTAGGCTATGCATAACACAGCACCAATTACACTTGCCAAATGTGCAGCAAACTATTGTCATACTTCCTTATTTCCACATACCTCTCTTTCTGCAAAAACAGTGGAATTCATGCAAGGAAAGAGGATACAAGTACTTAACTCTGACCTGGACTAAAAGTGACAAATCCATTAAGAAACGTACATTGTCAAAGGTCAGAGGTCGACTATTCAACTACATACATGTCATACATGTTTGTTATAGCTCATCACGACCTGCACATTCAATAACACATCCAAAGAAGTAGTATTTTCAGACGCACGAATGTGACCACCGTCTATCTCAACAATAATATCAGATGACTCACCTCGCCATGGTTACTATATAGAAAATGTCCAGAAATCACATCAAAGGAAGAAACCTTGGAACCATTTGATTGTCTTACATGCATTATTTCCCTTGAATATTGATCCAACCCAGAACTAAATTCAGGTTATTTAAATGGCTGGCCTTGTCCCTTTGTACCACCTCTGGTCCACAGTCCATGTTTGTTTCTTGACCATACTTCCTCCAATCACAGGATCTTTTCATTTGTAATACCTGAAGTATCCTTAAATGTTGTGTTTAGGCCATTTTGTTCTCCAAATGTTCCTGTTGATTTCATGTGGAGAACAATGATCAAAGTGACAGCGTTACAGGGTGGGATTACCTGAGTGTGCAATAGTTTGACTGTCAAACAAAAGTCTTTTCTAGCGGGCAGTTTCATAACAGTCACTCCTTGGTCTCGCTGCAGAAGCCACAAAAAAAGCAGCCGTCTGGGAATGAAGAGAGGAGGGGGGAGGATTATCTGGTGGTGGATGGATTTCCTTATGAGCAGGGAGGATCCTCGGACGGGGTCAGGGGGCTGCAGGGGGGAACTGTACTCAAGGAGCGGAAGGCGAAGATGGAGGGGTCGTAGGTGTACCTGGGCGGAGGACGACTGCCTGTCAGATTCTGAGGACAGACAGAGAGAGAGAGAGAGAGAGAGTGGTTAGTGTCAGTACAGACTTGAAAGAATTGGGAGTTCTGATAATGATGATCAGTTACAGTTACAATTTTGGGTGCAGTCCAGGGAACATCACTTAAATAGCTTTTAGTTTGTTATGATAATCATAACATCTCAAAATACTTCTATTTGGTGTTGCTTAACTCTTTAAAATGACTTATCTGTTAAGCGACTCTATTTTTTATTCAGCTCTTTGCGTCAGATGGGTTCATCCAGAGGATAAGTGTGTGGCTGCGTCATGAGAGTGTGAACAAAGTGACTGAAAACCAAACTAGCAGCGATGGGAAAATGACTGAACGTCCTCAGAACATTTTCACACAGATTTTTTTTTTATTCGCACTGCAGGTTCATTGACATAAATGCTTTTCCACTAACAGAGCCACCCCCCGCCCCCTCCAGGCAGAACCTCGCTTCTTGTAGCTCTACAAGTCCTCTGTCTAAAATTAGCCCTGGTCATTTTCCTCCCTACAGGAAACGACAGGAAATGACTTTGTTGGATTTGGCAGTGAGGCAGCACTTTCTCCAGAGCCTGCTGAGGGGGGGTATGTTTATGAGAAGGTGGACTGAGTAACATTAGGACCTTGAGACAGATTCAGTGTAATTACTGGAAAAACTTGACTTTATGTGGATAGTTGTATATTCCCATTGTAAACCATTAGCAAACACCTCTGTGAGATCCTGATTCTGCTCAGGTGCTGCTGGAAAAGTACCCAGTGACATCAATGCATATGAAATCAGGCCCCATTAACAGTGCATGTGAGGCTTCAGGTGTTGCTATGACTTCAGCCAACATCTTAAGGGATTCAGTACTGACAACTGAGCCGCAGTAACACGGCAACAATTCCCACCACCACTTAGAGCTGTTTTATCCACCAATGTTTATATAAACAGGCAAAAAAGTGAGAGGTGGAAAAACAAGAACAAGTTACAGTGAGCTGGAGAGACGTGAACTGTGTTAAGATGTTCGCCATATGGTCGAGTCGGTCTGCCTGTGGGGGAGAGTCGTACATCAGGACGGCTCGCTATCCACGCCAGCGTCCCCCACAGAGCCGTCCTGTGGACACATCTGCAGTATGATGGACATTTAGGGCCCAGAGGGGTCAAACAGAGTACAGGTCCCAAAAGTCCCTACAAGGCCCTACCTTTGTTCTGACATCAAAAGCTGCACTAAGAGTCCTGGAGCTGGAGGAGGTTCACAAAAATGCCTTTCTGGGGATTTTGTGTTGTTTATAACTTTGTCCTGTTAATCATTCATTTAGGCACAATCTGCACTTTTGAGTTTCAGCACACAGCCCCTGTTTAGGAATAGTTTAGTTTACTACACGGATAGATTATTATATTAGCACAGGCCCAAGGTGTCTAAACTAGAGACTCTGTGTGAGGTGATTGGCTCAGTATTGGTCAGGTAAATAGTAACATTGAGGTGGAATTGGGTATATATGGCGGATGGCCATATACATGGTAAGCTAAAACCTGTTATTGGCTTTCTCATTATAAAAACCCATGTTTTGTCTGGTCGGCCGGCCAACAACTGTTCTGGTGACTTTGTATGTTCGTGATGAGGAGGGTCGGAGTGGATTCGCTGCCCCAGAAAGCTTTGTTAAGGAGTTGGTGCTAAGTTAGGAAGGGGCCACGGCCTCATGGCTCATTCATGGCTTATTCACTTCCTTATAAGAAGTTTTTGGCTAAGCTCACCCACTGCTTGCTGTAGTTTTATGTTTAACATCCAGTTATAAGAGCTGTGTTAATCTTCTGTCAGACTATGCTTCAAACATCTGTTTGTCGTATTGCTTCAGCCAAAAATGCTTCTACATCGCTTCCAAGCCATGTAGTTTACCTCAATCAAAAATCAAAGGGGTATGCAGCACATTTTCCTTCAATTTAGTTTTCCCCTCCACTCCCTGCACCATTTCCCTCACCTCAATCAATCTTCGCCTTCCTCTCTGCCCATTCTTTACAGTGGCTGAAATCAGACGCCATCACTCTTGCCTGCTGCAGCCTGGGAAGCTCTCATCACCCCCCTCTCCTATTCACCTCCAACCCCTAGAGGGGGAAGGCCCCAGCAGCAGCAGCAGCAGTGGCAGCTTGGGCCAAAGCTGTGTTTTCCTCCTGCTTCAACATGAACCCCCCTCTTAAAAGACACACACAACCACGACCACCGACCTCCCCAACTCCTGTAACAACTCCCATGCTTGAGTGCTCGAATCCAGTCCCAAAGCCGGGGCCCCATCCAGATCCAGTGTCTCTTCTGGATCCTGGCCAGGAAGCCCAGGGTTGACAGATAAAAGAGGGAAAGAGAGTGGTATGGAGAGAAAGCAGCAGACGAAAGACAGAGGGACGGGGTGGATCACTGCGCGCAGCGGCACAAGAGGTAGAAAGAGTCAACACAAGCCTCCAAATGGCTCATCAATCCAAAGAATCACTGTGTACTCACTTCAAGAAAAAAATCTATGAACTGGAACGTACCCAGTGCCCACAGACGTCACTGACAGGGAAAACAACACTACCAACTACACCAGCGAGAACAGAGGATAATGAGCAATATCTCTATGTATCAGTGGAGCTAAACAGATAGCAGCCGGCCAGGCTATAAATGGAAAATGACTTCATCCCTGGAAATACACCGCAAGGGAACCGACAACACTCCACCTCCTCTTCCTCCTCCTCAGCTCCATCTCTCCGCCACACTCACTTGTTCTTCCTCAAACACTCTCAAAGATCACTTTTTACATTTTTGTCCTGCTCTCCCATGCTTCAATATGGGGGATTAGAGCATCCTAGATGCTGTTACAGTTGGTGTGTGTGTGTGTGTGTGTGTACATAAACAAGTGTGTGGTAAGGTTCCATTGACACTAACCCACACAACGTGATAATAACGTCACTTTTCTCACCACACTGTGCATCCTTCTGGAGTATCCTGCTCCGTGCCAAGATGCCCAGGCTGGTTCCAGCCGACTCTCCAACATGCTTCCCTTACCCACTACAAACAAAACCAACCCATACATAGTTGCAGTGCTCAGCTGGTGGATCATTATTGGAGTTTGCGTTTGGGAAAAAAAACTTTACAGGAAGATCAGTCGGGATCCAATCTTGGGAAAATACCTCTGTGTTTACAAAGCTATTCAGGCGAGTAAATGTGCACTTCTAAGACCTCTAATGGGACCGGTGCAAAGCTCAGCTATTAAAGGTTGTGGAGATCAAGAGATCAAACACAGCTGGAAAAGAAAAATGCACATTTCTTTGTCCTCTGTATCTGTGCAGTAAACAGTGTTTTGCTGGGTGCTGTTTGCAAAAGCGATCTGACAGTGCTATCAGATTTTCAGACGTCTCAGGCATGGCTCTGTTGCTAGCAGGGCATGGGAACAAACGCTGTTGCCAGATGCTGTCCCAGTATGCAGTTGGATGGACATCAAGGTGCTGGCGACAAGACAGGCCGGGCTGTTCACGGGGGCCGAGCAACCTTGCAACCTTATCACTGCTGTAATGGACACCCTGATCTGGCCTGCCTATTATGGGTCTGCATAAAAGGAGAGGCTGTGTGTGCAGGTCCGTGTGTATACATTCATATTAATACCACTTGAATAATCAACTTATCTTTATGACAGCCATCAGCAACAGGATTTTTTTAAATACAATAAGTTGGTTGCAGTCATCACGAGAAAAAGATTGAAGAGGGTTTTGTTTATTTACTGTGGGAAACTGAATTGGATAAAAATGAACTCACCCGAATCTTTATAGTGCGCGTTTTCCCTCCACAGTTCTTTTTCAGCAGCATTTTCTGTGGAGAACAAGAATGCACAATGACAACCATGAAAGAGCATACATTACTCAGCAACAACAAAAAAGCTTCTGCAGCAGCTTCCATGTGCATCTATGACAGAACTGTGCAAAAACTGCACACTTTGTCTCATACTGTGAACACAAACAAAGTAACTTTAGTCCCACTGTCTGGGTAAAGTTATGCTAAGTTCATGTGTTTGTTAATGTTGAGGTTAAACTATTTCAAAACCCTTATTTGAACATTAATCCTGACATTAAACGTGCACTATGTAGTATTCTGCCGCTAGTGGTCTCTATCAAAACAATAACAAAAGATGGAGTAATGTCGTCATTTTGAGAGAGTTCAGCAGGTTTTTACCAACAGCCGAATTACCTGCAGAGGTCTTTCCCTCTCTAAAACAAACAGACGTGCTAATTTAAACTGGTGAAAAGACTTAATAGAGTGATTTCACTTTAAAAATCTGCATTTCTCTGATGCTGTTTGGTAGAGGATCTACTAGCTGAGCTGCGGCTAACAAGCTAATCGATCTGCTATCTTAAGATTAAGTTGTTTTGGGAACCAGATAATGCAGGTTTCCATCTCTCCAGCACAAATGGATTCGGTTATTGTTTCTCCATTACTGTTCAGTATGCTGGCGGGTCTGGAGAATGTCAAATCCAGACATTTGGTCATCTGGTTTAAAATATAACTGAAAACAAAAAAAGATCTACAAATGTGTCATAACAACTCAGCTGAAAAATGACAACTTCTGGCAGAAAAACACACAGCTGGTTTATTGGCAAAGTGGATGTGACACCATTAATAAGCAGCAATGACCGCATGATCTGCAGCATTTCCTTCTATTAAGTTAGATTTCTCTGGGTTTAGACATTGTTGGAAACATTTGGGATAAAGTGAGTACACAACTCAACAAAATACATAACCTAAGTTTAATTTCAATGCAGAAATGTTCCATTTTATACTTTTATAACAGCGAGATCTGACGTGACACGAAGCTGTGTATCAGCAGTCAATTAACACTAAATCTGGATTATCAGGGAAGTGAGGCAAATCCAGCTGCCTCACTAAACCAAACAGTCGGTCAATGACGCTTATGCAATATCCTGTCTCCCACTCCCCTCCATGTCCACGCAGCTCCACTATTCTCAAAAAAACAGTGGGGGTGGAGGGACCACACAATCATCGAATTGTCTTGAGTCAGGGAGGTAGCTTCTAAGGGGGAAGGGAGCACAGGAAAGAATGGAAACACAAGACTCCTGCTGTTGTGATGTGGGAGAAAGCTGGTGTGCACTTGCCCTCATGTTCACCTCCTGCCAGCTCTTATCTTTTCCTATCAATGGGACTGCAGTCTATGTGGGTGCACGCTGCTTGAACAAGAACAAAAAACGGAAATTTGTACTTGGTATTTGATTGATAAAGTTATTTTTTTACTACTGTGTGTGATGATGTGACAGTGTGTTGTTTAACCATAAAAAATACGATTCAAATCAATTTCAAACAACCATCGTTCAGTTTTTTTTCTTTCAGGTAATTTACTACAAACCTACATTATAGTCTACATTATCTCACCCAGTATCAAAAGGATCAGGGCAGATTATTTGATCTTTTTCTCTTTTCATCCTACACATCCACCACTTTGACAAAATCATTCTGTCCACCCCCTCCCCACCCTCTGCTTATACTACACACACACACACACACACACACACACACACACACGGTCAACAGGTCGTGACTTGCCAACTAGCAACGGTTTTAGGTGAGTGTTGAGGTTATTCATGAAAAATACAAAGAGTTCGTAATGTTTATGATGGTTTAAAGGGGGTCGATTTATAACAGTTTGTAACAGTTGACAATCTTATTTATCCTGTTGCTATTTTAATGACTTATGTAAAGAGATTAAATGATCTTGTAATGTATGAACTAGTTGTATGCTTGGGAAATGGTTGGAAGTATATACTAATATTGCTATTGCCTGTGTGTATTTTTATTATATTTCGTGGTTTGACATATTTCTCAAAAGTCCAGCATCTGCCACACAAACTGCTGCTCTTTCAGCAGGCTAACAAACAATGGATTAGCATGCATGAGGGATTATCAGAGACTAAAAGGAAACAAGCTGCTGACATTTTAACCCTGCCTGTAAGAAAATCATGAGATAAACTAATGTATGACTCAGGCTGCAGCTAATGCTGGTTGTCTTGCTTTCCAAACATGAGCCTTAGTTTGTCCTGGATCAGCACAGCACTAACGAATTAGGGAACCACAATTGGACTTTGACATTGTTTTACAATTATGTTGTTACTTGTGTTGCATAAGTTCTGTAATTCAAGGAGGAACAATCGAGGAAGAACAGTTTATCTGACAAACCAGTGATTCACTGATAACACACTAAATGAGGTGGATAAGTCTCCTGTAAAGCCATGACTTATAGAGGGTGTGACTCCAGTGATTTGATTTGATATGTGGGTACATGTAGGGTATAAAGGGAAACTTTTCAACCAGCTCTGTGTCACTGCAGTACATGCAGATGCTCGTTCTTAGGATTGGGTATTTTGTCTCATCTGGTGGACCTTTGCCAACAGGTGAGCGGGGGGGGGGGGGGG